>OZ024783.1:4720430-5006840 GCA_964017065.1 Haliclona indistincta | reverse complement strand
TGTATTCTAGGCATATTTTTGTGGTAACTGCACATGGTTTAGCTAAGTATAAAATCATCATTCTTGTCATATTTTTGCATTTTCTGTTTGTTTTTATATATCTTTAGTTGAGCGTACTGGTCGGTGGATTTTAATAGGATCACAACTTGAAGAAACAACTGTTTCAAGTAAGAATAAAATACTGAAGAGAAAGAGAGAGAGAGAGAGAGAGAGTGTGTGTGTGTGTGTGTGTGTGTGTGTGTGTGTGAATGTGGTTATTTTGTCTGTGTGTCAAGCTGATCACGTGCTTCAATACGAGGGGATCAAAAGTTAGTTTGGGTACACGATTTATGCGTGATTTATGATTTACGATTTATGATTTATGCGTGCGGGCTGTACACGATTTATAGCCCTCATTAACGTTCGTTACATCAAAGAGAATTATTCATACTATGGTTTAAAGTATAATAATTTATGAAGAAGTGTCTTTGCTACTATTATAGGAAGAGATGGCATCACTAAAGTCAAACGTTCCATGTCTACCGCAACAAAGGAATTGTTCATAGCATATACTGGTGGTGCTCCTGCTGTAGTTCCTAAAGAGTATGAAATATCACACCTCATCTCAATGTTTCACAGTTATGAAAACAACTCTGATACTAATAATACTCTAGAGGAGTTTGGTTCCAATGTTGTGGACTTTGTGTTTCTGCCAAGCGAGAAAGAACAATCAACTAAACGTAAACAACCATTGCATATTGTCATTGGTTTATATTTACTCATGCAGCTTTACTGGCTGTCTTAACAGAGAGTGAACTGGTAATTTTGGACATATCTGAAGAAGAGGAAATTGGATATGGTATGATAAGGTGAATTGAATTTCTTTGTAGCAGGTGTGTAATACATGTATTTTACATGCAGGTATTCTCAAAGCACTAGCAGCTATCCTCTCATGACCTCACCAGTCACTTCACTTCAACTCTGTGGAGAATGTTCACAAGAATTTATGGTGAAAATTAAACATCAGGCTAAGGTATAGTAATAGTACCTAGGAGCATTAATCTATTATACATTAGGAAGGTGAAGTACCTCAATTACTGGTCACTGGGTGAGTGCATAATAGTATAATGCCTATGCATGGACACGAGCTCATGTGAGAGCATAGTATAAGCATAGATACATTAACAGAGGGATTGGAAACTCTCGTTACTTCCGGAATAAGGCTCGTTTCGCTGACGTAATGGAGGTAGGGCTTCGTGGTCAGTGTACTTTTCTGCCATTCAAATTTTAATTTCTATCCAAATTTCAATAATTGATTTTAGGCCTTTTTCAATTTTTGTTTTTTAAATTTGCATTCAAATTTTGTTGATTCCTTGCCTTTTGTGTCATTCTAAAACAGCAGTATATGAAGAAAATTAAAAATTTTATCCATTTTTCACTGCTTTTTAAAAATGAAAAAACAAATTTTTGAATCATTTGAATTCAAAATTGAATTTCTCCTTGCATTTTTTCGTTTTTTAATTTGAATGAAAAATTAAGTTTGTTTTCAATTTTGTTTTTTAATTTCTACATCACACATTTATTTCAAAATTGGAGTATGTATCAGTTTTTTGATTTTCAATTCCTGATAGTCGAAATACTATTATTTTAGTTGTTTCTTTTGAATTCAGTTACCATATAGCGGGTAATTTTTTTAGGGCTAAACTTTGGTAATAGCCCAAAATTCACTTTTTGGCGAGTTTAATTTTGGCAGATTCAGTTCAAAATGACCACACCCCTGACCACGCCTTTAAATTATTGTAAAGGTCTTCGAGCGCCCCGCCAAAATTACACCCGCTATAAACCTCTTTTAGATTTGATCATTATTAAATTTTCATGATCCTTCTTCGTTCGAGTACAATACTGGGTGGAGCATCATATTAATTTAGAGGTGTGGTTGCTACTGTGCTTTAAGGGACTATGGGAGGAATAATTTGTACTGTGCTTTTTGTGAAGTATTAAGAGACAGGTAAGGATTAGCTTGCCCTAGGCCTGTTGTAGTGTAGCATGGTTTGTCTTACCAGCGTCGTAATGTTATAGAACAATATCACTGCCAGACTCTGCCTGCAAGCAGGGCGAAGAGCTGAGCTATATAACATGTTGAGCCAAGCCCTAGGTTCTTGGCCTGCACACCAGTCACCTCGGCTAGTCACGTGCTGACTGACCGCTCTATGCTAGTTCTGTGTTTTGCAGTGAGTCTTTGAGGTTGGTTACTAGACAGCGATTGCGAGTAGAGCCATGACTCATGAATGAGAAATAATTGATAACAAATTCAACACAACCATTATAATTGAAACACAATGTCAGTGAGTTTAAAACAATGAATCAGTCTTGCATCAGAGTGCGAATTCCAGTAAGGAATTCGTCTAGGCCGCATTGACGTACAGTCTCTGCATCGGGGACAAGACTTAGTCATTGCATCTTCGCCAGAAAACCATTCATTTACGCAGGCTTCACACCCTAGGATGGAGCGGCAGCACTTTCCAAAGATCACTGGAGGAGCCATTATCCCACGGCAGATGGGGCAAGTAAATGTGTCTTTAAAGAGAAGACGGAGCCCTACTGGAATGCCTTTTGATGGTAGTGACAGTACTCTTTCAACATTAAGATGAAGTGTCTCCACTTTCTCCTCAATGGAATTAAGTTTTGAACAGCAAAAGCTCCACCCATCGTTGTTTGCTCCTCTTTTTTAAGAGACCGGGAGAGCTCAAAGTCGTCATCTGAATCGTCCGAGTTGTCAAGATTGATGATGTCATTCGGGTGTTTTCTCTTCTTGCTACGAGGTCGTGAAACTAAGTACAGTTTTGTTCTAGTTATTTATTATATAAATAAATTTAACAATAACCATTTGCAGTGCTGATCTGGGGATCATAATTGCTGTCCAATAACTATTCTGGTCTAGTAACTAACAGTTGTTCATTTTCCTGTTAGTGTCTGCAACTAACCGCGAAGCTGTTAGTCATAATCAGCATGTGACTTGCTGAGCTCCAGCTCCACCAAGGGTCGAAAAAATGAAGGGGGGTTTCCTAAAGATCGCGCGCGAAAATTTTGCTAATTAATATTCATTTATTCATGATTATGCGCACACGTGATGATAACGGATTACGTACGCGCCCGTGCCCTGCGTTACAATTTCGCTTTGCGCAATGCTGCTATAATTATTATTTGTAATCATTACTAATATAGAGTACAGACAGTGGTAGAGAGATGATCAGAGATGAAGAGAGATGAGTTAAAGAGTTAAAGTTACAGATCTGTTTCTTCCATAATTCTACGATTTTTACGAAGAAATTCTGTTCTGATCTCTTTTGATGATGGAATATATGTAGCCTCGAACCAGGCTCTTTTAATTTGTGTGGGCGGAATAAAGAGCCTGGTACACACTGTCTGCGCATGCTCCAAATCGCGCCGGAATTCCGGCGCGATAGGAAACTTTCGTGCACGTTTGTAATACGCGCCACGAAATTTTACGTCATCGCTTACTGGTACTGTGGATCTCGGTTCAGAACAAGTGCTGGTCTTCTTTATTGGAAGTTCTGCTAACTACATTAGTAGTACTGTACAGGCAAGGCAGTAGTGAGTGACGAGTGTACGCATGGTGTACAGTAACAACGATGTTTCTACTGTCGTTGCAGTTTGCGCGTTTAATCGTTCAGCAGATCAGCTTGGTACTTTGCTAGCAGCAGTTCAGGATATGTGGCTGTCAATACTAGCTCTATTTTCTTGAAAGGTGAATGATCTACGTTTGAATTGGGCTAGCTAGAAGCCGCCATGTTCTTTGCTTGACCACGCCCTTGGTCCCGCCTGGCATTGATAATTATTATTTCGTCACATCCGTCCAAACCACGTGAATTTTCAGCACATGCGCAGACAGTGTGTACCAGGCTCTTTATTCCGCCCACACAAATTAAAAGAGCCTGGTTCGAGGCTAGGAATATATGATGAGTGTGAGTGTATGTTCAAAAGAGCAAGTCCAGAAAGTCTTTCTTGAGCCATAGTTGAACGTAAATACGTTTTTACACGACGCAAAGTGCTAAATGAACGCTCAGCCTCGCAAGAAGTGACAGGCAGCACCATGACACGGACCAGCATTTTTCTGATATTAGGGAAAAGAACAGGATTAGCATATTGAAAAGCAGCCTGTGGCGTGTCAGGGAGATCTTTCCCATCAAAGTGTGAACGCCACAACTCAAGCTCAGCTTCAGCAGCAGATGGGAACGTTAGATCATCTTTAAAAAAATCTAACATCTCTTGGTCACTGGCTTTGTTCTCTGATTCAAAGCATGATGGAACAATGCCTAAGCAACGCATTGCCGTAACTGTGTGTGAATTAAATCTATGATCAATTTCATTTTTTAAATGATCTAAAAAAGGAATAGCTAGGCATCTGCGATAATACTCTTCTGTGGATCCAGGATGATTTTCTCTCCTTGTTTGTCTTGCACACCTTCTTGGAGCTTTTGCTTCTATACCGTAACTATGAGCATGCCTAGATGCTTTCTCGTAAATGGCGGCAAATTGGATGTCTACCTGAGAACGAGCATCGATCAAGATTTTTTTCAGAGTACTGACTTGGCTAACAGCTTGTATAATATCAATGGCTCTTGCTTGCAAAGCTCGAGTGATACTTTCCATGTATGACATATACCGTTCTACGACACGAAGAGTTAAAATGAACTCAAAACTCAATATGGCATGTGTCAAAGACGTTGCGTCAACAAGAGATTCTTTAGACCAATTTGAAGAATTGTTAGTCACTGCGTTAAATGCCTCAATGATGCTATCAAACAACTCAACAAATATGTGTAAAGCATCGATTCTCTGAATCCATCTAGTTTTGCACAGAGACTTTAGCTTGCTAGAGCCATCACAAACCTCATCAAGCACATACTGACGCTTAGGATGCTTGTCAAAAAAATAAATACTTTACTGATTGTGCTAAACAGATTTTGTACCAAAATCAAGCTGCAAGCACGTACTACAGCCAGGTTCAAAACATGGCTGCAACAATGAGAGTATGCAGCTAAAGGATATTTTTGCTGAATGAGAGTTGCACAACCACTGTACTGTCCCGACATGTTACTGGCACCATCGTATGATTGTCCTCTCAATTTTGTGCCATCTAGATGGCAGGTTGCTAGTGCGGTTTCAACGGCAGAAGCAATTGCTCTCCCCGTGGTGCCCTCATCAAGCTCAAAAAAACCAAGAAATGCCTCATTTATTTGGTTGTCAGCAACAAATCTCACCGAAAAAGACATCTGTTCTTTGTTGCTAACATCTGTGCTCTCATCACAGATTATAGAGTACAGCTCATTATCTTGTACTTTTTCTATTATCTTTCTCACAATCAAAGATCTGCAGATAGAAATAATTTCATTCTGTGTCCTAGGACTTGTATACTGGGCATTTTGGGGGCCATGTTCAAGGTGATGCTGTAGAACTGCGTCACCTAAAGCTCTGAATTCTAGAATTGCCTTAAAATTTCCCTTATTACAAGAATTCTGTGAATTGGAATCACGGTGCCCTCTCAGAGGAATATTCTGTTTGCCACACAAAATTACACAATCAATAATAGTGTCAAGACGTTTACAGTTTAGATCGAACAACTCCTGTCGACGACTACTGATAGCGGTGTCAATCGTTGGCTGATTGCCTGACTGAACTTCAATGAAAGTGGTCATTGCTGATGCACATTTCATGTGTGTAGCGCATGTAGAGTGAGCTTTTACTCTGTTATTAAAAGTTGTCCAGTTAGAAACCGGTTTGCGTACGAAGTTAATGTATGCTTCATTAGCTCCAGCAAAGAGAGAGCATGGAAGGCACAAGCACGCATTTAAGTGAATAGAATACCCTAGCCACTTGTAATACTCTAAATAACGATACTGAAATGACCGATGCTTGCTATATGCCATCGTTGTTGGAAATTTAAAGGTAGAAGAGGGATTATATTCAGAGAAATGTAGAACTAGGTCTAATTTCTGACTGCTGGTCAAATCATCTCGAAGCAGTTCTTCACAGTCATGAGACAACACAGAGCTGTGAGGGGCTATTAAACATTCTGCTTCCCTTTCATCATTACTTGCACTTTCAACATCACTTTCATCACCACTTTCATCTGTTGATGTGTTTGAGTCTGCTGCCCTTGATTCTGGATCATTGTCTTCATTTGAATAGCTACATAAAGAGTTATTTTATAAGCTGTTGTTATAGCAGGCCAGCTAGCTGATAAAGCTGGGCCACATGTAGGAGGAGAGTTTAGCCTGCTATTGAACACATCAAAGTCTATAGTTATTTTACCTTCTCTTGGGGTCAGGTCTTTGTGGTGGCCTAAAGAACTGAGTCAATGAAGCCTGACGTTTCATCTTACTAGTACGCCACGCCACACTTCACTTATACAGAGAGAACTAATATAATTGCCAACCACACGTGCTATTACCTAAGAGCATGAATATTAATTAATTTCCCCGCCTCAAAGGGTGTTTCCAGAAACACTTGAAACAACCGTGTGTACGCGCCTGGTCCTAGGGCAGGGCTCGACATTCATTAGCACGTGATCCAAGATAAAGTAATTCTGGCGCTTGCTCCTTCATCTTGGGGACGTGTGGATACAACAACAGCATAATTGTTGTGAAGATAATTCGAGCTCGCATGCATGAGTGTAGGCGTCTCCGCGCGCACCTACAGGGCAAGCTCAACCATAGCCTAGCTGCTGACCTTCTCCCCGCCTACTGATAGCTCAACCACACCTCTAAGTTAATAATTATGATGCTCCACCCAGTATTGTAGAAGGATGATGAAAATTTAATAATGATTGCATTGATCAAAGAGGTTTGTAATATACAACTAATAATAGTATTTCGACTATCAGGAATTGAAAATCAAAAAACTGATACATAATCCCAAATTTTAAATTTTGAAATAAATGTGTGATGTAGAAATTAAAAAACAAAAATTGAAAAACAAACTTATTTTTCATTCAAATTAAAAAACGCAAGGAGAAATTCAATTTTGAATTCAAAAATGATTCAAAAATTTGTTTTTTCATTTTTAAAAAGCAGTGAAAAATGGATAAAATTTTTAATTTTCTTCATATACTGCTGTTTTAGAATGACACAAAAGGCAAGGAATCAACAAAATTTGAATGCAAATTTAAAAAACAAAAATTGAAAAAGGCCTAAAATCAATTATTGAAATTTGGATAGAAATTAAAATTTGAATGGCAGAAAAGTACACTGACCCTTCGTGCCAGCGCGGGAAATAGCAAATCAAGTGTTTAGGTACGAGTAACAGCGAGTAAGCAACAGAGCGAGCAACAGAGCGAGTAACAGAGCGAGTAACAGAACGTCATACATGGCTCACGCCACACAACTACTAATGTACTTTCGTCATATCAACATCCTATGTTGCTGAAGCAAGTCACTAGCAAGATAGAGGTACAACAAAAAACCTACCACAACCGACTTAAATACTAATTTATTACCAAAACAGACCCTGAACCCACTATAAACTAGTACTACGCCACGCAACTATCATAGACGTACCTTGTTAACTCAAATAATCTTGGCTTAACAAAACGCACACAGGTACTCCAAGAGGTGCAACAAACTCGCGCACCACTAGTACGTACAGCCACAGCTTTATAGCTTATGTAAAATAGCGCGTACGGTGACTTTTACTGGTCTGGTATATAGTCACAACAAGTCCAAAGTCGATCAAGAAGAAACTATCTCGCATTAGACCACAGAAGCCCGAGTTCGCGAGAACTCTTGCGCGCCAGTAGCTATCTCGAACTCAAATTTCCCGAAACGAGCCTTGTATAGAGGCGGAGTCACGTTTATACACAGTATAGTATTGGAGTGATGACGTCACGTTCAGAGTTTCCAATCCCTCTGTTAATGTATCTATGGTATAAGTGCTTTACCTTAACACTACAATGCACTAGCAAGCTGACTTTGTGTGCCTCTATTGTAATAAGTTTATTATGAGTGTATGCTGTTACTTTGTTGCTCACATTTATCAATATGGTGTATTCATGTCTCTCTGCGCCTAGACAGTGCAGTAAGTTTATTCTTAGTGATCTTTTCATGTACATCTGATGATTTTATGATGAATATCATTAAAAACTTTTGTTATCATAAAATAAAGTATCAAAAAATATGATCATAATACATATATTATGATCATGACTCAAATGTGGCATAGGCCGACTGGTGTTTTCTTAAGACAAATAGTTTTGAATATGGCAGTTTGTATATAGCAGCCATGCGTACAGTAGTCAAATCACTGGTCCATAGGCAATATAATAATAATGATCATGAAAATTTCGTTACTGACAAGTTTTTAACATTGCTTTACCTAACAGTCACAGTGATGGATCTGTTCGTCTGTGGCTCTGCTACTGTAGTATTGGATCTCTTTCCTTTGAGCTACTGTTTCACTTAACTGTCTACACTGAGCGTTATTTTAAACCTTTTCAAAGTGAAGAACCGGAACAGGTAAAGTGAGAACCAATTATGAAAACTGTGATTAATCAATGCTTGCTTATGAATAAGAATTTGACAGGAGTGTCATTTGCTAAGGTATTTCTTATCAGGTTTTTTGGTCGTTACTTTTAGTTTATTGATTCAGGTGATTGACAGCAAATACTTGTTAGTTATCAAAGATTCAGAACGAGTTTTGTTGTTTGAAATTAAAGTGAGTATGGGTATATCAAGGTTTAATAAAATTGTTATGGTAATAATTATGTTCTTATTATTTATTCAAGTCTGAAGCCAATGAATTCAAGCCTCAGTCTCAAGAGATTGTTTTGAAGGAGGATTTTAGTTCAACTCCTCTGGAAACTCCTCCTCCTCCTCAATTTTGTCCACATGAGCATGAACATGTTCAGTTGTTGCAGCATCTCAGTTGTCACTATCAGAATGGGCTTGACCAACCATTAGTACCAGTGACTGTGAACTGTGCAGTCTACAATGAACAGATGAAAATGTATGAACCAGATGATGTGATTTTGACTAAGTTCTTTCTACTCTTTAATTAGGTTAGCTGTTGGTACTACACATGGTCTGGCAGTGGTTGACATAAAGACCAACATGCTGGTGCAGGTCATAGGAAGCGAGAATAAACTACTGAGTGAGTTGAGAGAAATTCTATTAATCAGCATGCAATTACTTTCGATTGCTTTGTAGAGCTTTCTCTTGGACAGAATGATGATATACCAGGCGGCAGGTACAGAGTAGTGTTGCTTCTGCTTCAAATAAATTGTAATAGCAGTTATAGATACAATTCGTATTACCATGTATGAACATTGCTTTTTTTAAATAATAGCCCAGAGAGTTGTGATGTTGTGCGTTTAGAGGCTCTGAAGGTCAGCTGGAGGGAAGATGGTTAGTAACTAGTCCTAGCTAGATGAGTATTTGCTTCAATGTACTATGGTTGTTCATTTAACGTGTGTAGAAGAAGCTCAGCACACACTGCTGGTTGGAACAAGAGGTGAGAATGGAACTATGGGATCTTTGAAAATCAGTAGAAAAGAAGGACAAGTGCTTGAACTGGAAGCAACTGGTACTTCATTGAAATAAAATTGTTATAATAATTATTATAACAAGATCTATCTTGTTAAAAGATCTAGGCAAAGTTTACAAAAAATCTGCTCTTAGAGAAATATATTATTTTTATCAGAAAGAGGAGTTTAAATTTTTAAAAGGAGCTTCTGAGGACGAAAGAACTGCAAAATTTGTGGATGGTGAGTCATTTATAATTATTTTTGGACTTCTGAATTATTTACTTTATTCCTATAGAAGGAGAAAATTTAATATTATATGCTACAGCACATGTTGCAGTGATTACAGAGAAGCTTTTAAAGGTTTGTTGAATCTAATAATGTCATCATGAGTAATTTGTTGTAGACCTATCAAATCCCTGGACTAACAATAAATAGTAAAGACCTTTCTGCTGGTATTATTTGGAGTGGTCTCGTGCAAGACAATGGTAGAAAAATTAATAATGACTATGCTTACCTTATCGTAATGTTCAGGCAAACCATTCATTGTGTATGTGACAAAAGATGGGCACAAGTTGGCTGGTTTCTGTTTGACAGATTTCAAATCCACTATTTCCATGGACTTGCCTGTTGGTTGTCATCCAGTGTAAGCTGTTTGCATCATATTACTGCCTATTTTTGAATAATTTTTATGTTACTTACCTGTATGTGTCTCATTGTATACAGTAAACAAGATCTTTTCTCAAGCAATGGCAAACATGTTATAATGAAATTCTCTGAACAGTTCTACTACATTATGGACAGTACTTAAAGCATTTTAGTGCTATAATTTAATTGTGTAGCTTATGCTGAGCTCCTTTTGAAATAATTGTTTGTAGACATGCATCTTGCTGTAAGTAAAAGATGTAGTGTACAGCATTGTGTTGTACACTGGTGTGTGAAGAAGTAGACATTTTGACCTGGTTACATAATCAGGCGTATCCAGGAGGTGGGTGGCGTATTCAGGGGGTGCTCAGCCTAGACACATTTTACTCAAAAGTATAACAAAGCACTATATGCAAACTGGACAAGTGATTACATGTGGTATAGCAACTGTTTGTGCAGCAGTGCTTTGGTCAGGGGTGCTTGAGCACAAAAGCATGGTTCTAGGCTTATGTACAAGCATCACCAGAAACTGACTAGACCAGCAAAGGTCAAAAGAATTCATTGCTGGTATGAATAATCTAAACACTTAATAGTGCCGGACAAGGCAGGGCAGGACTACATTCACAGTGATTCACTCCAAGGGCGAGGGCCAGTTTGGATCCAGAGCTTGAGCTTCTTATTACTGACGCTGCCAATAGCCTCAAGGAGCCATGGCAAGTGAACAGCGACAGCAGCAGGGGTCGTCTGCTCCACCAGTAAGCGACGGGACTTGGTTTAGTTTGTTGGGCAGTAGTTATTTATGTATCGATTGTGTATACTCTATACACACCATATTTTGCTCAGGGATTCTGAATAATGCATTTTCTTTTAGCAGATTCAGAATATGTGCCATTATCTTCTAGGCAGGTATACTTGTCTGGCCTGTGACAGGGAAAGCAACTTGCTAGCTGTCGGATGTGACACAGGGCAAATTGCTATGTATCCTTTCAGTATTGCAAGTTACATGTGTGTGAAAAGTACAAGAGCATACCGTCAATTTAGCTATAGTTGTCTTGACTGCACTATTATAGTATCAAAGAAGACCCTGAAGATGTGAAAATTTTTTCTTGTCCTGGTTCCTCTTCTGTTGAAAAAATTTCATTTGCAGATGGAAAAGTAATCATGCACACACACACACACACACACACACACACACTCGCTCGCTCGCACACACACACGCACACACACACACACACACACACACATTGATATACATAATAATTCATGCTGCTTGTCTTACAGGGTCTGCTATTGATTGTGCTAAAAAACAATTCTCTCTATTTGTGGGATTTCAGCAAGAATGCACTTAAGCCAATACAAAAAATGTACGTCATGATTTGTTAGTAACATGTATAATTATTATTGCAACTGGTGATACATGTAGCTCTGAAGACACTGTTGTATCTGTCACTTGTGTTACTTGGTCACGAAACAACTACTTCTATGTGGGAACTAACACTGGAACTGTGAAAATATTAGAAATGAAAAAGATTGCACCTGAAAATGTTGATGAAACTATGGAAGACTCAGCTAGAAGTGTCAAAGAAATCCAACCTGTATGGAGCAATGATTTTTTTTCACCGAAAATGTATGATTACCATGTACTGGTTTTATTATCAAAATGCATGTATATATGTATATGCAGTGGTAAGGGTCCTTTTGATGGCAATGTGATTGCAATACAGGAAAGAAAGGTATACAGTGCAACTTCATTTATCAGAATTCTTATATGTAATTATTTTGACCTCTGATGAATAATTATGAGTACAGGCTAGTGAATCTCTTAATAATAATTATATGAATCTCATTAGAAGTATCAGAATCATGTTTTTTTTTAATAATTTTTTTTTATTGCTAATAATTATGTAGTATACATGTACAGTTATTTGTTTTTATTAATTTTTGTGTGTGTTTGTGCAGGAGGGCAACACGTTTCAGGTGCTTATGGCCTCCTCTAAAGGTGACTGTGTTGTGTGGACTCGATCAGGGACAGAAAAACCTGAATTTAAATTTTCCAAAATTGAAGTGAGTCTTATTATTTTATTGATAAAAATTCATTTCTCATTGCAGAAAGAACCTTTAAATGTCTGGTGGACTCCTGCTGGAAAGAAAGTAGTTGCAAATAAGACAGGCTTGATAAGAATTTATGAAGTTGAGTCCAGTTCAGATGCAATTAGTTTTCAATGCAATGGTGGGTAATAGCGTTATGTCTAGCATGTGTAGGATAATGCTTTCATAGGTAAGGATAAGATACCGATTTCCAATGTCAAACAAAGACTTGGAGCAGCAGATGATGCAGATGAAAAAAAATGGCTGATTTATTCAGGTGGCTGCAAACCAGAGGATAACATTGATGAATCTCGCATCCTTTCAATCATGCTTCATGTAAAAAAGTCATATAAAATTCTTGCAACCTTTGGTAGCAGAATTGTTGACTTTCATTGCTTAAACGATGGCAAATGTTGGTTGGTTATAGCCATTGTATGCAAGTAATTTTATGCAATTTACAGTACTTGCAGTTCTAACAGAAAGTGAATTAGTTATGTTGGAAACTGAGAACAACTGGCAATCAAACAAATTTAGGTCAGAAAATTATTGTACATGAGTTTTTGTAATGTATTATGAATACAATCTCCATGATGATAATATCAATTAATTGTGTACAACTTTCAAACTATTTTAGTGTCAAACGATCTAGAAAGTATCCCTACCTTACTTCACCTGTGACTTGCCTTCAACACTGTGGACCATATGTTAAACAAGTATGCATACATGGTTTAGCTATGCATGTAGTATGGCCCGCAGAAACACTGTTAAATAAGTTTGTTCTTTCATCTAGGAAACTGAAGGTAAATTGGCATCTGAGTTAATTGCCACTGGGTGAGTTTAAATGGCATAATAAGTAAATTTTATTACTGGGAAACAAATTAATTGCAGTGTGCTTATTGGGGCGAGCCTGAGCGAGCCCCACATTGATTGGCACAATGGCCCACGCGGCTGGGAATGTATCTATCTATCTGTCACGGGGTAGCGTTTGTCCTTTTCAATCCATATGGCGAGGCCCATACTGTAGTATTGTATTCGAGGGCCACGTTCTTTCATAACTACTTGACGTTCTTTCATAAATCGACTGCAAAATGGACGACTCGATGATTTGCCTTCCCATCTCGCTTTTCCATGAGTCATGATGCACCCGGCGCCCTCATCAGCGATACTGTGACTGACGCTGCAGCAAGAACCAGGGCTTTGGCGCGGGAGAGGAAGCGCAGACAGCGTGAACTTGAAGAGAGACACCACTGCTACTCGGCCCATATAATCCCGCGCTGTATTTACTCTCCATTACAAATAATTGAGCAAACAGACTTTCACACCTTCGTGAAAGGGCTAACAAAAGACTGTCTACAGAAACTGAAGAACATAGGTTATAGTTATTGACTCAATGCTAAGACATGTCTTGCTTATGACTCCTCCTTTTTCCCGGACACTGTTAAACTATGGAACAAATTACCTGCTGAGATTGTCTCCGCTTCATCCCTCTCTGTTTTCAAGAGAGATATTCGTGGCTATCTATCTAATTTAATCTAGTAACTTATGATGTTTGTCTTTTCTTTTGGTTGGTACCGTTGAAGCTTTTTGCTACTGGTACAGCCATGCAAAATTGTCATAGAAAAAAGTATTTAGAGAGAGCAGAATATTATATTTTAATACTAGCAACAACTTCTGACTCCATGCAAAGGGATGGTTTTGGTTAATTATCAATGAAAGAACACAACAGAGGAAGATAGATAATACATTGTTACTATTAATGAATTTTATTTATGTGCGAGGCAAATACATGCTGTAAGTATTAGGGAGACACGGTAGTGTCTCCCTATGTAGGGTTGAACGAGAAAACAAGATGTCGGCTACATACAATGTATTAGCGTTCAAACGCTGATATTACGCCTGGTGATGAATTTTATACGTCCAAAGACACTTAGATCTGCTCTCTGGCGTTGCCCCATCTTGCAGTAGCAAGGAGATTGCTCGAAATTGTTGCTAAAGTGACGAACCTGAAAACGGTGAAAGTCGACTTTCGTCATCTTCGTCTTCTTCTTCTTCTTCTTCTTCTTCTTCTTCTTCTTCTTCTTCTTCTTCTTCTTCTTCTTCTTCTTCTTCTTCTTCTTCTTCTTCTTCTTCTTCTTCTTCTTCTTTCTTTCTTCAACTCGCCTAGCGCCTTTACGCGAGCAGTGCCGAGACCAAAACACCCACGAACATTCGTGAAATTCTCCTGGCAGGTGCCTTTTGAACATTGTTTTTAGCGAAATGGCGATCTAAATTCCGCGAGTTCTCGATCGTGATCCATTGTCAGCTAAGTGTTAGACGCCATTATTGTGATTGCGCAACACGCGCGCACGTGACCAAGCAATGGCTAGCGCACGTGACCAAGCACTAGCTTGAGTATCGCCATGCCGTATGGATCATGGAGAACACATATTTGTCTGGAGTCTTCGAATAAGGGCAAGCTCGTGTAGGATCGCCATTCTGCGCTTGCCAGATAATTATAACCGGCGTACAGGTCTACAAATAAGTGTGGGCGGGGCTCGTATGCATTCGAATGCGTAGGCGAGCTGATATGTACCACATAACAAATATTTTTAGCTACAAGTTCAAAATTGTTAATAATAAAGAAAAGCCATCAACAACAGAAAAACTAAACCAATGGTGGAAACCATGACAAAGACGACTCAGTACATGGATGATATTGAACTGCACTTCACTGAAAATGAAAAAGGACACAAACAAGAAAATAAAAAAGATTTCTATCGAAATCAAAAGGATGTAGGGTTGTGAAATCTACCACTGGTCCACAATGTAATCTAACAAGGAACAAGCATGGAATGGTAACACGATTGACTTGCTAACAGACCATAGATCCCTACATCAGTGGCTGTACATAAGATCAATAATTATTTAGTCACAAGCTGAATCCAATTCAATTTAAGGTGTCAGTCAACAGCAACTAGCTGAATTAGCTATAGCCAACCACAGCAGCCACTGATGTAGGGATCTATGGTCTGTTAGCAAGTCAATCGTGTTACCATTCCATGCTTGTTCCTTGTTAGATTACATTGTGGACCAGTGGTAGATTTCACAACCCTACATCCTTTTGATTTCGATAGAAATCTTTTTTATTTTCTTGTACCTACTTATATGTTATACACTAACAAGGCTAAATTATATCAATGCTCAGGCTCGCCCCTGCCATTCCATGAATGTACTAGTAATATTATTATAAAAGCACATCAAACTTTTCACTTGCTTAAAGTACCTATAAGCACAAGCATGCATTGAAGTGCTTGGCCTATTTCTGAAACATGCTTGTTGTACCAGAAGTAGATGTTTTTGGTATTTTGATCTTTACATCTACTATGTACTGTAGGCATCTTGATGGCTCAGTTCGTCTCTGGCTATGTTATGGTGGTAAGACGCAAAATAAACCCTTTACACTAGACAATTCAGAACCAGCCCTGTTTAGTTTTTGTAGATATCTTATTGCAAAAACATATTTTACCTGCTGCAGACAATTTTCCTTTCTCTTTCGAGTGCCACTTGGTGCTATACACTGCCGACTATTTCAACTTATCTCAGCTGAAAGAGTTTGATATAAAACAGGTCCATGTTATCTTTGTATTGCTATTATTTAAAATATTCCTATGGTTTATGCAGATTACTTTGGTTAAGGTAAGTATATACATACTAAATGAAGGTTTCATAAAATTATTTTTCATTTCCTTCGTTCTAGGTGTCAAATTCACAGAAGTATATGAATGTGGTCAACAAAAGTGGTCATGTGCTCTTGTTTGGGTTTGGTCAGCAGCAACAAAGTGATAAAGTAATTTAACTTACCTGTATTAAAAGTTGATTCTCATTTTCATTAGCCACCATCCTATGAAGTTATCTTAAATGATGAAGAGGATCAGCCTGCCTCTCAGACTGCAACTCAAGAACCCCCAATTGCAACTGGGGATCCTCCAACTGAAACTCAATCTCCAAAGTCTCTATCAACACCCCCTCCTTACTTCCGTCCTTGTCAGTGGCAGAAAAAAGATGCACAGCTATTGCATCATTTCAGTTGTTACTATCGAATGAATGGTACTACTACTGACAGTACTAGTGTGGCAGTAAACTGTGTGGACTACAACGAATACATGGAAATGTAAGAGTGCATGTTGATTGGACTAAGTGAATTTCAACATAAATATCCCTTGTACTGTATAGCTGGTCCGTTGGCACTTCAAAGGGTCTTATAATTTTGGATCTCCCCCAAAAATTACTTCTTAATGTCATTGGTAGCGAGAAGAAACTACTTGGTGAGTTGGTTTAGTTACTATAACCATGGTACTATGCGTTATTACCTAATGTAGAAAAGTCAGGGTTGAATTCAAAGTCCAATCCCAGGTAATGTTTCTGTATTTACGTACAATTGTGTGAAACTTTTTATAGTGCTAAGAAATGTGATGTTGTTTGTGTGGAAACTGTTCCAGAGATATCTTTGACTGCAAAAGGTATTAACAATTGCTGTCCATGCTAAATTATTGTACAACAATATTTTTAGCTTCTCAGACCAGTCTATGGGTTGCTACAGCTGATAAAGCATTGGGTGTGTTTACTATTGATAGTAGTGAATCAACTGAAAATGACAGACTGCAGAAAACAGGTATGACATCTACTAGATTTCGATTAATGAAAAATTAAGATGTGCAAGTGTTATGCTCCAGGAGTATATTGTTCCAATGAGTGTACAACTTTAATTTGAATATTATAGTTGATATATTTCCAGCACTTGGAGCATTGAAAAGTATAGCTGTTTCGGTTATTAGGCTGTTTGTAGTCTTTTACGGCGTAGTCTTTTACGGCTGTGTGCCGACATAATTATTATGCTGTACTTAGCTAAGTGGTGGCTTGGATACTTGCACGTTATTTATTTTCAAATTTTCGGTTGTACGCTCCTTGAATGATGAACTCCAAGGAATGATTAACTCCTGACTGTACATATAGTTAGGACTGATGATGATCTAACTATTAGGGAGGCACGGTAGTGACTCCCTATGTAGGGATGAACGAGAAAACAAGATGGCGGCTACATAGTAATGTATTAGCGTTCAAACGCTGATATTTCGCCTGGTGATGAATTTTATACGTCTTTAGACACTTAGATCTGCTCTCTGGCGTTGCCCCATCTTACAGTAGCAAGGAGATTGCTCGAAGTTGTTACTAAAGTGACGAACCTGGAAACGGTGAAAATCGGAAAATCGAGTTTCGTCATCTTAGTTTTCTTTTCTTTCTTTCTTTCTTTCTTTCTTTCTTTCTTTCTTTCTTCTTTTTTTCTTTCTTTCTTTCTTTCTTTCTTTCTTTCTTTCTCTTTCTTTCTTTCTTTTTTCTTTCTTTCTTTCTTTCTTTCTTTCTTTCTTTCTTTCTTTCTTTCTTTCTTTCTTTCTTTCTTTCTTTCTTTCTTTCTTTCTTTCTTTCTTTCTTTCTTTCTTTCTTTCTTTCTTTCTTTCTTTCTTTCTTTCTTTCTTTCTTTCTTTCTTTCTTTCTTTCTTTCTTTCTTTCTTTCTTTCTTTCTTTCTTTCTTTCTTTCTTTCTTTCTTTCTTTCTTTCTTTCTTTCTTTCTTTCTTTCTTTCTTTCTTTCTTTCTTTCTTCAACTCGCCTAGCGCCTTTACGCGAGCAGTGCCGAGACCAAAACACCCACGAACAGTCGTGAAATTCTCCTGGCATGTGCCTTTTGAACTTCGTTTTTAGCGTAACGGCGATATAAATTCCGCTATTTCTCGATCGTGATCCGTTGTCAGCTTAGTGTTAGACGCCATTATTGTGATTGCGCAATACGCACGTGATCAAGCAGTGGTTAGCGCACGTGACCAAGCAGCTCAGTACGGATCAATATCACCAGGAGCCCATAACGAGAAGGAGCGTCTAACGCTCAATGGGCCTGTATAACCATCATTTCTGAACTGTACTACCAAATATGGAAGTATTGCGGCTCTGTACTCATGTAGTGTTAAACAAGCTTGTGGCTAGGTGTTTACATTATGCGCTTTAATAAGAGTAGTGCCAAACCACGTGCAACCATGGAAACTCACAAACGTAGCGCTAGTACTAGTACTACTCCTGTCAAGAAGATCAGACAATCTAACTGGTGAAAGTCTGATCTTCTTGACAGGAGTAGTACTAGTACTAGCGCTACGTTTGTGAGTTTCCATGATTGCACGTGGTTTGGCACTACTCTTATTAAAGCGCATAATGTAAACACCTAGCCACAAGCTTGTTTAACACTACATGAGTACAGAGCCGCAATACTTCCATATTTGGTAGTACAGTTCAGAAATGATGGTTATACAGGCCCATTGAGCGTTAGACGCTCCTTCTCGTTATGGGCTCCTGATATCACGGAGAACACATACCCGGCATTTGTCTGGAGTCTTCGAAGAACGGTAAGCTCGTGTAGGATCACCATTCTGCGCTTGCCAGATAATTATAACCGCCGTGTAGGTCTACAAACAAGTGTGGGCGGGGCTCGTATGTACTGTATGTATGCATGCGTAGGCGACTAGGCAGAGCTGATATGTACAGCATAACAATTTTAGCTACAAGTTTAAGAAAACCCATCAACAACAGGAATACTAAACTAATGGTGGAAACTGGTGGAATGCATGTACTTCTCAGTACATGCATGATATTGAACTGCACCTCACTGAAAAGAAAAAAGGACACAAACAAGTAAATTAAAAAGATTTCTATCGAAATCAAAAGGATGTAGTGATGAAGAAATCTACCACTGGTTCACAATGTAAACCAACAAGGAACAAGCATGGAATGGTAACACGATTGACTTGCTAACAGACCATAGATCCCTACATCAGTGGCTGGACATAAGACTATGATCAATCTTTTGTCACAAACAGCTGAATTCAATTCAATGCATGTCAGTCAACAGTAAATAGCTGAACTAGCTATAGTCAGGCCACAGCAGCCACTGATGTAGGGATCTATGGTCTGTTAGCAAGTCAATCGTGTTACCATTCCATGCTTGTTCCTTGTTGGTTTTAGGGAGGCACGGTAGTGCCTCCCTATGTAGGGTTGAACGGAAAAACAAGATGGCGGCTACATACAATGTATTAGCGTTCAAACGCTGATATTTCGCCTGGTGATGAATTTTATACGTCCAAAGACACTTAAATCTGCTATCTGGCGTTGCCCCATCCTACAGTAGCAAGGAGATTGCTCGAAATTGTTACTAAAGTGACGAACCTGGAAACGGTGAAAATCGAGTTTCGTCATCTTCGTTTTCTTCTTCTTTCTTCTTCTTTCTTCAGCGCGCCTAGCGCCTTTACGCGAGCAGTGCCGAGACCAAAACACCCGTGAACAGTCGTGAAATTCTCCTGGCAGGTGCCTTTCGAACTTTGTTTTTAGTGAAACGGCGATATAAATTCCGCGATTTCTCGATCGTGATCCATTGTCAGCTAAGTGTTAGACGCCATTATTGTCATTGCGCAATACGCACGTGACCAAGCAGTGGTTAGCGCACGTGACCAAGCACTAGCTTGAGTATCTCCGCGCCGTATGGATCACGGAGAACACATATCTGTCTGGAGTCTTCAAAGAACGGTAAGCTCGTATGAGACTACAATTCTGCACTTGCCAGATAATAATAACCGCCGTACCTGTCTCTGCAAACTAGTGTGGGCGGGGCTCGCATGCACTTCATGCATGCATGCATGATGCGTAGGCGAGCTGATATGTACTGCATAACAATTATTTTTAGCTACATTGTAATAACAAGAGTTCAATGGAACACATACCCTGTGCGCTATGCAAATGTGCAGAAATTGTTGTGAATGCTAGTTGTATTGTGTACTGTGATCTATTGTATCGCCCCATTAGAACAAAAAAGAATATTTTCACTACTGTAGACATAATTATAGTGAGTCATGAAGTTCTGAGCTCCTTTTGTGGCGGAGAATAAAAATTTTCTCTGGATCAAGGCAACACGAACTGCATTGCGTGCTGACATACTTTGCAACCGAATCTGCCGCTGCTCTGGTGTCTCAGAGGCAAGGCGAACTGCATTGCTTGCTGACATACTTCGCAACCGAATTTGCCGCTGCTCTGTGTCTCAGCGATCTGTTTCAGTGTTTGGCGTGCTGACATTTCCAACTGTCGATCAACAGCAACAGCACAGGTGTTCTTCCTTTTATGAGCCATCCGTTTTGTTTCTCTGAGCAAAAACTAAGTAGACTACAGCCTTCCATGAAGGCATTCTTTGTCTCTTTGACATAAGTTTCAACGCTCATGCGGGAAGGTTGGGCGATCGACACACCTCTAGTGAGTTACCGTATAATGTTCATATTATTAGCGCTGTATTATTAGATACTATGGCCATAGCACGCCGCAGAAGAGTCTGCCGACTTTGTAGACCACTTTAGAGGAGTAAGAATCTCTCAACACAGCCGTAGAGAAGTATTGTATGGTAAGTCCCAATCGACAAACACCAAACGGCCCTGTTTTTTGTGCACACACATATATACATACATACATACATACGGACATGGACAAACGCTTAACCCTCCGGCGCCTACGCGCCCAGGGTAATAAAGAAAAGCTATCAACAACAGGAAACTAAACCAATAGCGGACACATAGATGGCTCAGTACGTGCATGATATTGAACTGCACTTCACTAAAAAGTAAAAAGGACACAAACAAGAAATTAAAAAGATTTCTATCGAAATCAAAAGGATGTAGGGTTGTGAAATCTACCACTGGTTCACAATGTAAACTAACAAGGAACAAGCATAGAATGGTAACACGATTGACTTGCTAACAGACCATAGATCCCTACATCAGTGGCTGTACACAAGCTGAATGCACGTCAGGTGTCAGCAGTCAACAAGTAGGTCAACCACACTAGCCACTGATGTAGGGATCTATGGTCTGTTAGCAAGTCAATCGTGTTACCATTCTATGCTTGTTCCTTGTTAGTTTACATTGTGAACCAGTGGTAGATTTCACAACCCTACATCCTTTTGATTTCGATAGAAATCTTTTTAATTTACTTGTTATTATGTAGCTACACAAAACATAAGTATTTTAGATTTGCATTATGATGTTGATGATGATGTAGTTAGATGATTATGATCTAACTACAGGTAATGAAATTAAAATCAAACGCTCATCTGCTGAAATTGTGGACATACTTCACTTCAAGACACCAAGTGAGATATGGTCATAATTATAAACTTGTGGGCGTTTTAACAAAATTCAGAATCAGACGATGTCATGGCATGTGTGAACATGGTACTGGTGTACAAGACTGGAATTAAGGTTAGTGCTTGTACAGTATTTCAAATGTCAGAGTGTATACTATAAACAGAAATATGTGTATGAACAAGATATATGTTACAATGATAAAAAGTCAGAAAAGCGGGAAAATTTTCCTTCTAGCATTCTCAAGAGTGGAATATTGGATAAAGGTATTGTATTTTGTTTTCTGTTTTAGCATTGATTATTTTATCTTTATTGAGCAGATCATGTGCCATATGTTGCTTGTCTTCTGGAAAAGAATCGTCTTTACATTTTACCACTGTATGAGTTGGGCAGCATTCCACGAAATATTCCATTAGATGTTCAGTAAGTGATTTATTCTCTTAAGAAATATGTCATAATACATTTATCGAATAGCGAATCTGCTGGAAAGGTACTATTTTCTACTGGGGGTCAACATGCTGTGTGGTGCACTAAGAAAGCAGTTCAATGCTACTGCCCATTTTAAACTTACACATGTATGTATACTGTACTTTATGCTGACAGTATTATTATAATACGTATACATGTAATATAGTATAATTGTATCACTAGTTGCTGCGTACATTAAGAAATTTTAAGTTAATGAAGATTACGGGGTTTCGAGACTATACAATTGACCCCCGCCGATTGAAATGACTGAAGCAGAGCAGCATCAAGCTTCACGCTGTCTGCCAGCACAACTTACTAGTTACCAGGTAATAATACCGTAAAGCAACAGTCATCACTAGTATTTTGTAGACATGCAGTTCATTTACTGCTTATCAGCAGCCTAACGTTGGTGTTGCTACTCTCACTAGACTCGTCGCTATGATATTCCAGACCATCCTGAAGTAGAAGTACATGAACATGCATGCATAGAGAGGATTTCAGCCTTGACCTGAACCGTCATGCTGGATAATTTATTTGGCAAACCGAATCTCACAGTACAAAACAGCCACTTGTATTAGCAGATACACTAACACCTGTGACGAGATCTATGCTGCCACTAAAAAGTCTATGGCTGCAAGACGTTAATTGATTATGCGGGGTCACGATACTTTCATGCTGTCCCCGTGTAAAATGAGCGAGACAACTGAATCTCTTTCCAGATCTGCTGCACGCTGTCCAGCACGTCGACTGATCCAGGTAACAGACACCACACAACAAACCGTACTCACTAGCTAGTATCTATAAGCGTGTAGGTAGCACTATTGTGAGCTTATCAGCATCCTAGCTGGTGTTGCTAGTCGTTGCTAGTAGTTATTACAACAGTCTAGTTGGCGCTTTTTCTCTCCCACTAGACTCGTCGCTATGGTATTCCAGACCATCCCTCCTGCCTTGCTTACGACAGCAGACAGCAACTACTGGCTGTGGGCTCTAAGAACGGGACAGTGAACGTGTAAGAGCTGCTGCTAGCGTGTGCTTATCCAAACATGCCCCTCCCCTTCTCACTCATGCAGCCTTGGACGAGAGAACTTGAAACGGCACCTGGTACACCCAGATGGAGAAGAAGTACTGGATATGACGTTTGGAGGAGAAAAGGTGTGCATTTGTCAACGCAGTATTGTGCAGGCACTCTGGAGTTTGTGTATTTTTCTTTGAATACACGGTTTTGATGTTTCTTTGTTGTTTTAGGGTCTCCTAGTAACACTGTGTTCCAGTGGTGTAATGTATGTGTGGTCTCTGCACAGTAGGCATCCCTGCATCGTGTGCCAGAGGGATGTCATCAACCATGTGTGAGTCTCTGATACCTACTCTCTAACCTCCTGATGCAAACACTCAACTTTTAGATCCATTTCTCGAATATACCTCTTCGCATGCATGCATTTATCGGTTCAGTTGGTAGACATTAGTACCTCTCTTTCTCGCATGCACACTCTCCCTCCCTTTCTCTCCCTTCCTCCCTCCCTCCCTCCATCTCTCTCACTCTCACTACTCTCCCTCTCTCCCTCCCTCCCTCCTCTCTCCCTCCCTCCCTCCCTCTCTCCCTCCCCCCTTCCTTCCTCCCTCCCTTCCTCCCTCCCTCCTCTCTCTCTCAACCATTCTATTCTCCATCTACAGTGTTGATTCCTATGTTTTACTATCATGGCCGCCTGGTTCTAACTGTATCTATATCGGTACTGCAGTCAGTGAGGTACGGTCCATCAACCTCACTAGACCTCTGGAGTCAAACACAGCAAGCTATGAGCAGTCTACAGCTAGCTGTGAGCAGAGTGTCCTAGCTAGTCATAGGGCATTACCAGGAGAGCAAGGTCTACCCAGAGAAAGCTTTACTCTGCCGATTTTCTACCGCAGTGACGTGTTTGCTGGAAGGTAAGATAGTGAACAAGTAAATGAATAGATGAGTGAGTGAACAGAAAGAGCGTGATTGGATCGGTCATTGAATAACTGAATTTCTCTCTCTCTTCTTCCCTCACTCCCTCTCTCCCTCTACCCATCCCTCTCTCTCTCTCTGTAGCGCTGGTAAGGTGGTATCAATCCAGCAGCATCCAACAGAAAAGACAGTAAGAGAAGACAGCATTATCAAATACACCACATCAACACACTACCAATAACAGTACACTCACTATACTGCTCCAAATCCTGCAATTATATAAAATTGTATACAACAGTATACTGCAGTTGCAACTTGCAAGCACTTGTTACATGCAGCTGTTGTGTCTTGCTGCGTACATGTAGTTATAGTAAACTAGAACAAGATGCTGAATCATACACATACATACATGCATGCACTGTAATATTAAGTGCTGGAGTACTAGTATAAATTCAATAATTATTATTAATCACTTGTTTTTACTACACATAATATTTTTATGTAAACATGAGTAATGTTTAGATAGTCAGTGCTTACGTGTGCGTTTACTCATGTTGTGGTAAAATTGTTAGTACTTTCACACTTCAGTTCATTTCTAATCTTCCTCTTGCAGTGGCTGTTGTTGGCTTATTCTAAAGGACTGTGTGTTCTATGGGACCTCACATCTGATGAACAGGAGACAGAACCTGCGAGAAAATATACCGACATCTCTAAAGATGAAAAGATGGTAAAATAATGTCTCCTTGTCTATCTGTTTGTTTAATTTTTCTTTATCTGTCTGTCACTAGCTCACCTGTGCGTGGTGGATCAAAGGAGGCGTGGCTCTAGTTGTTGCCTATAGCGATGGAACACTCATTACCTTTGACACTAAGACAGGGAAAATGAGAAAGGACTTACTGAATATAACAAGTGAGAGTGTCTAGAATTAATATTTCATTGCACATAACCAAAAGATCATGAGATAACACTTTTCTCATTCACTCACCCACCCACTCACTCACTCACTGACTCAATTTTTCATCGCCTAGCAACTACATCTCACAGCAAGGGCTCACTGACAGACACTTGTTCAGTTGATCGTATTCAAGGAATCAAATTTGCTGACACACAACTGATTTTATTCACCAGAAACAACCACAAGACATCATCATCAGAAGAAGAAGAAGAAACGGACTTGTCTCAACTGCTCTCAATGTCGTGCTGGAAAAGATCAGTGAGGGGCTTACCCAAGCTGAGACAAATGAAGTTCGACAGCAAAATTGTGGACTTCAAGTGTCTTTTACCACAAGGTACATGTACAGTGGAACCCCTCTTAGAGGACACCCCTCATCCCTCTATAATGGACACTTACTGAATCCCAAATATAACCCACATAATGTATAATAAACCCCTGACCAGAGGACACCCTCTCTATAACGGACATTTTTGTTGGGGGGGGCCCCAATGGTGTCTGCCTTAGAGAGGTTCCACTGTACATTCCGTGTAAATGCAGCTGAAAGTTTTTTTGTAAAATTTTATACATGGAATAAAAATTTTTAATTTTTGTCAATTTGGTTACAGAGGGACAAGAGCCTATTGGACTGGCTGTGTTGACTGATCAAGAATTGCTGATGTATAAAGTTGACATGGACAGCATTTACCGAAGCAACGATATTGATTATGCACACATCACGTGAGTCAATCATTCACTCATTCACTCACTCACTCACTCACTCACTCACTCACTCACTCACTCACTCATACACTCACTCACTCACTCACTCACTTGACCCACTCACTCACTTGACCCACTCACTCACTCACTCACTCACTCACTCACTTACTCACTCACTACACTACTCACTCACTCACCCACTCACTCACACACACACTCACCCACTCACTCACACACTCACTCACTCATCCACTCACTCACCCACCCACTCACTCACTCACTCACTCACTCACTTACTCACACACTCACTCTATCTCTATCTCTCAGTCTCCCACTCATTAACCCTCACACTCCTCATGAGCACCACTCCTCCATCACTCACATAAAATGTTATGATGATAGCAGTGATGGTTTTGATATTCTTGTCGACACATTAAAAGCAGCCACTAACCACAGACAGCAACACACTCATAATAAGGTACAAACAAGCATGCGATTATTCACACCAAGCAGTCAATGAATACTAGTAAGGCAATGAATGTTTTAAAATTAGCTAACTTGTAACTAGTAATAATTATTAGTAAAAAGTACAGTATTAAAATTTTTTTGTTAAGATTATTTTAAGACTGTTTCACTTTCTTGTAACAACTGGATGCCCAGCATAGTGCTTACTGCTGCATGCTATCTACAGTAAACATGTCTATTTGATTGTTTACGATCACAACACAGCGCTTTTTGTCATGTGGTAAATAATAGTGTGCATATGGTTCTGTTTGTCTAGTCATCCTGGCCGCTGGAAGGTGACTGGTGGAGATCACGCGGTTTGATCGTGACCGGGTGAGTCAGGGTACCCGCTGTAAAAATCAGCAATGCAACGCTGGGTAACGTAGTTTTTTATCTGTTCCAGGCATGAGGATGGATCTGTCATGTTCTGGCTTTGTTACCATGGTGAGATGATATAAACAGAAGATAGGTAACTCTTCTTCTTGCTTTGCAGAGAGTTTCGTGCCCACTCTGACAATTTTCTCCTCTGCTTATTTCAAACCAAGTGATACCGCACAACCAGTCTCAGACGATTCCTTATCAATAGCTTGGACAAGGGTGAGCCAAGCATTCAATTCGTAGATAGATGCATTACTCCTTTGCCTAACTTGTTCCGCATTATTCATTTCACCATTACCAACTCAGATCATTGGTCGTATAATGTAGTTTTATTCCCAAAATGTCACTTCTTCTTACCTAGCCTCTTATGTCTCTCTAGCTCAATATCACTCAAAAGACTCTTCTCATTGGTTACAAGATGGGACATGTTCTGCTTTTTAAACTATCAAAAGATGATGGAAACAGCATTGTCAAGGTAAAGCTCAACCTCTCCAATATCAATTTTCTTTTCTATAGTCTCAAGAACTGATTTTAAACCAAGAGAAAAATGATGAAGAGGAAAGGAATTGGAGTCTTCCTGGATTTCAGTTTATGACAGATCGTTCTGATGATCGTAATCCTTCTCTTCGACTCTTGCAACATTTTTGTTGCTACTCCACAAGTGCGAAAATGACAACTGGTGATGACAGCAGCAGTCCTGAGACCAGTACCAGTGATAGGACTGGTTCCCATGTGCCCACTATAGAACCAATCAGAGAGTAACCACAGCAGAATACCATGAAGACCTGGAAATGTTAGCTCACATTAATTTTATATCCATATTAATTTTTTTATGTAGATTGCTAGTTGGTACCGATCATGGTCTGGTTGTCATGGATACCAGAAATAACATAGTCACTCAAATGATGATGACAGACAGCAAGCTACTAAGTAAGCAATCGAAAATACCACAGAAAAATTTACTGATTAGAAGAGTTTGTCCAAAAGTTCAAATTGGTGTGTTTAGCCATCATTTTCATCATAGATTATTTTCATTGACCTGTGAAAGTTTGTTTATCTGTGGAAAGTTCTTGCCCAATAGTTTACTTAAAGTAACTGACGATTTATTCTTCAGGAGTAGCCAGACATGGACCCAATGCTGGAGGCAAGCCAGGGAACACTGACTGTACCATCACCACCATTGTGACCGCTTACATGAGGACCGCCTATCAAAGTAACCACTAGTCAATTACTGTCACGTTTTACACATGTGTCACCCTCTCTTAGCCCCGCCTACCTACCCCGCAGTGTGGGTGGGTACAGCGACAGGCACACTGTGTGCTTTCTCCGTCATCACAAGCGATGAAATCGATAAAAGTATCCAACTAGGAAAATCCAGTTAGCACTAATGCACATGTAGTGAGTGGTGTGAAGTATGGCATGCTTGTTCTTTTACAGATTTAACTCTGGAGGGAAACACTCCTATTGTGGGTGTGGTGTTTCTTGACGAAGCTGATCTGTCGTCTCCTCAGCCCTCTCTTCAAGGTGAGAGCAATATTGACATCTCTAGCAAGCATTGTTGCACACAGACTGTTCATTGGCACATGTAATAGTGTTCAAGATACACATTTCCATTGGTATTACCATTTTGTATTCTCGGCCGCATATTTTCGTTGATGATGGTTTAGCTTAGTTTGAAATCACCATTCTTGTCATATTTTTACATTTTCTGTTTGTCTTTAGTTGAGCGTACTGGTCGGTGGATTTTAATAGGATCACAACTTGAAGAAACAACTGTTTCAAGTAAGAATAAAATACTGAAGAGAAAGAGAGAGAGAGAGAGTGTGTATGTGTGTGTGTGTGTGTGTGTGTGTGTGTGTGTGTGTGTGTGTGTGTGTGTGTGTGTGTGTGTGTGTGTGTGTGTGTGTGTGTGTGTGTGTATGTGTGTGTGTGTGAATGTGGTTATTTTGTCTGTGTGTCAAGCTGATCACGTGCTTCAATACGAGGGGATCAAAAGTTGGGTGTGGCGCTGTTGATACATAAATCAATGAGTGTGTTGTTTAAAAGATTAAATTTTTATAATTCTACCTGTACAGCTAAACTGAAAGGTCGTTCTGTCAAGAGCTATGCTATAATGATCACAACTAATAGTGTCAAGGTCAGTCAGTGATAACTTCAAGTTATAAAGTCTGAAATTTTTCACAAACCAAGCAGGTATTCACATTTCCTACTGGAGATGAGTCATCGCTATGGCAACTACCTGATGGTGATGACAGCACTATTGTAAACACCAGTTTGGTTAGAATTGATGGTGAGAATATTACTATAACTATTACTGGAGCTTTTATAATAATTACTATTACATGTTAATGAGGTATGTGTTGAAAAAGTCAATACTTGTTAGAAAGTGAGAATTACATTTGATATTCATTAATATTATTTCTCAAAATGTTCATCAGTCAATCTACAGTGGTCTGGCTTATTACAAAGGGGATTACTATTACTAGTTCCATTCTTCCATTTATATATTTCTATTACTATTACACTGTGACCTGTATCCTTACTATTATCCCATGTCTGATAGTAAGTGGAACTGAAGGTCCATGGTTCATGACAGGGGTATTTTTTTGTTTCCAATGACAGGAGGGATGACCCTTGTCGTTAGACTGAGCACAAAGGACAAGTTGCATGTGCTAATGCTGCCCAGCCTGAAGGCTAAGGGCTTCCTTACTAGCCAACACTTGCAACAGAGGTTAGTGCTTAAAGTGTACCTTTATGCACACACAGTCACACACACACACACACACACACACACACACACACACAGTCACACACGTGCACACACACACACACACAAAAACACACACACACATTCACGTATTTCAGTGTCATAATTTTCACTGCCTGCATCAAGCAATACTTAGAAATACCACATCCAAAATGGTAAAAATAGAGGGAAAATCACATTATTTTAATAAATTGTCATACATTTTTATCTCATATAGCTTTCATGCACTTTTTCTTTTTCCAGCAATACCGAGCTATTCTCTCTGGCGGCAGACGGTCACGGAGCAGTTGTATCATCTGACTCTGTGCTCTATCATTGTGCAATTGATACAGTGGGTGGGGGCATTGAATGCAACAGACTAATCACGACTTTTTAGGAATGAAAATGATTATTAATTTGATAGTATACATATGTAATTTTTAAACAAAAGAAAAATTTATGTTCACACGTCTTCTACAACTGTTCATAAATCCGATTTCTCTCTGCTCTTTGTCTTCATTTGTTGATATTTGAAGTAACAGATCTCATGGATATGTGATGCGGTTTCGATGATCGAGCTGATCAATTCGAGAGAAAGGACTGTAATAACCAGTGGGCTGATTGGAGGTAGATCATGGTGACCTGCTGTAGTACCGCCGCACGGATCTCCCACTGTAAAATAAACCGTGCAGGCGAGTGCAGCATATTTCAAGAAAAGTAGAAACAATTTCAGCAAGTAGTCAAATATAACTGCTGTTTTACTAATACTGGTATTTCTATCAACCAGAAAAGCGCTGTAAAATTTTGATATTAAATTGAACAGCGTTGCCAGAGAGGATGAAAGAGCGGCTGCTAGGGCGACGTCCCGCTTCAGGCAAGAGCAGACTTCTCCGCTCTCGTTTGCAAAGTGAATCCACTGCAAGAATGCACAAACCGGGTAAATCAGACCGTTGAAAAAAGAGCAACAGAAGCACATCAATATTGTCTTGTTCATCTTGGCTTGATCTTGTACGTATCTGTTACTGACAGAATGTCTGAATGATTATAGCTTTAAGTACAGACTGCATCGTGTGGGGTTCCTTATTGTCAGCCCCGCCCTTACATCGCGTGAGGTTGATACCACAAAAATTTAGGGGGAAGGTAGCTAATAATAAAATTAATATTATTCATAAGCTTAGAATTGATACTGTTGTAACGCTTTGTAAATACATGAAATTATTAGCATAATACTTATAGTGTACAGTGTCTAAATCAGTAATTAATTTCCATTTTGTTCGATTAAAATGAGAAGCTGAGCTTTCACGTAAATGTATGCGGGTAACATAACTTTGGTTTCACAGCTAAAAGATCCCTCGATGATATATCTAGCTGCCTTTTGAATTTTCAATCACCCTCATTGAATATTAAATTCTAGGCACAGTGCAGATCCACCTTGGATAAAGCTTCAAACTGGCATGGTTCATCTATAACCTGTATGATCATATAATATGACAGCAGCTAGCTATGATCCACTATGTTATTTTCCACATGTGCACCACTATTCTTAGGCTCAACACTCTTGCTTAATGAAAATGCTGCTTTAATCAGAAGTATAAATTCGATAATAATTATTAAGCACTTGTTTTTACTACACATATTTTTATGTAAATATGAGTGATGTTTAGATACTCAGTGCTTACGTGTGCGTTTACGCATGTTGTGGTCAAATAGTTAGTATCTTCACACTTCAGAGCATTTCTTTTCTTCCTCTTGCAGTGGCTGTTGTTGGCTTATTATGCCTCGGTGGGCGGAGCCACGAGGCATACAGTAGTCATGTTGTGTGTGTGTGTCTGTCTGTCCGTTGCCGGCATAGCGCATCGCACGCTAAAAACTAAGCGCTGATATCAGCAATACAGGTAGAAATCGCTATTTGCTCGGAACTGTATTGATAAATTGTTGGTTCTAAAGCTCCGTTCGTGAGTTATGGCATGAGATGCTTACCTCGATGGCTGTTCCCGGCTATCTGGACTCATCTAAAGACAAAACAGTTTACAGCTGACTGCCTTACAGCTAGTGAGTTCGTTTGTACTACAAAACAGCTTGGTAGGTCCAGCGAAATTCTCTCGAAGGCCTACAGCTCGAGCTTGAGCAACAGTAGTTGCTGATGGTCTAGAGTTCTCCGTAGACAAAACTATCCACAGTTGACTGCCTAGAAGCTGATAAGTCACAGGATAACTGTGTAAGCAAGCTATGGACGCTATCTCGCTCGTGTATGTGCTGTGCCTAGTCTGGCCGCTGCCCCTCCCCGCCTATTGAGTGGGTGGTGGACGGCGTGTAGGGTCTAGCAAACATTACCATTTGTTAGTTATTATAAATTATGACGTCATCATTGACCATTATGAATTATTATTTTTGATCAGAAAGGGTGTTCGGTATTGTAGGCGAATACGTGTAGACTCAGTAGCCAAAGTGGTTCGAGGATATCTTACATGGTGCCGAGACCAGGATCTACTAAGCTACTGAAGACTACCTTGACGACGCCCTGACTACTACTGTATCTACGGCGAACACGCAAACTACCAAGCCTGCACGTGCTAGAAAATGGCCGCCCTGGCACAAAAGAAAAGATCTCGCTCAGGTCACAGAGGATCTCTCACGAAAACGATCAATGACGCCGAGGCTGATTTGACTACTGACCCACCGGATCAAACTGTGCTAGCCGCCTTAGAGATGTCGATTCGTGAAAAGCTAACCGTACTCGACAACCTAGACACCGAAATTTGGGACAAACTTGACACCGACGATGCTGTGGCCGAGGATATACAGCAATCCGACACAATCAAAAGGACTGCACACACAGTTCTGGTGAGGATAAAACAGCTGAATTCCAGTGTAGCTCCCGCCCATCGACCTGCTGCAGCTTCAACTTCCTCGGTTAAGCTACCAAAACTCATGATCTGCCCATTTCGAGGGGACCCAACAAAGTGGACGACCTTCTGGGACTCCTTTCAGACTACAGTCGACAAGAACCCGTCACTGAGTGGTGTAGAAAAGTTTAGCTACCTCAAATCTTTCATTCAAGGTCCAGCACTAGAAGCTATATCAGGTTTCTCACTCTCAAACGCTAACTATGATAAGGCTGTTGAAGTTCTTCAGAAGAGGTTCGGTGACCGGCAGTTGATTATATCCCGGCACATGGACACCCTAATGAAATTAGAAGCAGTGATTTCAGACCGCCACCTACGAGACCTGCGCAGGCTATATGACAGCACCGAGACACACATCCGTAGTTTACATTCGCTGGGTATATCATCCGATACTTATGGGTCTCTTCTCTCACCAGTTCTCCTCACAAAGCTGCCACCAGATATGCGCCTCATCATCAGTAGAGAAGTGGGCGACTCCAACCTCGACATGGACAAACTGCTGAAGAGCTTCAATCAAGAATTATCTGCCCGCGAGAGAGCCAACCCTTTAGCTGGTCTCTCAAGCAAGACGAACCCAGAGAAGCGATCACCCCCCACTAATGCAGTGCTCATGGCCAACAATCGTATCTCAGATGCTGGAACTCGCTGTGCATTTTGTCAGCAAGATCACATATCTTCTAACTGCACCACAGTGGTCACTACTGACGCTCGCCGACATGCCCTGAAGACTAGTGGAAGATGCTTCAACTGTCTGCGCAGAGGCCATGTTTCTCGGACATGTAGGTCTTCCTCGCGATGTCAGAAATGCCGAGCACGCCATCACACTTCCATTTGCGATGCCGACAAGACTGGTCCCCGACCTCCAAGCCTGGCAGACTCTAATCTCAGCCCGACTGCACCTCCGTTTAAACCAGACCACACGACTACAACCATCTGCTCTAGCGACACTCAAGCTATACTCCTCCAAACAGCCCGTGTATCGATTCACAACCCTAACCTACCTGATACCCCTCTGGAAGTCCGTCTGCTCTTGGATGGTGGAAGCCAGAAGTCTTACCTCAGTGAACGGGCTCGTGATCTACTAAACCTGAAGTCATACGGAGAACAGTCGCTCTCGATTGCTACATTTGGATCCTTGAGACGCACCAAGAAGGTATGCCCTATTGTTAATGTCTGTTTGACCTTGAAGGGATACCCAAAAATGTCATTGTCACTGTATGTCGTCCCAACCATTTGCGAGCCTTTGACCGAGCAGCCCATTGCTGATTGCATACAAGCATACCCACATCTGCTAGGGCTAGATTTAGCTGATTCCCCTAGTCCTACTAATGGTTTGCCTGTTGATTTGCTTGTGGGCGCCGACTATTATTGGAAAATAGTCACCGGGAACGTGTGTCGTGGTGAAGGAGGTCCAACGGCAATCCACACGAAACTGGGATGGGTTTTGTCCGGCCCATCATCTCAAGGAAACTCTGAAAACAGCCTCGTGAACCTCTCGGTTACTCACGTTCTTCACATAGGTACCGATCCAAGCACTGACTATGCGTTAGATAACCAACTGAGTACCTTCTGGGACCTCGAGTCATTTGGAGTCGCTGAGAACAAAGGTTCTGTTTTAGAGGAGTTCGAAGAAAGAATTCGTTTCACAGGAGAAAGATATGAGGTATCACTACCTTGGAAAACTTCCAATGCTCCCTTGTCTCCTAATTACACACTGTGTGAAGATCGCTTAAAGGGACTACTCCGACGTCTGAAACAAAACCCTGAAGTCATGAGAGAATACGACTCAACCATACAAGGCCAGTTGCAGCAGGGCATAGTGGAACTTGCTAAGGCTCCCAACGAGAATGACAACTCAAAGCGTGTGGTGCACTATCTACCACATCATGCCGTGATCCGAAAGGATAAAGACACTACCAAGATTAGAATAGTGTATGATGCTTCGGCCAAGAGTGAGGGACCTTCGCTCAACCAATGCCTACACACAGGGCCTAAGTTTCATCAACGAATTGCAGATCTCCTTCTAAGATTTCGTGTCTACCCTGTGGCCGTTGTGGCAGATATAGAAAAGGCGTTTTTGATGATTCAGGTTGCTGAGGAAGATCGGGATGTGTTACGTTTTCTGTGGGTGAAAGACCTGACGACAGAACCACCCGAAATCATCGAACTGCGATTTGCAAGAGTCATCTTTGGAGTGTCATCGAGTCCTTTCTTATTGAACGCGACCATTAAATACCACTTAGAACACACCCAAGCTCAGTGATGTGGAAATAGCCGGACATGCCGGTCATTGACCGGTTTCAGTAAAAATTGACCGGAAAATGTATTGTGTAAACAGACAATTGACCGGAAATTATAATTAATAAATACTTTCAACCGGACACGTTATTAATGCAGCTGCAGCCGCTCGGAAGCAATGTGGCGGTACATTGCTGGAGTCAAGCGACCTCTCTCTGCTCGCAGTCAAAGCGCTGCTGTTACTACTACCTTGGCCTACCGGCGGTGCCAACAGCGCACTAGTAGTAGTAGCGATGACGACGACGACGAAGAAGAAGAAAACAGTCAAAGCACTCGCCATTTCGTTACATCATGGAAGGACTCGTTCTCTTGGCTGGACTTTGATTGTGGTAAGATGTACTGCACATTATGCAAAACATGTGGCAAGAAGAATATCTTTGGACAATCGGGGTCTACTAATTTCAGACGATCTGCATTAATCGATCATAGCAAAAGCTCAGATCACACGGACGCTGTACGATCGACGCTCGAAGCCACTCAAGCGGCGTCAGTGTTTACAGCTGTACGCGAACGAGCTGAGAAGGCTATTCTCACCCTTTTAAAAGCTGCTTACTTTGTAGCTAAAGAAGATGTGGCTATCTTAAAGTTCGACGAGCTTATAAATTTACTAGAGCGGTGTGACTGTCCTGACTTGCCTCGAGAGCTGTATCGCAATCGTGATGGCTGCCATGAGTTTGTTACTGTCATTGGAGATTGCATAGAATCTGATATGGTTGAATTGATGTGCAACAGTCCTTATCTTGGCATCATGATAGACGAATCTACTGATCTCAGCGTTAGAAAGAATCTCCTTCTTTATGTTAATGCCATGACTTCTTCTGGTGATGTCAATAGCTACTTCGCTAATATTACTGAAATGAAACATTGTGATGCTAATGCTTTGACAGAAGCTATTGTTGAGTATCTGAGAGAAAAGAAGATTGATGTTTCCAGAGTTTCTGGCTTAGGGAGTGATGGGGCGAGTGTCATGACTGGGAGACACAATGGAGTAGGAGCCAAGTTAAAGAAATTGAATCCATTTATGCTCTCAATGCACTGTGTTGCACACAAGCTTGCATTAGCTAGTGAAAATGCAGCATCACAAGTTCCTTACTGTCGTCAGCATCATTCTACACTGAAAGGGCTCTATAATTTCTTTCATACCTCTCCTAATCACTATTCAGCATTGAAGGAGATGATGGAGATATTAAACGATCCAGTGGTACATATTCAACAAGTTCATACCATACGCTGGCTTACTATGCACAGAGCAGTCGAAGCCGTTCGGAAATGTTTTCCTTCTCTACTCTCTACCTTATCTGCAATAGCTTCTGCCGAAAATGATCCTGTTGCCAAAGGTTTGTATGACTCTATTCGTACCTATAAGTTTATCATGTTTACACACTTTCTGTGTGATATCTTGGGCAATCTAACTTTCCTTAGCTGTTTCTTCCAACAAGACAACCTTGATTTTTCTCAAGTACAAAGTGCTGTAGAGGGTACAATTTCCAACATCATAGAAACGTACCTAGACCAAGACAATGAAGATGATCAGTTTGGAGGAGAAAACTTGCAAAAGATACGCGAAGAGTTATCATCAATTTCTTACCCTTTGATCTTTGATGACCATGAGATCGTTCAGCGTGACAGAGATGAGTGTGAATGCTTTGCTAGCATGCGTTCGTTTGCTAATGCAGTCATTAGCAATCTTGAGGATCGTTTTCCTGATCTGCCAATTTGGTCTTCTTTTAAAATATTTGATCCACAGTCGTATCCTTCGAAGGTGACACAATTAAGAGGTTTCGGTGAAGAAAATGTTAAGATATTGTTAAAACACTTCGGTGAGCCCAAGGTTATTGATGAAGTGGTGTTTAAGGAGGTAGTCAACCCGGCTGGTTTTCAAAGAGAATGGCCCATATTCAAGCGAACAGTGTATGACAATTACAGAGGTTTGTCTTTCAAGGAGCTATCTAAAGAGATTATCACAAAAAAAGCTACTTCCTTTCCCGTAATTTCGAAGCTTTTGCAGTTCATTATTGTGCTACCAATGTCATCTGTGCCTTGCGAAAGGGGTTTTTCAAGGCATAACCATATCAGGACAAAATATAGACAACAGCTTACAGTTTCAACTGTTAAATCACTAATGCATAGCTCGGTGAACGGACCAAATCCTGCAGAATATGACTATAGTAAACCACTACAAGAGTGGAAAAGACGCAGGAATCGCCATGTATTCAGTTGTACTGAAAATAAATTAGTCAATTAAAAATAGAAACATGATAGACATAATAATCTGTTCTGATCATAAATTCTTTTCCTTCTCATCTGACATTCTTCTTCTTCATTGATTTTCATTAATAATTTGCAACCTGCAAAAAAAAATAAAATGTAATGAACTATAATGGTAACTGTCACCAACATAATTTGTTTACTAAAAATAGTATGTCCGGTTGAATTTAGCATAAAAAGGACATTTGACCAGTAACCCGAAAATTATTTCCACACCATTGCCCAAGCTGACCCTCAAACAGTTAACAAGTTACTGAAAGCCTTCTATGTCGACGACCTTGTGACTGGAGCTAGCAACGAGAACGAAGCACATGGACTCTACCACACAGCCAAAACAATACTCAAGAAAGGTGGTTTTCACCTCAGGAAGTTCACTTCTAACTCACTGATATTAAGATCAGCCGTTGACAGAGAGGAGAAACCACACCCTCAATCAGCTACAAAACTCTCTTGTCTCGACGTCACAGATGACACATATTCCAGCATCACATTGGGATCTAGTGAGAAACGTAACCTAGGGGAAAGACGCGTACTCGGTGTCCCGTGGAACACTTACTCAGATGAGTTGGTAATGAGTGTTCAGAGTATCGCTGACGCAATTCAGATTAAGCCCACAAAGAGAGCAATTGTCAGTTTAGTTGGCAAATTTTATGACCCTCTAGGCATCCTTTCCCCAGTGGTCATAGCCTTTAAGATTTTCCTCCAAGAAATATGCAGGGCTCTCATTGGCTGGGACGATGTGCTGACCGGCGATCTACTTCTGAAGTGGCAAAGGTTGTCTTCCAGCCTGACCAAGTGTCGACAATCGATCCAACTCCCTCGCTGTTATGCACGGTCGCTTAGAGACCAGCCTTGTCATCACGAACTGTGCGGCTTTTGTGACGCTTCCCTCAAAGCGTACTCTGCTGTGGTATATTTGGTGACTGAGACCGAGTCTGAAGTGTGTGTTGACTTTGTCATTAGCAAAACAAGAGTTTCACCTCTTCAAGTGCAGACCATTCCAAGATTAGAACTGCTTTCTGCGGTATTACTTGCTCGCCTAGTTCACAGTGTTACTGAATCCATTCAAGATGACCTGCAGTTGACATCCTTCCGTTGCTACACAGATTCTACTGTCGCCTTACATTGGATCCAAGGAACCAACAAATGCTGGAAAACCTTCGTACAGAATAGAGTAGCTGAAGTAAGGAAATTAATTCCACCGGAGAAGTGGTCGCACTGCTCGGGACGTCACAACCCAGCTGATTTGCCATCAAGAGGCCTCACCATGCAAGAACTAACAGCCTCCGACCTCTGGCTGCATGGACCAACCTGGCTCAGAGACAGAGATAAACTTCTTGATCTCGTCACTCCACCAATGCCGAGCGAGTGTCTACTAGAAGTAAAGAGTTCCGAAGAGTCGGTAATCCACGGTCTTCTGACAGCTAACATAGACATCGGTATTGATCAGGTCATAGACTGCACAAAATACAACACCCTCTCCCGTCTACATCAGGTGACCTACTTTGTGTTAAAATTCTGCTATTCCTTGCTGAAAAGAGTACGCCATTCCATAAAATCTCACGACGACCTTCGGAATGAGGCCGAGATACTATGGATCCAAATCTCTCAGGGATCTCTACCAAACAAGAAAAGGTTTTCTCAGTGGAAAACACAGTTCGACTTGTTTGTGGCGGAGGATAAGTTATGGCGTTGCAGAGGACGACTCCAACACACAAATCTCCCTTGGCCAACAATCCATCCGATACTGCTTGACGAGAAACATCATCTCACTACCCTCATAATCCGGAAGGCTCATGAACGAGTGATGCACTCAGGGACGAAGGCTACTCTAACTGAGCTTAGGTCAAGATTTTGGATCGTACGCGGGAGAACCATTGTCAGACGAATACTGCGACAGTGCGTGGTCTGCCGGAGACATGAAGGACCTCCATTCCAAGTACCTCCACCTCCACCGCTACCACTACTAAGAGTTGAAGAGGTGCCACCCTTTACAAACACAGGAGTGGACTTTGCCGGCCCACTATACGTCCGACATGACATTACTGATGGCGCTAAGAAGGTATGGGTCTGCTTGTTTACCTGTTGTGTTGTACGCGCCATACACCTAGAAGTTGTTACAGATCTTACCACACCTGCCTTTCTTCGCTGTTTTAAGCGATTTGTCAGCAGAAGAGGCTTGCCCCAGAAAATGTTATCAGACAATGGCAAGACATTTGTCGCAGCCAACAAGGAGATCAAGGCGATTGCCCGTCACCCTGATGTTCAGTCTCACTTGTCAGGACTCAAGGTCAAGTGGATCTTCAACATCCCACGTGCTCCATGGTGGGGAGGCGTTTTTGAACGACTTGTCAAGTCAGTGAAGCGATGTTTGAGGAAGGCAATCGGGCAAGCTAGGCTCACCCTGGATGAGTTAACGACCGTACTAACAGAGATTGAGTCAGTGATCAACGCGCGGCCGTTGTCATACATATCGAGTGACGACCTCGAGGAACCACTGACGCCATCACACCTGCTCACAGGTAGACGACTAATGGATTTTCCTGACCATTTGTGCAGAGCACCTGAAGAATTCGAATCCACTCCAGATGTTTTATCAAAGAGAGCAAGGTATCTCCAAGAGAGGACAACACATTTCTGGAAACGATGGCGCCAAGAGTACTTGACAGAGCTGAGAGAATCTCACCGTTACCATCATGGCAAGACCAAACCCGATCCTGTAACAGTAGGAGAAGTTGTATTGATACACGAGGACGGAACACCTAGGAGTTTCTGGAAGCTGGGGAGAGTCAAAGAACTGATAGTTGGCCCAGATGGAAAGCCTAGAGGAGCAGTCTTGAAGGTTGGACAACGAGGGACCCTCAAGCGTTCACTGCGGCTGCTGTATCCATTGGAAGCCAATGTCAAGACGTCAACGGACAGTGTTGCAGCTCCACTCGCTGATGAAGACATCAACTGTTCTACTCCAAGTGCTGACAAGGAAAACAGAGACGAACTCACTCGTGAATCCAGACCAATACGCAAGGCCGCTATAAAGGCTCGACAAGCTCTGAATGAACTGTTGCAAGACAGCGATCTCGAGGACTAAGTATGAACCGAACTGAACCTTTTAATCACCATTCTTATCAGTTATATACATGTATCCAGTCAATATTTATTCATTTGACCCCAGGTCAAGGTGGGGAATGTGTTAGTTATTATAAATTATGACGTCATCATTGACCATTATGAATTATTATTTTTGATCAGAAAGGGTGTTCGGTATTGTAGGCGAATACGTGTAGACTCAGTAGCCAAAGTGGTTCGAGGATATCTTACACCATTCATCGATTTTATATGAATACTAGGTATACTTACAGCATGTATTTGCCTCGCACGGAAATAAAATTCATTAATAATAATAATGCATGGTACCAACCAAAAGAAAAGACAAACAACAAAAGTTACTAGATTAAATTAGATCGATAGCCACAAATATCGATGAAGCGGAGACAATCTGCTGCAGGGACAATCTCATGATCAGCAGGTTCCATAGTTTAAGGGTGCACGCAACTAGCAACAGTGCGGCTGCTATGAATATAATTATTGTGTGGTTGCTGACATAGCAACTGTTTACACGACAAACCACAGCCAATAGCAACTGTATACTCAGCTAGCATTCCAATGGCGCTGTCCTAGCCAACACGCATTTTGGCATAAAACTTCGCCAACGCACGCTGGATGTAGACGTCTTTTAGCTCTACGCGATCGCCAGCACGTGGGCAATCCCGTAACAGAACGATTTTTCTATATAAACGCCACACTGCCGAGAAAAACGGGAAAATCCATGCTGCTGGAAGGGCAACGGTGCTTTCTAGGCGCGCTAGCGAAAAAATCGCTCTGTTACTAGATTGTAGCTTTGTTGAAACTTGCATTTCTGGAATCTTGAGCTCATTCAAGTCTTCACTGGTGAGTTTTATGAATAAACACGTCGATCGTGAACCGCGTCTCTCCGTTTTCTTGCGAGCAAGCTAGCCCGTTAAATTTCATGATACGACTAGCTATCCAGACGCACTTGCTATACTGCTAATATCGCTCTGTCTGCTGCTTTAGTTTTCCAGAAACACTGACCATAGCAACGCGCAGCGCCGTGAATATTAATTAGTTGCGTGCACCCTTAAGGTGGCGGGTGCGCATGAATATCATTATAAGCCTGACTTTTTGTTAACTGTTTTTCTCTACTTATCTGCAGGCCAGAAGCTGCAAACTTGCACTACACAGTTGTTTTATGATATACTCACTGTTTATGAACGGTTTTTAGCGATAAAACGCACAGCAGCGCTTGTTCACGACGGGCAGCGCGACGGCGCCTATTGTACCACTGTACTCGAGCGTCCTAGGTCCTGCAACGCTACAGATCGCCACAGAGCTTTCTCATACCATCGACATGATCACCTAGTATCCCTTTTTTCGATATTCGATTCCTAAGTAAAAAAAAATAATAATAACCCTGGATCACTAAACTCTAGCATTAAAGTATGCACGCCTACAATACACAACTTTTTATGAACCATTTCGTGCTCACATCGTGTTTGCAATTCCAGCGCTCAAGCGCCTAGACTGTTCATACGTGTCTTCTCCAGGTGACCAAGTATGCTTTTTGCTGTTTTCTGCCCGTGGCGCGAGTTATGGCTGCTGAAGTTCTGCGTGGGCGTATGCGTTTGCCAGTTTTACTTACTTAGGAATCGAATATCGAAAAAAGGGATACTAGGTGATCATGTCGATGGTATGAGAAAGCTCTGTGGCGATCTGTAGCGTTGCAGGACCTAGGACGCTCGAGTACAGTGGTACAATAGGCGCCGTCGCGCTGCCCGTCGTGAACAAGCGTTGCTGTGCGTTTTATCGCTAAAAACCGTTCATAAACAGTGAGTATATCATAAAACAACTGTGTAGTGCAAGTTTGCAGCTTCTGGCCTGCAGATAAGTAGAGAAAAACAGTTAACAAAAAGTCAGGCTTATAATGATATTCATGCGCACCCGCCACCTTAACAGTCGGGAAAAAGGAGGAGTCATAAGCATGAAATGTCTTAGCATTGAGTCAAGAATCATAACCTGTTCTTCAGTTTCTGTAGACAGTCTTTTATTAGCCCTTTCACGAATACGAAGGTGTGAACGTCTGTTTGCTCTATTATTTGTAATGGAGAGTAAATACAGCGCGGGATTATGTTTTTACCGAGTAGCAGTGGTGTCTCTCTTCAAGTTCACGCTGTCTGCGCTTCCCCTCCCGCGTCAAAGCCCTGGTTCTTGCTGCAGCATCAGTCACAGTATCGCTGATGAGGGCGGTACATGGAAAGCGAGATGGGAAGGTGAATCGTCCATTTGTAGTCGAGTTATGAAAGAACGTCGAGTAGTTATGAAAGAACGTGCAATCCCGGGGCCCAGAGCCAGAGGAGGTTGGCCACGCGTCATCGATCATCATTGCAATGCGTAGGCCGGGTTCATGTGACCGCACAGGCCGGACGTAATTCCAACATGAAAAACTTAAATTAATAGACTTTTCCAACCTTTTCCAACCTCATGAATTTATTCATATTAGATGAATTTGCTGATTTGCAACTAGTTGGAGGCGCAGGACAGAGCGAAACTGTTTGCGAGCGTTCAAGAAGTTGTTAACCGACCAAAAGAAGGTCGTATTTCAGGAAGCTTGGCTCGGCTTGGCCGTTTTGGTTGCCACACTGTGAAACATTGGGAAGAAGCAGAAGATGGTCTACGGTGACCATGAGCGCCGAAGGATAAGACCGTTTGCAGTAGGTGGAGTCTTGACGTCAGAGCTATACGCACTACGCCCTGTTGGTGAACCACGCATGCACGAGGGTTAGGGAAATCATGGTGTTGTGCGCTAAATTCGGATGAAACAATCGCAGCGACAGGAATACAGGAATAGCCGACAGATAGCCAGGCAAGAGCGGCTTTTTACTAGATTTCATCTCCGACTGTAGTTGCTCACTGGTTCACCAACATGGCCGACGACGAGATTACGTAATTTAAAATTACGTAATTGCAAACGGTCTAACAGTCGTACAGCATATTGAGCACAGCCTACCGCCAGTCAAGGCTACAGCATTCAATCACTGCTAGCAGCAGTTCTACATCACTCGAGGACAGCCTCGTGTACATTTGGTCTCCATTCGCACAGCACTGACTGTAGCTGGACTGCCAGCAGCTCTGCTGCAGCATCGGTGGGCGGGGCTCTGTGCTATTTCAATGTCATGTGATCGTGCGTGTAAGTATGACGCGTGGCCAACCTCCTCTGCCCGGGGCCTTGCAATTGCTGCCCTCGTGGCCCTCGCATACAATACTACAGTATGGGCCTCGCCATATGGACTGATTGCATTCCTAAGCGTGACATATATATATGTTACGGACCGATTTACAACTGTTGGCCCGTTTTAAAGCCGGCCGGCCCGTTTCAAAGCCGGCTAGCCCGTTTTAAAGCCGGCCAGCAATTTATCTGCGTGATATACGCAGTAGTGTATCTGCGCTATATAGTCACATGTTGTCGATGCAGCTGTGTGAGTACTGTTAGATCGTTACACGCAGCTTAGACTATAGTATAGAGTTCTCACTGCTAACGACGATCTGTGATCAAGTGGAAGATTCGTTCAACTTGTTCTTGACCAAACGCTTTCTTCCTGGCGCCAAACTAGCTGGGGGAACGAGCGGAGTCATTCATGCTGGAAAGGATTATTCGTATACTAATCTTTTGTAGCAAGCATTTTTCTTCCACTGCATGCAGGTGATGACTCTAGAACTATAATGAGGACGAATCTCAACATTTTTTCGTCACAAGCACTGTAATCTTTAAACTCACTGTACCTAGCATGCATCATACGATAACAATTAACATGAAGTTGACAAAGAAAGCACGGTGGTGCACTATTGTTGGCTGTGAAAAGATGTACACGTAGGTCTGTTAATAGTAAGCATTCAGAGCATAGATGTGCCAGAGAGCCTATGGAACTAGAATGTCACCAGTCCTTCTGTAAAAATAAGTAATAATGTACAGCATTCAAACTGGAATACAAAACTCCCTGCATGGATACATACACCATTCACAGGGAATACGTAATATATCAGGGATATACGCACAATTTGCTTATGTATCAAGCCACGGTTTTAAAACGGGCTGACGCGCTAATGTCGTTTTAAATCGGGCCAGCCGGATTTAAAACGGGCCAGCCCATTTCAAAGCCGGCGGCCCGTTTTAAAACGGTCCGGGTTGCAAAATGGTCCGTAACATATATACAAACATACAATTTCGACACAGTACTTCGCGATTACATGCCTCGCGCTAAGCAAGCGCTCGGCAATTAATCGTGCATAGATTATTAATTATTGCAATGATAAGCGGGGTTTCCTCAAGCCATTGTACGGCACGAATTGCCTCACACTACGCTGGTTTAAGCGATCTATGCTTGAATCGCGGTAGACTATGTTCGACAGCATCGTCAACAGCACGATCGTTAGCTTTCACCCACCGTAGCTGTTTTGCCATAGTCTGTAATATTATTCACGATTAAACCCAGCCCATGATCAATGAATATTACTGCTCAAGATCTTGAGCAGTAGAATCTGATTGGTCGGTTGGGAAACTATGATTGGCAATGTTTGCTAGACCTCTGGCTAGACCCTACACGCCGTCCACCACCCACTCAATAGGCGGGGAGGGGCAGCGGCCAGACTAGTGCTGTGCCGTGCTCTGCACTCGAATTGAACTTTATAGACACGCCCAGTTGAATTAGTGGTCAGCACTGATTGGCTTCTGATTGCATAACTATTGTACTGCATTGTGATTGCTGTATGGGCAGGTATAAAACGCGGAACGTGGAATGGAATGGAACTGCGGAATGGAATATGGAATGGAACGTCAGACGGAAAAAACCTTGATTTGACTTGTTCAGCTTGAACCATGGCATAGAGCTCACTTCTATAGAGTTGCCCAACGTAGTCTGATCTGTGTTCTGCAGTGTAGCCCTCAAAGACTAGCTGTAGGTCACGTACCACTCGCTCAGGCTCATCGTGTGCAGACTACTGAATCAAGTTCATAGGAATCACTAGCTCTCTTGGTGACGGAGAGAAACTCTACCCTTAGCATAGGTCGCCATAACATGACTTATAACCGTTGTTTGTATCCAGGCAGCATGTAGTCTACGCCGGTGCAACAAAGGGGGTGTGGCTGTGGGTGTGCAGTATGAGTATGTTTACAGCAAGGCTGTTGTTAGAACGTTAACTTAGTTCCAGCGTAAAGATCAGCGTGCGCTTTTAGACTAAACTAGGCTGCCTGTATAGTTAGTGAGTTTAACCTCTGATTCATTTCTTACGAGTTACGCTCAAGCAGAAATCTCAGGCTGAGTTGCTTGTACATGTACTATATTATAGTCTGACACCATGCAGCTATCAACGCTTCTCACACTCCACTACCGCTCTCCACTCTTTGCGTGCAGCAGTACGCAAGCTGAACAAGTCAAAGCAAGTGTCCTTTTTCTTTTCAAGTCGAAATTTGACTGTTTTCTATGCTGTTTGACGTTTCATTCCATATTCCATTCCGCGTTCCATTCCATTCCACGTTCCGCGTTTTATACCTACCCTTGCTGTACAGAAAGGTATAACAGCTGCAGTTTGTTGCTGTGTATGTGAAATGGTTATTCCACCGAGGCATCTGCACCTTTGGTGCTTCATTCTAAAAGGACTGTGTGTTCTATGAGACCTTACTTCTGACGAACAGGAGACAGAACCAGCAAAAAATATACCGACATCTCTAAAGATGAAAAAATAAATTTGTTTCTTTTTATCTATCCAAATTTGCTTTATCTGTCTAGATCTACGCACTGACTCGGGTCGGGCCACGCCCAACTACTGGTAAAACGTTATTGAACAATTATCTCTGTTGAATTTTGTCCGATGTCTGACGGATATTATCCTAGTAGTCTAGGCCCTGACTAAGATTTGTATGCATTTAATTTAGGAGAGGATAACTCAACTGTTTTAGGGTAATTTGACCCCAAGGAATAAGATGTGATATGTGCCTTTTTGTCTATCCGCTGCAAAATATCTGAAATTGACCACGCCCTTTTATCGGCATTGTCACTAACAATAATTGGTCTATCTTCTTAACCATTCTAGTAACATACTTTCTGGCAACTGTTCTAAGGTAATATGACCCTAAGGAATGTATTCGGATGAGTGCCAAAACCAATATTCACTGCAAAAAAAGCAAAAATGGCCACACATTTCTCTGAAATGCATTAACGTCTCTATTCTAAAGAATTTGATTCTGATGGTTTGAAACAGTACAAGTACAGGGTATTACCAACAAAAAGACACAATTTATCAACTTGAGGAGTCACTTAAACATAAAAATTAGGCAGCATTTAGTATTAAAAGAATGATGTTCACAAAAATGAAGTTATTCAGTGATAGGGATTTTGCAAGATTCACCTCCTTTACACTTGCAGTACTTGCAACACTTGATTCCAGCTACCATGCATGCAGCGACATCCATTCTTGTGGTAGCATTTGCCACATGTACAAGTATCAGGAAGGTCTTCAGGCTTGGAGATATGAATAATTATCAGGAAAAATTAAATTTTCTTTCTTCACAAAAGTGAAAACATACAACTCAGCGTTCATTTCTAAACTGGCATCTTTAAGTGGGCTTGTATCCATTGCTGTTGTTGATAATATATGCCCTTTGAATATGCGTTCATGCCATTGGCTGATGTGCAGAGAATTTTTCAAAGTCCGTTTTGAGGGAATTGCTATTAAAAGCAGCAAGATGCAAGTCATCAAAGTAATGTTTCCAAGTCTGTTGTTGGCTTGAGACACCTTATTAGAAAATATTCTGCCATCTGTATCATACTCTCTGTCAACTCAAGTTATTAAAGTTCTGTAACATAGGCAGTGTTATTGTTGTGGATGGCTCTCATTGCTGTGTGATTCAAGTCGTAGAAATATTGCTAGTTGAATCACATCCAGTCAGACCATGGAGCTAGTGCAGGGAGACACCTTGCAATCTTGTCCCCAGTGCCATGCAGATACCATGTGACACATGAGGAAGCAGATGATAGGATGATGTATCATATACAGGATATTCTAATCAGGTTATCTTCCTGCACTCCATGCCGGCTCTGACTGGATGTGACACAACTAACAAGATTTCTACGAAGCATGCAGCAATGAAAGCTATCCACAACAATTTAACACTGATACAGAACTTTAATAACTTGGACTTGACAGAGAGTATTATACAGATGGCAGAAACTTTTCTAGTAAGGTGTCTCAAGCCAACAACAGACTTGGAAACATTTGATAACCTGTGTCTTGTTGCTTTTAATAGCAATTCCCTCAAAATGGACTTTGAGACAATTCTCTGCACATCAGCCAATGCATGAATGCATATTCAAAGGGCATATTATCAACAACAGCAATGAATACAAGCCCCATTAAAGATAAATGAACGCTGAGTCGTATGGTTTCACTTTGTGAAGAAAAATTTAATATTTATTGTTCCTGATAATTATTGTTATCTCCAAGCCTGAAGACCTTCCTGATACTTGTACATGTGGCAAATGCTGCAACAAGTATGGATGTCGCTGCAGGGTAGCTGGAATCAAGTGTTGCAAATACTGCAAGTGTAAAGGAGGCGAATTTTGCAAAATCCCTATCACTGAATAACTTCATTATTTGAACATCATTCTTGTAATACTAAATGCTGCCTAATTTTTATGTTTAAGTGACTCCTTAATGAGTTTTCGTCAAAATTTGCAAATCTGGCTAGAAATGCTCCAAAAGTGTTCAAAATGAACTCTAAGTGTTCTAAATATCATTTTGAGACAGTTTCTGTAAGAAATAGAGGGTGAAGGATTTTAAGGTGCTTAACCCTTTAATTACTAAATTATCTTGCTGAAATTTTAACCTCGTAAATTCTGACCACTTCTCTCGTGAATATCTCGTGTGTCTTTTGTGCTACTGGTCTCAAATTTGCGTCCTTTTACGCCAGTGAGTAGCCGCAATTGCCCACACTCAAGTCAGTCGATATGCCCCTCCCACTTCGAAAGTGAAGCCGATAAAGTGCAACGACCTCGTCAAATTTTGCTCAAAGTTAGTACTTTGGGGCTGGCTACTGAAAAGTACACACAGATAGCAGTGGTTTTGGTGAGTGCAAAATGTAGCCCAGATCATAGAGAATGCACAAAAATGTGTTTCCGAGCACCCTGAAGCCATAAAATGTCCAAAATTTCTTGGCAGCCATTTTGTTTCTCCTAAAATGTTGTGGAATTTGCACTGAAGCCATAGAAATGCCGTCGCCATAACGTTTAGCGCAGGGGGCACGCCGAAAACCACTGGATTTTTTGCGGTTATTTGTATTCTTCAATTTGGCTTAATTTTGGGATATTTTAACACTTTTTGATAAAGTTATGGTGTCTGAAGTATGTATGTCGCCAAAAGGCGACAATAGGGGTTAAAGGGTTAAGTTAATAAATTGTGCCTTTTTGTTGGTAATACCCTGTACTTGTACTGTTTCAAACCATCAGAATCAAAATTCTATAGAATAGAGACGTTAGTGCATTTCAGAGAAAGGTGTGGCCATTTTTGCTTTTTTTGCAGTGAATATTGGGTTTGGCACACATCCCAAAAGAAAATAAAAAGATTTCTATCGAAATCAAAATGATGTAGGGTTGTGAAATCTACCACTGGTCCACAATGTAATCTAACAAGGAACATGCATGGAAAGGTAACACGATTGACTTGCTAACAGACCATAGATCCCTACATCAGTGGCTGCTGTGGTTGGCTATAGCTAATTCAGCTAGTTGCTGTTGACTGACACCAGACATGCTGAAATGGATTCAGCTTGTGACAAAATAATTCTTGATCTTATGTACAGCCACTGATGTAGGGATCTATGGTCTGTTAGCAAGTCAATCGTGTTACCATTCCATGCATGTTCCTTGTTAGATTACATTGTGGACCAGTGGTAGATTTCACAACCCTACATCATTTTGATTTCGATAGAAATCTTTTTATTTTCTTGTTTGTGTCCTTTTTTCATTTTCAGTGAAGTGCAGTTCAACATCATGCATGTACTGAGTCGTCTTTGTCATGGTTTCCACCATTGGTTTAGTTTTCCAGTTGCTGATGGCTTTTCTTTATTATTAACAATTTTAAACTTGTAGCTAAAAATATTTGTTATGTGGTACATACCAGCTCGCCTACGCATTCATGCATGCATGCAGTGCATACGAGCCCCGCCCACACTTATTTGTAGACTTGAACGCCGGTTATAATTATCTGGCAAGCGCAGAATGGCGATCCTACACGAGTTTGCCGTTATTCGAAGACTCCAGACAAATATGGCGATACTCAAGCTAGTGCTTGGTCACGTGCGCTAGCCACTGCTTGGTCACGTGCGTGTTGCGCAATCGCAATAATGGCGTCTAACACTTAGCTCACAATGGATCACGATCGAGAACTCGCGGAATTCAGATCGCCGTTTCGCTAAAAACAATGCTCAAAAGGCACCTGCCAGGAGAATTTCACGAATGTTCGTGGATGTTTTGGTCTCGGCACTGCTCGCGTAAAGGCGCTAGGCGAGTTGAAGAAAGAAAGAAGAAAGAAGAAAGAAGAAAACGAAGATGACGAAACTCGATTTTCACCGTTTCCAGGTTCGTCACTTTAGCAACAATTTCGAGCAATCTCCTTGCTACTGTAAGATGGGGCAACGCCAGAGAGCAGATCTAAGTGTCTTTGGACGTATAAAATTCATCACCAGGCGAAATATCAGCGTTTGAACGCTAATACATGTATGTAGCCGCCATCTTGTTTTCTCGTTCAACCCTACATAGGGAGACACTACCGTGTCTCCCTAATACATTCCTTAGGGTCATATTACCTTAGAACAGTGCCAGAAAGTATGTTACTAGAATGGTTAAGAAGATAGACCAATTATTGTTAGTGACAATGCCGATAAAAAGGGCGTGGTCAATTTCGGGTATTTCGCAGCAGATAGACATATCACATCTTATTCTTTGGGGTCAAATTACCCTAAAACAGTTCAGTTATCCTCTCCTAAATTAAATGCATACAAATCTTAGTCAGGGCCTCTACTATAGGACAAATTTCCGGTAGGACAGATATAGCTGTGACGCGGTACCAGCCGTTAACATTTAGCCGTGTGGCGTAAACGGCTAATTAAAACTCTCTCAGTGATCAGAGGAGGTTGGAAGCATTAATATTCAGTCATGTGACTTGTGGTTTGTAAATTCTCTCCAAATCAAAATGTATGGCGAATCTTAGTTGTCAATTTTACGCTATTCTCTGGACAGAATTTAACGAATTTAGTATGAATCGAAAGCTCTTGCACAGCAGATTACAAATATGCGATCTACCCGATCCAACCCAGGGGTTCCTGAGCTGCTATGGGCGAGAAAGTAATGACGATTCTCAACTGTGGAAAACACTACAGTTATTGTTCGTGCAAGCAATCAGCTTATTGACAAGCCTACTACAGACGTCCTGAAGCAAAATCTTGGCGTTTAAAACGGCGAGCGAAGAGACAGCTCCATTGTTATCTGCAAAACCCAGTATACAGCTGACGAGACCTGGTCAGAGCTAGAACTAAGAAAGTTGCTTAAATTTAAGCTGTTTCACAGAAGAAAGATTCCTGAATCCAGCACAAGTGTGCTGTATACTGGAGTTGTGCTACTTCTTCCTAGATTTCACGACATACAAAGCACAGAAACTGGTGTGCAGTGCACTATACAAATAGCTAAACCAATATTCTAAGATCATATTTTTAAGTAAGACCAGTAATCAAGCTCTACGCAATACCATTTTAGAAAGAATCCACGAATGAGTTCTAGTGCTGTATGCTAGCGCCATTGAGCCACGCCTCACGATGGAACGTTAGCTATGCATATTCGAAATCACGTGCGCATAATAACAGCCTACAATCACGTGCGCATACTAATGCTTCCAACCTCCTCTGCTCAGTGATAATAATTTTGACAAAAAACATGATAACTTTTACATGAACACTAGATATAGTGCGCACCCATGCATGTGCAGCAGCATTGTTTTCAGACTTTCCTTCCGTTGCTGCAATATTGTTGTTTCCGTCCATTGTTCAATGGTTGATATTGACCAGCCTCAGTCTGCTGCCTCATTTTTTCCTTTGCTGACACTTTTAGTTCGAATAATTTCATTACGCTTTCTATAAATGAACAAATCATTGATTACTCTGTGTGGTTTCCAGGATCTGCTTTTTTACCGCATGGATCATGCAGGTATGCTGCGACTCCAGTCTCAGTATTATATATCAGGTCAAATATTTAGCTCCAATTAAGCTCCAAGAGTAATTTCACCACAATAAAGGCAATCTCAAATGTAATGCCAAAATGATCCCCGTATAAATATGATATAATAACCTTCACCAACACTACCAGGATCGCTATTAGGATTGCGGCTGCCACGTTCACCATTGCCAGCTAGCTTTAAGCGGACACGGAGTTGATTTTACCGTCACATGCTCCGTGCACGTACAGGGGGTCAAAGGTCACAAAATTAACCCCTCGTGTACTCGATGAGCGGCTGACTTCGCGGGAATTTTGAGCGGGAACGAAGCGTATGTATAAGGTGTACAGGTATGATTGTTAATCATTCCTAGGCAACGTGCAGCCACTCAGTTTGTCCCATCCCCCCCCCCACCCAAGTGTGCTGAAGGGTGCTGATATGCATTTGATATCTTTCTGAGTATTTTCCTCTCAGTTACCAACCAATAGATGAGGTGATCAAAGCAGGAGCAAGAGCAGGGAGCAAGGCTGTGGATTCTGTCTGCTAATTATTGTGATTACTTTTGTAATTATTGTGTTTGCACAGGTGCGACAAAATTTTTTCAGGTCAGCACTATGATGTTGGCATAGTGCTTGAGATTGACCAACGATCTTATTTAGCCTGTCTAAAGAAATCCTAGCTGGCGCGTTTTTTTTTTAAGCACCATTGTGAATGCAATATCAGTTGTGTGAGCTGTTTAAATTTCTTTGGGTTTTACCAGAGCATTTTGTCCTCTAAAGAGGTTTTATCTCTGGTTTTTTTCCCTTGGGTGATGTTAGACCAGCATCACCCATGAATACGAAGCATTATCTCTTTTTCTTTTGGTCTCAGCTCAATGTTGTTTAGAGTGTGTTACTTGCGTAATGTGTGTGTGTACGTGGTAGAGTTCAAGCTGCGTCTAAAGATTGTTAAAGTTGGGCATTGTGCATTTCGAGATGGTTGGTTAATTATTCACATGAGGCGAGCTTAGTTCATAGTTATAGTGGAGTGTGCGAGCTGTTCAGTTAATGCTTTGCATCGAGCTCATTTGCAAGATATAGGTTGATTGCCATAGGCATACCATAATATATTTTATTGTCAAGTTGATTTTGAGTTCTTCAGTTTTTTACTTTTCATGTGTGTCATGTGACATAAGAAAATGTTTGTGGCGTGCACAGCAGGCCTTAACCACAGCAGGTCATGTGGCAACGTGCAGCCACTCAGTTTGTACAACTAGAACTTTTTTATTCTATTATATTCTACTATACCCGCTATCAGTAGTCATGTCTTCGGCTAGCACTACTGGTACGACGACTATTACTGCTAGTAGTCATCCGCCTTCCTCCAGTGGCACGACTATCACAACCGCGACTGGAGCAAGCGCGAGCATTCTGCCACCTGGCCCACCTCCTATCACTGGCGATCAGTTCGCTAAGTTGATGGACGCCATTCAAGCGTCCCAAGCCAGGATGGATACTAAGCTGGCGGAATTCCAAAATCAGGTCTGCCGCAGTCAAGATGAAGCTGCGGCTAAAGCCGTCGAGAAATCACGGTCTGCAGAGGCACCCTACCAATACAACTAAAGAAGCACAGGCAAAGTTCAACTCCGAAGTGGAGGATGCAGTTCAGGAGGCTATGGACGAGCTTGAAGGAGAGTATCGCCCTTCGCAGTCGGTAGAACGTGCTAAAGCTGCCCTGGAGAAAGGTGCGAAGAGAATTGCCGAAAGGCAGAAGCTAATAAAGTTAGCCGACCGGTCCGACTTCGGTTGGGCGGTCATCACGGAGTACACTGCGGACGAGCTTGCCGACAACTCGGAGGACGAAAAAAGAATTGAAAAGGCCGAGAAAGCGGCAGAGAAGAAGTCGGTTAAGCGAAGAAAGGTTGCAGGCAGACCAACTCCTGCGAAGCAACCCCGCAGTGTAGCCACTCCCAGTTCGAGTGTCAGCAGTGCTACCCAGGTGCCCAGACGTCCTGGATTGATCCCGGCAGTGGCCAAGAGTCGCCCGTTGGGCCCATGTTTTACGTGTGGCGAGATGGGACATCTCCACAGCTTTTGTCCCAGAAGAGAAGGACAAGCCCTGAGCGGCAAGATTGAAGTGGTATCCTTCACGTAGTGTTATGTGTGTGTCTAGTTCTATCAATGCATGTAGTGGTGATGGTAGCTCCATTGATTCTGAGTGTGTTGTTGATGAGCTAGTAGATGATATTGATGAGCCTCATGTAGATAGACGAACATGGGAGGCTGAGGCTGTAAGCCCAGACTGTTGTGATATGTCTGTTCAGGGTAGACTAAAAGAGAAAATCCAATTTTGGAGGGATGTGTTGAAGGCTCCCAGCACAGTCTTGAATACAATTGAATCAGGTTATGTGCTTCCATTGAAGAGTGAGCCAACCCCTAACATACAATGTAATCAGCAATCTGCAATTGTTAATGCTGACTTTGTTCAGCAGAGTGTGTCAGAGCTTATGATGAACAGGTGTGTAAAACAAGTATTGGAAGTACCGTATTATTTGTAGTCCATTGTCCGTGGTTGAAAGTAGCAGTGGGAAGAAGCGTTTAGTAATCAATCTTCGTCACCTGAATAGATTTTTGTGGAAGCAAAGATTTAAGTATGAAGATTTAAGAGTTGCAATGTTGTTGTTTGAAAAGGGTGATTTCCTGTTTTCATTTGATTTAAGGTCCGGTTACCACCATGTTGATATCGCCACGATACACCAAAAGTACCTTGGTTTATCGTGGCAGGGAGCTTATTATGTATTTACTGTCTTACCATTTGGTTTGTCCACTGCTTGTTACATGTTTACTAAACTCCTTCGTCCTCTAGTCAGTTACTGGCGAGAACAGGGTATTAGGATTGTGGTGTATCTTGATGATGGTCTAGGTGCCGCCGTAGGTGAAGCTAATGCAAGCAGAGCCAGCGGAATAGTTTGTGCTACGTTAGAACAGGCTGGCTTTCAAGCAAATTTTAAAAAATCAGTCTGGCAGCCTACGCAGCGTCTGCAATGGTTGGGTTTTGTACTTGATTTAGCACAAGGTCAAGTAGAGGTTCCACAAGAAAAAATAGTTAAGCTATTAGACAGGCTTCGACAAGCAATACTAAAGCCCATGCAGCCTGTCAGCCAGATTCCTTGCTAGTTGTGTGGGTAGAATAATATCAATGGGCCTCGCTGTAGGTCTAGTGAGTCGTTTTATGACTCGTAGTTTATATGCAGTCCTCGAATCTAGACAAATGTGGTGTGGTATGCTCACACTATCAGAAGAGGCAAGAAGCGAGCTTGAATTCTGGTCAGCTAGCCTTGCTGACTACAAAGCTCAACCAATATGGCACTCTCCTTCAGCAGTAAGGGTAGTATATTCAGATGCCAGTGATACTGGCTATGGAGGGTATGTAGTGGAGCATGGTCACTATGTAGCCTATGGTCAATGGAGCCTCGATGAAAGTCAACAGAGCTCTACATGGCGTGAGCTAACTGCGGTTTGGCGAGTGCTACAGTCACTCGAAAAGAAATTGGCTAATTTGTGCATTCGATGGTTTTCGGATAACCAGAATGTAGTTCGCATTTTGCAAGTTGGCAGTCGCCAACCACATCTCCAGGCAATTGCCCTAAAGATCTTTGCTTTATCAATAAACTCTCACATTCACCTGCAACCTGAATGGGTTCCTAGAGAACTGAACGAACAAGCTGATTATCTCAGCCGAATTGTTGATTTAGATGATTGGATGTTGAATCCACAAGTTTTTGAACAGCTAGATGCATTGTGGGGGTGGACAGATTTGCTAGCTGTGATAATGCACAGTTACCTCGATTCAATAGTTGCTGTTGGAACCCGGGATCAGAAGCTGTAGATGCTTTTACGGTTAATTGGCAAGGTGAAAACAATTGGTGGTGTCCGCCAATTGTACTGATCCCTAGAGTCATTCGACACGCACAAATATGTGGCGCTCAGGGTACTTTAATTGTTCCTCACTGGTCATCTGCTCCATTCTGGCCCATCATTTGCCCATCTGGTGGTCAATTTGAGAAGTATGTTACACATGTAATGGAGTTACCCTTAATAGAAGGCTTGTTTGTTCCTGGGCGTTCAGGTGCTGTGTTATTTAACAATAAGGTGCCAAATACCAAAGTGTTAGCTTTGTGTTGTGATTTTTCAATGTGTTGAGTGTATTTGTTAGCAATATGTCACTCAGTGGAGCTGGACAGTTTGTTGCCCATTTGGGTTATGTACACTCATGTGCCCAGTTGGGTGACTGTACACTCATGTGCCCAGTTGGGTGACTGTACACACATGTGCCCAGTTGGGCGACTGTACACTTATGTGCCCAGTTGGGTGACTGTACACTTATGTGCCCAGTTGGGCGACTGTACACTCATGTGCCCAGTTGGGCGATTGTACACATATGTGCCCAGTTGGGCGACTGTACACTCATGTGCCCAGTTGGGCGATTGTACACACATGTGTCCAGTTGGGCGATTGTACACACATGTGCCCAGTTGCAGGCGATTGTACACACATGTGCCCAGTGGGGCGATTGTACACACATGTGCCCAGTTGGGCAATGGTACACTATTGTGCCCAGTTGGGCAATGGTACGCATGTTCTCAGTATAATGCTCATATCCAGTTGGATTATAGCTCTGACCCATTTGGGATACTGTCAAGAATTAAGATGGTGCATAAAGCTAGAGATAATAGCAGTGACCAAGCCTACAGCTGCTACGCTGGTGTTGTCTACATAGACTTTCTGCCGCTGGTCTAGAAAAATTGTAATGTTATCTCTGTTGTACATTTTACAGATGTCCTGTCTAAGGGTGTGTGGCAGACTATTGAGAGTTTACAGGACCCACACCTCAAACGGCTGGCGACTTGTTTACCCGATACCTTACTCCAAGGCAAGGCCAACAGCACAACAACAAAGTATGTGAGGGGATTTATGAAATGGAAAGCTTGGGCAGGGCCACGAATTGAGGTCAAAATTTTCCCAGTAGACAAGGTCCATTTTGCACTTTATCTGCAACATGTGGCTAATACCACTAACTCCAGAGCATCCGTTGAAGAGGCAGTTAATGCAATCAGCTGGGCCCACCAGCTTGCTGGCCTTCCACCGATTAGCTCCTCAGCATTCGTTCGGGCAACTCTGGCTGGCTTACAACGCAAACTAGCTAAGCCAAAGGTCAAAAAAGAACCTATTACTGCTAGTATGCTAACCACCTTGGTCGAAAGCCTTGGTACTTCCCCGACTCTATCTGATGTTCGTTTAGCAGCTGGTGCGTTGCTCTCATTTGCTGCATTCTTGCGATACAATGAGTTATCTGGTTTGCGTTGCTGTGATATACGGTTTACCGAGCAACACATGACGGTCCATATTACTTCCAGTAAGACAGACCAGTACCGGCAGGGTGACTCGGTGGTGGTAGCCAGGACCCGCACGATCACCTGTCCTGTGGCCATGATGGAGCGGTATATGCTCATGGCTGGAATCTCCACAGCGTCATCGGCAAGGTTGTTCCGTGCCATTTTCCGCACCAGAAAAGGGGAAAAGTTGCACTGTTCTGGTACACTCAGCTACACCCGGATGAGGGAGGTGTTTCTAGCCAAGCTAAAGTCACTCGGTTTTGACGCCAATCAATTTGGGTTACATAGTCTTCGGGCAGCTGGGGGAGCCACAGCAGCTGCCAATCAGGCATACCAGATAGGCTCTTTAAGAGACATGGTAGGTGGCGCTCAGAAACTGCTAAAGATGGCTATGTTAAAGACTCTATGTCTGCTCTCCTGTCGGTATCAGAGAGCTTAGAGCTCTGACTGTCAGTCATGTGATCACTGTATACCCTCTCTAGCCTGGAGGCGAGGCTAACCCTCTCTTTGTTTACCCTAGGTGTCATGTGACATAAGAAAATGTTTGTGGTGTGCACAGCAGGCCTTAACCAAATGTGTGGTGTTATGGTGCATGCAAGTGGGTGCATGTTCGGGAGGTACGTCTGTCACCAGCTCACTTGTGCATGGTGGATCAAAGGGGGCGTGGCTCTTGTTGTTGCCTATAGCGATGGAACACTCATCACTTTTGACACTAAGACAGTGAAAATGAGAAAGGACTTACTCAATATAACGAGTGAGAGTCTATAGAATCATTACACATGACAAAAAGATCATGACATTGTCTCAAATGACACTTTTCTCACTCACTCACTCACTCACCGTCACTCACTCACTCACTCCCTCACTCACTCACTCACTCACTCACTCACTCACTCATTCACCCACTCACTCACTCACTCACTAGTCACTCACTCACTCACTCACTCACTCACTCACTCAATTTTTCATCGCCTAGCAACTTTAACTCACAGCAAGGGCTCACTGACAGACACTTGTTCAGTTGATCGCATTCAAGGAATCAAATTTGCTGACACACAACTGAATTCACCAGAAGCAACCACAAGACATCATCATTAGAAGAAGAACAAGAAAACTGGACTTGTCTCAACTGCTCTCAATGTGGTGCTGGAAAAGATCAGTGAGGGGCTTACCCAAGCTGAGACAACTGAAGTCAGTTCAACCACAAAATCGTGGGCTTCAAGTGTCTTTTACCACAAAGTACATGTACAGTGGAACCCCTCTTAGAGGACATTCCCTCATCCCTCTATAATGGACACTTACTGAATCCCAAATGTAACCCACATGCACAATGTATAATAAACCCCTGACCAGAGGACACCCTCTCTATAATGGGCAATTTCGTTGGTCCGTATGTGTCTGCCTTAGAGAGGTTCCACTAATGGACCACTATACATTCAGTGTCAATGCAGTTGAAAGTTTTGTAAAGTTAAAATTTTTTATGTGGAGTAAAATTTTATCATTTTGGTTAATTTTACAGAGGGACAAGAACCTATTGGACTGGCTGTGTTGACTGATCAAGAATTGCTGATGTATAAAGTTGACATAGACAGCATTTACCGAAGCAAAGATATTGATTATGCACACATCACATGAGTCAATTAATGCTTGCTCACTCACTCACTCACTCACTCGCTCACTCCCTTACTCACTCACTCACCTAACTCACTCACTCACTCGCTCACTCACCTACTCACCCACTCACTCACTCACTCACTCACTCACTCACCTGACTCACTCACTCACCCACTCGCTCACACACTCACTCGCTCACTCACTCTCACACACACACACACACTCACTCACTCACTCACTCACTCATCCACTCACTCATTAGCTCTCTATCTCTTTCTCTCTCTCAGTCTCCCACTCATTAACCCTCACACTCCTCATCAGCACCACTCCTCCATCAATCACCTACAATGTTATGATGATAGCAGTGATGGTTTTGATATTCTTGTCGACACATTAAAATCAGCCACTAACCACAGACAACAACACACTAAGGTACAAACAAGCATGCGATTATTTGTTTCTAAGGCAATGAATATTTTAAAGAGCCTAATTAGAATAATTAGGCTATGGAACACCCTTCCCACAATTGACTTATCTCCTCCATTTCAAAGCATAAAACATAATTATTTTATTTGAGTTTCTCTGGAATCATTTCATTGGTCATTTTAAATCTGACATCTCATGTACATATCATTTTATGTGTCCTTGTTCCTCTTCCCCATTAGTTAAACTCTATTGTAGTAGGCTGCTCCACTAGATGGAGTTTGTCCTTCGGCATGTTTGTCGTTAAGTTTCAATAATAATAATAATAACTAGTAATAATTTTGTTAAACTGTTTCACTTTTTTTCCATAACAAATGGTTGCCAACACCATAGTGCATACTGCTATGTACAGTAGGAATAAACATGTCTGTTTAATCGTTTACGATCACAAACACAGCTGTAAATGGGCTTTTCTTTGTCATGTGGTAAATATTAGTGTGCGTAATAATGGTTCTGTTTGTCTAGTCATCCTGGCCGCTGGAAGGTGATTGGTGGAGATCACGCGGTTTGATCGTGACCGGGTGAGTCAGTGTACCTGCTGTAAAAATCAATGCAACACTGAATAATGTAATTTTTATCTGTTACAGGCATGAGGATGGATCTGTCATGTTCTGGCTATGTTACCATGGTGAGATGATATAAACTGTTACAGAAGATAGGTAACAATTCTCTTCTTCTTGATTTGCAGAGAGTTTCGTGCCCACTCTGACTATTTTCTCCTCTGCTTATTTCAAACCAAGTGATACCGCTCAACCAGTCTCAGACGATTCCTTATCAATAGCTTGGACAAGGGTGAGCCAAGCTTTACAGTTGTAGATAGATGCATTACTCCTTTGCCTAACTTGTTCCGCATTGTTCATTTCACCATTACCAACTCATTGGTCGTATAATGTAGTTTTATTCCCAAAGTATCACTTCTTCTTACCTAGCCTCTTATGCGCCTATCAATGTCACGCCCCACCCCCCCCAGTACGGGACAGGGGTGGGGGTTGTACGGGATTATACAACGAAATTTTGCCCGAGGGTCGGGCATTTGACCAACTCAGGTTACGCTTGGATTTCATGATATACGTGTAGCTGAGTCATATATGTAAGGTCAAATCCCGTAGGGGCAGGGTTGGGATATTATACGGGATTTGTAGGGGAATTGCATCGCCAACTTTGCCCCACCCTGGGGCTTTTGACTTCCTGTTTGTGCAAATCCCCTACTTGCCCCGTACTGGGGGGGGGTGGGGCGTGACATTGATAGGCGCATTATGTCTCTCTAGCTCAATATCACTCAAAAGACTCTTCTCATTGGTTACAAGATGGGTCATGTTCTGCTTATCAAGCTATCGAAAGATGATGGAAACAGCATTGTCAAAGTATAGCTCAACCTCTCCTCGCCAATATCAATTTTTCTCTTCTATTATATAGTCCCAGGAATTGATTTTAAACCAAGAGAAAAATGATGAAGAGGAAAGGAATTGGTGTCTTCCAGGATTTCAGTTCGCGGCAGATGGCTCTGATGATCGTAATCCTTCTCTCAGGCTGCTGCAGCATTTTTGTTGCTACTCCACAAGTGCGAAAATGACAAGTGGTGATGACAGCGGCAGTCCTGAGACCAGTACCAGTGACAGGACTGATTCCCATGTGCCCACAATAGAACCAATCAGAGTAACCACAGCAGAATATCACGAAGACCTAGAAATGTTAGCTCACAGTATTCCGGGGGGGTTTTCATAATAATTTTTTTGATTTGTTATGTAGGTTGCTAGTTGGTACCGATCACGGTCTGGTTGTCATGGATACCAGAAATAACATAGTCACTCAAATGATGATGACAGACAGCAAACTACTAAGTAAGCAATTGAAAATACCACAGAAAAATTATTGATTAGAAGAGTTTGTCCAAAAGTTCAAATTTGTGTGTATTTAGTCAATAGTTGCATCATAGGTTATTTTCATTGACCTGTGAAAGTTGGTTTATCTATGGAAAGTTCTTGCCCAATGGTTTACTTAAAGTGACTGACTATATATTCTTCAGGAGTAGCCAGACATGGACCCAATGCTCAAGGCAAGCCAGGGAACACTGACTGTATCATCACCACCATTGAGACTGCTTACATGAGGACCGCCTATCAAAGTAACCACTAGTCAATCACTGTCACGTTTCACACATATGTCACCCTCTCTTAGCCCCGCCTACCTACCCCACGGTGTGGGTGGGTACAGCGACAGGCACACTGTGTGCTTTCTCCGTCATCACAAGCGACGAAATCGATAAAAGTATCCAACTAGGAAAATCTAGTAAGCACGAATGCACACATAGTGAGTGGTGTTAAATATTTCATGCTTGTTCTTTATTACAGATTTAACTCTGGAAGGAAACACTCCTATTGTGGGTGTGGTGTTTCTTGACGAAGCTGACCTATCATCTCCTCGGCCCTCTCTTCAAGGTGAGAGCAATATTGACATCTCTAGCAAGCTATGTTACTATGCAACACAATATGGAGCACAGACTGCACATGTGATAGTGATCATGATTCAAGATAAAGCAAACACTTCAGATAGCGCTATTTTCTATTCTTATCATAATATTTTCTACACATGTTGATGATGGTTTAGCTAAGTATGAAATCATCATGTTTACATTTTCTGTTTGTTTTAGTTGAGCGTACTGGTCGATGGATTTTAATAGGATCACAACTTGAAGAAACAACTGTTTCAAGTAAGAATAAAATACCGAAGAGAAAGAGAGAGAGAGAGAGAGAGTGTGTGTGTGTGTGTGTGTGTGTGTGTGTGTGTGTGTGAATGTGGTCATTTTGTCTGTGTGTCAAGTTGATCACGTGCTTCAATACGAGGGGATCACAAGTTAGTTTGGGTATGTTGCTGTTGATACATAAATCAATGAGTGTGTGTTGTTCGAGCGATTACATTCTCATTATTCTACCTGTACAGCTAAACTGAAAGGTCGTTCTGTCAAGAGCTATGCTATACTGACCACAACTAATAGTGTCAAGGTTGGTCAGTGATAACTAAGGTATAAAATTTTCACAAACTAAGCAGGTATTCACATTTCCTACTGGAGATGAGTCATCGCTATGGCAACTACCTGATAGTGAAGACAGTGCTATTGTAAACGCCAGTTTGGCTAGAATTGATGGTGAGAAAAGATAACAATGCTAGAAAGTGCAAGTGAAGGTTCATGGTGCATGACTGGGGTATTTTTTCTGTTTTCCCATCACAGGTGGAATGAGTATTGTGGTTAGAGTGAGCACAAAGGACAAGTTGCATGTGCTAATGCTGCCCAGCCTGAAGGCTAAGGGCTTTCTTACCAGCCAACACTTGCAACATAGGTTAGTGCATAAAGTGTACCTTTATGTACAACACAGTCACACACACGCTCAGTGACACACACATGCACGTATTTCAGGGTCATAATTTTACATTCATTTTCCTGCATCAAGCAATACTTAGAAATACCACATCCAGATGGTGAAACTAGAGGGAAAATCACATTAATTGTCATAAACATAAGTACATTTCTACCTCATGTACTAGAAGCTACTAGAGAGATAGGGAAACAGGTTTTTTAGTTGTCATGCAATTTTTCATTTTCCAGCAATACGGAGCTATTCTCTCTGGCGGCAGACGGTCACGGAGCAGTTGTATCATCCGACTCTGTCCTCTATCATTGTGCAATTGATACAGTGGGCGGGGCATTGAATGCAACAGAATAATCACGACTTTTTATGAATGAAAATATTATTATTGATTTGATAGTACATTGTGTCATTTTAACAAAAGAAAAAATGTTTACACGTCTTCTAAAACTGCTGTCTCTTGTTCATAGTCCAGTTTCTCTTCGCTCTTTGTCTTCTTTTGTTGACACTTATAACAGATGTCAAATATTTGTGACGTGCTTTCGATGATTGAGCTGATCGATTCAAGAGAAAGCACTGTGATAATCAGTGGGCTGAGTGGAGGTAGTTCTTGGTGAGTACCGCCACATGGATCTCCCACGATGCGGTTTGCTGTAAAATAAACCGTGCTGGCGAGTGCAGCATATTTCAAGAAAATTTGCAGAAATTTCAGCAAGTAGTCAAATATATCTGCTGTTTTACTCCTACTGGTATTATTACTAACAAGACAAGCGCTGTAAGATGCTGATATTAACTTGAACAGCGTTGCCAGAGAGGATGAAAGAGCCGCTGCTAAGGCGACGTCGTTCATGCAAGAGACTTCTCCGCTCTCGTTTGCATAGAGAATCCACTGCAAGTTCGCACAAACTGTGTAGATCAGAGCGTTGAAAATGGAGCAACAGAAGCACGTCAACATGTTGTTCATCTTGGCTTGATCTTGTACGTATCTGTTACTGACAGAATGTCTGAATGGTTTATAGCTAGTACAGACTGCATCGTGTGGGGATCCCCTATTGTCAGCCCCGCCCTTACTTCGCGTGAGGTTGCTACCACAAAAATTTAGGGGGAAGGTTGCTAATTAATATTCATAAGCAACCTTCCCCTGTGGTATCAACCAGTTAACCTCAATCGAATTGATTAGAATTGATAGTGTTGTAACTCTTTGTAAAGACATGAAATTATTAGTATATTACTTACAGTGTACAGTGTCTAAAATTAAGTAATTAATTTCCAATTTGTCTAATCAATTATTATTAAAATTTCAGAGGAAGAAGCTGAGCTTTCAGGGGGAAACTTCCTCTCCGGATGAAACCCTGCAAGTGTCATTATACGTAAATGTATGCTGGATAACAACTCTAGTTTCACAGCTACAAGATCCCCGATTATAATTATATCTAGCCTGCTTTTGGGTTTTCAATCACCCTTGTTGATTATCAAATACTAGGCACAGTGCGGATCTACTAACCTTGGCTTAAGGCTTCAAACTGGCAAGGTTAATTTTGAAAATCTACCATGATGATGATAAATACTGTGCTGCTGTTGTTCGCCTTTTTTGAAAAGGAATCTTGACATTATTCATGGTACTTCTGATACTGAACAAATGCTCTGGACTATTCTAACTTCATAATTATAATTATGCACCTGTGTTGGTGTGTGTTCTCAATAAAAAAATAATAAGCTGTATGATCAATATGACCTGCATGCGTTATGTCACTCTGAAACTGCAATTCATCAGTTTTTATTTTTACGATGTATTTCACTATTGCACTATCACACTATACAATTATTTTAATGATTGAAATCTTTGTTCTAAGTTGCTATTTCTATCTGTTGTATTATTATGATGGGAAAAGTGATGCAATTGCACTGATTCTCATTCATACATGCATGTCCACTATCAGAGCATCACTGCATACACAAATATATAGCACTCTAGCAGAATACCTCAAATAACTTTAGGGTACAATCTGTAGTAAGTTTGTAATAATTTTCACAGCTTTTTAAGGTTTCACATGTCTTTCAATTGCCATAACGTACATGCACCACCTGATCAGTAGTTAAGATAGTGCTATTGTAAACAGCTTCCCTGCCCATGCATGCAGACAAATTGCGCGGAGCTTCTGTCAGTTGGAGTCAGGATCTATATTCCAACAGTGCAATGCAAGAACTCCAAAAAAAGAGTTAATATCATTGTGTACTTCAACTATGTGATGCAACCGTTTCATACATGCTCTCTCGGTTGTTTTCCATCTCTGTTGTTCATCAGAGGTACATAATATTTATTCATCATCTTCTTGTCTTGGTCGGTGAGGTTGTGTATTTTCTTTTGTTGACAAGCGTAACAGATATTGCAGCATTGTATCATGCTGGCGAGAATTGAACTAACTGATTCTAGACAAAAAGCTGCAATAATCAAACCAGGTAATGGCGCACACCAACGTCAAAATAAAATGGCGCACATAAAAAAATATTATAGAACGTATCAGTAACAATCAAATAAAGTGAAAACAACATGTATCTTGAACAGCACTAAAAAATTGAAAAATCCCCAAAAAAGACACAAGCAAGAAATCTAAACAGGATATCTACTACCCCGGTATCACTGATGTGCTGTACTTGACAGTGTGCGTGGGAGCACAGTTGATTGAAATGCATAATTTATTATAGCTACGAAAATTAATTAATTAATTGTAGCAATTAAAATTATTAATTAATTGTAGCTACACATCATGTACATTGTATGTGTACATAATTTGCCAAAAAATAATAATTACATGTATGCAACCGTTTTATGGCATGCTCTCTTGCAGGCTCCTGTCTCTTGTTACTTCTGTTTTCCATCTCCGTTGTTTAATAGAGGTGCATATTCACCGGCGTCTTCCTGTCTTCGCTGGTCAAGCTTTGTCCTCTTCATTTGTTGATAAAGGTACCACATATTGGGGCATTGTAACATGATAGCGAGGGATAAACCAATAAATTCTAGAAAAGAGACTACAGTAGTCAAAGTACGAAGCACTTCTGAGTTATCGTGATCCATGCCGGGATCTGGTGTGTTACAATAACTTTTGAAGCGGTTTGCTATCACAATAGCCGTAAATATAGATGCAACAAATTTTAAGAATAGTTGCACAAGTTGTAACAGGATGATGCTGCATAGCTTGAGCTTATTATTGTTACCAAAACAACAACAACTGCAGAATGCTGCTATAATCTTGAACAGAGTTGCCAGAGTGGAAAAAATAGCTCCAACTAAAGCGAAACTATTATTGCCAAAACAATCGAATCCAATTATCGATGCCTCTTCTCTTTGTTCTCCAACGACAATCCATTGCACGACAGTACCAGCTACGTAGATTAGAATGTTGATTCCAGTCCACCAACAAATGCACGAAAATAAAACAGTACATTTACGAGTCATCCTTGCTCCTTCACTTTGATACAATTCAGTCGTCTAGCTTTGGAAACCAGTCGTATAGCGGTCTTTCAAGATAAGTTCCTTCACTTACAGGAAGGGTCTGGCGTGATACAATAGACCAGTGGCGGTTCTAGAGAGAAATGTTTGGGGGGGCCACTGAATGCGCGCGCGATTTTGGGAAATAGCTAATTAATATTCATTAGAATACGTCATTTTAAACTGCGCGTGTACGTTCGCGGTAGCGTGTTGGAGAGCAAGACAGACCGCGAAACAGCTGAGTCAGGCAAGACAAGCAAGGTGCATACGTTCATAAACGTTTTGGTCGGAGGAGGCAAGTAAAAGTTTTAAAGAGGGCAATTTTTGGGGGGCATGGCCCCCCCAGGCCCCCCCCCCCTAGAACCGCTACTGCAATAGACCTGGGCAGGAACGCATAAAGGGGAATGAGCGCCGTTGAGCCGCCAAACATAAACTCAGCCGCGCGCCGCTGCGTGTTATAGACGTTATTCAGATTACGTAATGCATGACGTCATAGTCAACGTGCGCCTGCTGTGCGGGGCAAATGCCGCAAAACTAGCAGAAGAACAGGTGCTTGTAGCTCGGCTTGTAGTCCATTATACTTCAGTCATGGTGAAGTCGTGCTGCGCTCCTGGGTGCAAGAACCGCTCTACTGCCAATTCATCGATCAAATTCCACCGATTTCCTGTAGACAAAGACAGGCGGGCGCTTTGGATTGCTGCAGTGAGACGAGTGCATTGGCAGCCCACGGAACATTCTGTGTTGTGCAGTGCTCATTTTGTTAGTGGCAGTAAGAGCAACGATCCTCTATCACCGGACTATGTTCCAACGCTGTTTAATCATTCGACTACTCGAGAAAAAACCAGGGCAGAGCAGAATTTGGCGTCCTACACCGTAGAAGGCTGGAATCGCGTAAGCGTAGGTCAGAGACTGCTGCTACGAGAGGTGCTATCAAAGTTTCAAGAACTGAAAAAGAACACGAGACAGAACTTACAAAAGCACCAGAGAATGAGAAGGGAACAATGACAGAACGGACAAGAACCAGTGATGCTGCAACATTGACGACAGATCTAATGCTAACAACAGATAAGATAGAATACATTGATGCACTTGAGAAGAACCTGTGTCATCTGAGAGTCGAGAATGCAGAATTAAGGGATCGTGCGGTTGCTTCTGAAGCGAAGAGGTGCATTCCTTGTGAAGAATGCTTCAAAGATGACGACCACAAAGTCAAGTTTTACACAGGCCTACCTACTTTTGCATGTCTAATGGCTGTGTTTCGTTTTGTGTCTGCAGACGTTAATCCAAGTAAGAATCCTCAATCCCTCCCACTCTTACAACAGTTTTTGTTAGTGTTGATGAAACTACGGCTTAGCCTTTATGACAATGATCTAGCTTACCGATTTGGAATAAGTCAGTCTACTGTATCTCGCTATGTCAATAAGTGGATAGATATCATGTTTGTTCGTTTTCAACCTCTAATTAAATGGCCTACACGTGACCAAATAAGATTGACAATGCCAACAGAATTTAGAAAGAATTTTCGCAACTGCGTATCCATCATCGACTGTTTCGAAATCTTTTGCGAAAGATCAAAGTCACTCGAACCAAGGGCACAAACTTGGTCTAGTTATAAACATCATAATACATTCAAATTTTTAATCGCTATTTCTCCACAAGGAACTATTACGTTTGTTTCAAAGGCTTGGGGTGGACGTACTTCTGATCAGTACATCACTGAAAACTGTGGAATCCTTGACAATTTATTGCCTGGAGATGAAGTCTTAGCAGATCGTGGGTTCAATGTGGAAGATGCTTTTAGATTTTATTGTGCTAAGATTGCTACCCCTCCATTCACTAGAGGGAAAAAGCAGCTCAGTAAATTAGAGGTAGATACTGCTAGACAGCTCTCACGTGTGCGTATTCATGTTGAAAGAGTAATTGGACTTCTCCGGCAAAAATACACTATTTTGCAAGGGATTTTGCCTATCAATATGGTGATGACTAGCCCAGAAACTCAATATTCCTCAATTGACAAGATTGTCCTAATATGTTCTGCATTGTGTAATTGCTGTCCATCAGTTATTCCTTCAGACTAACTCATTAACAATCTTGCATATCAAAATTATTACTGTTGTCAACATCATAGTATTTACAAGATACATGGGTGTACAAGTTGTTTACATGTAATTCTACTTACAACAGTTACAGCTCATGATTAGTGGTAACATCATCTGTGATTCTGTAGTATGGTGCTTTTGTAAACCACTTGCCAACTAGTTCAGGCAGAACTCCCAATTTGAAGAATTTTGTCACTTTATCAACCACTTGAGAAATAAATTCTGCGTCTGGATTGATACGTAGAGTTACAAACTCACAAGGACTCCACACAACAAAGTCACAGTACTTGGCTCCAGTTAGCTTGATCTGAGCTTGCACTTGATAATAATATGCATGTTGTGCATTCAATTCTCAAGAGCCATCTTCACCAACCTTCAAACAGAAATCTTTGTTTTTACTTGCCTCGATGAAAGATTGCATTTTGCAGCGAAAGGGGCACTTTATCTCAAGTACACCTGTACCAGTACAGCAGCTACACTTCACAATACCATCAGGAGACGCACCAAGGTAGGGATAGTCTGGATGTACCACCAAACCGCTCGAGGTAAGTAAGAAGTTTGAGTGTTTTTCCTTCATGAACGAATGGTACATTGCACGAGCAACTTCTTCGTTTTTCTGTCCCCATGTGATAGCCTCAGAATAGACCTTGTGGCTTGTTGGGTAGCAAATTTCCTTGATGAGTGACTGAGATGGATTATCAGGGTTGGTATGAGCTGCAGCTTTGAACCTTGATGCAGTTACTCGACCAGCTCTGTGCCTAAACCAGACTTTTGACTTGCTCTGCTTTTCAGTATCTTCACACAACTTACTAGCCTGCTCTTTTGTTACAGTGATAGTATCAAATACTGCACTGCAAACCTTCAGTAGTTCAGGATAGCTCGATTCTAGCATATCTTTTTGAAACACCTCGGTAAGTGGAAGTGGTAGAGAACCAGTTGCACTAGCTGGAATATAGGCTTCAGAATAACCAGGTACTAAAGACAGCAAGGCTGGTTTTCCACATTGAGACAGCTCCTTGTACAGATTTTCCAGCTCAGCATCAGTTGGTGGTTGCAGTAGTGTTTTCTTCGAGCTCTTCCTACTAGTACTAGCAGGATCAGTAGTGGTAGTACTACTACTGCTGGTTGCACTCGCCTTATCAATACTTGGAGTTGTCATGAGGCTGTGCTGTCGTACTCGTTTTGAGTCTGGAGTGGTGAAATCCATATCTGATGCTGTAGCGTACTTAACGTTTCTACCAATGCTAGGTGGCAACCATGCACACAGTTCAGAAGTACACGAGAGGCTGTTACGATATCGTGTGTTTGCCTCCATGGCAAAAAGAAGAGCTGCAATGTGAGAACATGCCTCGCCGAGTCCTGCCATGCACGTGCAGTGTGCACACACTAACTTTCCATTGTTCAGCGCAGCGATCCATGGCTTTACCGGTGTGGCTGATAGCTTTTGTGAGTGTCTCACGCTCGCAATTACCACAGCAACTTCATCGCCGTCGGCAGTCGAACCCGCCGCCGCCATGCTGGACAAGAACTTTCTCTACCCAGCCGTCAACAAAATATTTGTATCCCTCCAAGCTTTTGTAGGCCTTCATTTCTTCTTTTGTGTAAGGGCTAGGAGTGTTCACCAGATAGTTATAGACGTCTGGGTACTCGATCTCTGGCCATTTCGTGCTGGCTTTCGACCACTGGTGTGAACTATGCTTAACATATGGATCGCACGAGAAGCCAATCATATCCAACTTTTCTGCATATCTCTTCCTTGCGCTCTCTGGTAGCTGCTGGTAGTATCCAGACTCCACATTTGACGAGATCACAGAGATATCTGCAGCGCTAACCGCCATTTGTGTACTGATTTTGTACTATCCCGCCTTTTCCCCGCAAAATGGCGACCTAGCAACGTTTACGCTTGTTTCTAAGATAAAACCACGCAATTATTACGTCATTGAATAAGGTCTATAGGGAGCGGCTAAGTTCACCCATAGATACAAATTATACTCACAGGGATTAGCAACGGACAGGAATTTCAACTACATCCGTGTTACGGGTTAAATTTCCAACGTGTTAGAGCACAGCGTGCGAAGGGTAGTGCCCGCCAAATATCATGGCTTGACAAATCGCGTGTGTTGATAGGACTGCTGTAGCGCGAAAGCAGGAAATTGTCAGTACAACGAAGGATTCAAAGCACGACAAAACCGATGTTAAAAGCAAGATCTTCTTTCAGCACAGTTATTCTCATAGAACAGCCTTTCTTCTCGAGGATAAACTGAAAACAAGATCAGCCAGAGTGTATCTATTGTCAGAAGAGGTACAGAAAAACCCGTACCGTACGGCTGAACGGCTCAGCTTGTCTAGTGCGCTAGCGCTACACTGTGTGAGATCGAGAATAGAAACTGCGCTATTCTCACGAGGACATGTACGAACTAACATGTTATCAGCAAAGAATGGACCGAAGCACAGCTAAAAACTAGTAACAGGTACAGAACCACTTTTCAGCAAAGTAAACAAGCTGCTTGTCAGCGTTTTACAACGCTTGTAGGGCAACTAACAACCACTTCGCCGGTTAGCGATCAAAACGAAACAGTACTCAAGTCGCCTTTACTATCAAAGTGTAGACAGAACGTTCTAGTCAATCACCAGAGCTCGACAACGTGCCGAGCCAGTGACTCTTCTTAGCACGGTCGTCAAGAGCTAGCTTAGCAACGAGCTCGTTGCAAGGCAACGGTTAATATTTAACCCGTAACGAGGATGTAAATCAGCTCGTAATACAAAATGTATTGGCGTTGCTAATCCCTGTTGGTATACTGTATCTATGGTTCACGTACCCCATTCCAAACGGTTACGTCATCGATGAATAATTATAATACCACAATCATGTTTCAATACTCGGCGGTAAAACGCGCGCAAGGAGCTGCTGCTAGAACTGTGATTGATCCTGTGAAAAAGAAGCTGAACTGTTGATCGTGTGAAAACTGTTGCTGTTGATCGTGTGAGAGTGAACTAGAACTGTTGCTGTTGGTCGTGTGAGAGTGAAGCTGAAGTAGAACTGTTGCTGTTAATCGTGTGAGAGTGAACTAGAACTGTTGCTGTTGGTGGTGTGAGTGTGAAGCTGAAGTAGAATTGTTGCTGTTGGTCGTGTGAGTGTGAAGCTGAAGTAGAATTGTTGCTGTTGGTCGTGTGAGTGTGAAGTTGAAGTAGAACTGTTGCTGTTGGTCGTGTGAGTGTGAAGTTGAAGTAGAACTGTTGCTGTTGGTCGTGTGAGTGTGAAGCTGAAGTAGAACTGTTGCTGTTGGTCGTGTGAGTGTGAAGTTGAAGTAGAACTGTTGCTGTTGGTCGTGTGAGTGTGAAGTTGAAGTAGAACTGTTGCTGTTGGTCGTGTGAGTGTGAAGCTGAAGTAGAACTGTTGCTGTTGGTCGTGTGAGTGTGAAGCTGAAGTAGAACTGTTGCTGTTGGTATTGAGTGTGAAGCTGAAGTAGAACTGTTGCTGTTGGTCGTGTGAGAGTGAAGCTGAAGTAGAACTGTTGCTGTTGGTCGTGTGAGTGTGAAGTTGAAGTAGAACTGTTGCTGTTGGTCGTGTGAAGCTGAAGTAGAACTGTTGCTGTTGGTCGTGAGTGTGAAGTGAGCATCAGCCTGAACCTTTACTCGACTTTTCTGCTGGTCCTGACCTTGTCTGATCAAGTAAGTAATTCATAACAGAATAATATACTTTAGTAAACATCTTTTTCACAAACAATACAGAATGGATGAATGGAATGCACAACTGATAAAGAAAGGTGTCTATTATGAAGGGTGGGTGGATGATGTTGAACAGGTTATTGAAGATCACAAGATAGCTACAGTAACATCATATGGCACCCGGCGGTCTACAGGCACAACAAAGGATACCGAGAATTGCTGCCCTAATGAAAGTGTAAAAAAGGTGTGTTAGCAACCATGCAACTTTCATTCCAGTGCAATACATGTAATGTCATAACTCATAACACACTGATGTACATGTGATCAATAACAGATTGAATGGTGAAATGACAGATTGCACCATACAAGCAAAGTTGAATTTCGTAACATGTGCTGCACAATAATTATTGTACATATCATGTGTTTTACAGAGTACACCAACGCTGTTCTGGAGTCAAGGACAATTGCAACTGGATAACACACCATTTGCAATTGTTGAAACAAGAAGGCTTGACTGTCAGTTTGGACAGAGGTACTATAAAGACAAGCCACAAAAAAGTACAAGGGTAAAGATTCAAGGGAGCCGGAAAATAGGGTGCCATGCTCACATACAGCTAAAAAAATGTGTGGTGTACCCTGAGTACAAAGTAACTGATGATGAACTAAAGCTGCTGTCAATGCGAACATTGAAAGACAAAAAGATGTCTGCGCTGAAGCTACAGCTCGCTAAAAATCCGGCTGAAGTAAAAACAAAAGTAATGTCGTATGTATCTCTACCGACAGAAGATGCGCATTCGGGCCATCCTACAGGGGGAGGTGTGGCAGGGTTTTCGCAAAAAATGAATTCCCAGGTGGCATCACGATTAGCCGAAATAGTTGCAGAAGGCATAACTGAAAAAGGTCTAATTCGCACCCTACTTCGACAGTTCGTTATGAAGGAACTCTGCAGCAAAACACCACCTGACGAAAATGATCGTGCCTTTTTTCCGACTGATAGTGATTTAAAAAACCACATATACTTAGCGAAACGAGCTCTTCAGCTGTCATGTTTAGACCAAGAGAATCTACGACTGAAAATAGAGCAGTGGAAAAAGACACATCCAGAAAGCACTCACTTTTTCCGACCATATGTCAACAAAGAGGAGTGCATGCCGGTAGATGCTTCCGACCCTGTAAAGAACAAGAGCAGTTTTGTAGGAAATGATGGAACTGATGAGTCTGATGATATACTAATTGACAACTGTTCATATACACAGACTCTACTGTGGGTGCATCAAACAGAGTGGCAAAAGGAGCTTTTAAGGCAATATGGAAATACTATTACTCTTATCGATGCAACATATAAGACCACGCGTTATGACCTGGCACTGTTTTTTATATGTGTCCGGACAAATGTCGGTTACTCGGTGGTAGCTGAGTTTGTGATTCAGAGTGAAAACAAAGAGAATATCGAGGAAGCATTAAAGATTCTCAAAGAGTGGAACCCAGGCTGGAATCCAAGGTTTTTTATGTCCGATTATTCTGAGGCAGAGCTATCAGCGGTTGAATCGGTATTCCCATCGACAAAGGTCTACCTTTGTGATTTTCACAGGGAACAGGCGTGGCTACGTTGGACACGTAACCAAAAACACGGGCTGACTTCTTCAGAAGGAGAAAACTTACTCGATATGCTCCGAGTTTGTGCGTGGGCTCCGCCTACTGACGGTAGTGATCCAGGATTACAGTATCTTGCTGCAGTAGACACTCTCAAGAAATCCTCTGTTTGGAAGAAGCATCATGCAGTCCGAGAATGGCTTACAAACAAGTGGCTGTCAATTCCTGAGGTAAAAATAAAAAATGTTATCAGTCTGAATTGTCACCTTATTTCATGTTAGTGTGGTGTCTATAGCATATTAATATAGCTCGGATTATTATACCCTAATATTGTACTGTATGGCTGAAATAATTACTAGTGGAAAAATAATTATTATTGGTAGATTTTAATTTGGCAGTTGGTCACAAACAAAACACCTACATGTACATGTATTCATCTTACCAGTATACCGCTCATTATTGTCCACTCTTACTTTTAGCGTTGGGCCAGAGCATTTAGGGACAACGACTACCACTGTGCGGTTGACACGAATAATGGAGTGGAGGCACAGAATAAGCTGTTTAAATATAATTTTTTACCTCGAAGCAAGGCTAAAGCTACGCTATCATATGTGATTTCAATCATAGTAAATGACTATCTTCCAAGCTGCAAGCAAAAGTATCTTTTCCAGAATTACCAGCAACTGTCACAGTATTTCTATCGAAATCAAAAGGATGTAGTGATGAAGAAATCTACCACTGGTTCACAATGTAAACTAACAAGGAACATGCATGGAATGGTAACACGATTGACTTGCTAACAGACCATAGATCCCTACATCAGTGGCTGCTGTGGCCTGACTACAGCCAGTTCAGCTAGTTACTGTTGACTGACACCTTGAATTGAATTCAGCTTGTGACAAAATACTGATCTTATGTACAGCCACTGATGTAGGGATCTATGGTCTGTTAGCAAGTCAATCGTGTTACCATTCCATGCATGTTCCTTGTTAGTTTACATTGTGAACCAGTGGTAGATTTCTTCATCACTACATCCTTTTGATTTCGATAGAAATCTTTTTAATTTACTTGTTTGTGTCCTTTTTTCTTTTTCAGTGAAGTGCAGTTCAATATCATGCATGTACCGAGAAGTCTAGCTTTGTTTCCACCATTAGTTTAGTATTCCTGCTGTTGATGGATTTCTTAAACTTGTAGCTAAAATTGTTATGCTGTACATATCAGCTCTGCCTAGTCGCCTACGCATGCATGCAGTGCATACGAGCCCCGCCCACATTTGTTTGTAGACCTGTACGGCGGTCATAATTATCTGGCAAGCACAGAATGGCGATCCTACACGAGCTTACCGTTCTTCGAAGACTCCAGACAAATGCCGGGTATGTGCTCTCCGTGATACTGATCCATACGGCGCGGCGATACTCATCTACCTGCTTGGCCGGTCACGTGCGCTAGCCACTGCTTGGTCACGTGCGTATTGCGCAATCACAGTAATGGCGTCTAACACTAAGCTGACAATGGATCACGATCGAGAACTCGCGGAATGTATATCGCCGTTACGCTAAAAACAAAGTTCAAAAGGCACATGCCAGGAGAATTTCATGACTGTTCGTGGGTGTTTTGGTCTCGGCACTGCTCGCGTAAAGGTGCTAGGCGAGTGGAAGAAAGAAAGAAAGAAAGAAAACGAAGATGACGAAACTGGATTTTCACCGTTTTCAGGTTCGTCACTTTAGTAACAATTTCGAGCAATCTCCTTGCTACTGTAGGATGGGGCAACGCTAGAGAGCAGACCTAAGTGTCTTTGGACGTATAAAATTCATCACCAGGCGAAATATCAGCGTTTGAACGCTAATACATTGTATGTAGCCGCCATCTTGTTTTCTCGTTCATCCCTACATAGGGAGGCACTACCGTGCCTCCCTAATAGGTCATACAAAGACACCGTTCCATCTTATCTACATGACAGACCTCGTTCAGTAATACTTCACTGCTTAAATCGTAAAGCAAAAGGTGAAAGGATTCCAGCACACTATGTGCATGACGTAAACGAGACCATTGGAGTATTTGAAGTAGAGAAAGAGTCAGGCAGCAAGAAAACAGTGAACTTCGGTTGCAACAACGATGATATACCTTCATGCACATGCAAAGATTGGCAAAGGTTCCACTTGCCATGCAAACACTTTTTCGCCATTTTTTATCATCGATCTGAGTGGAAATGGGAACAGCTGCCCCGCTCGTATCTACAGAGTGCTTACCTGTCTGTTGATTGCGATGCACTAACAACACATTTCACCCAACAACAGCCAAATCATTCTGATCAGGAGTTACCACAGGAGGCTCAAGAGACACAGGCGCAACTGGAAATTACTCATGATCTTACTAAACAAGTAAAAAATTAATTTTTATTATTAGTTTATCATCGATCTTTTTTACAGGTACACAGTGTTTCACTCAAGACAGCAGGGGAAAAAGTACGGATACAACTAAAAGAGATTGAAACTTTGTCGTATTCATGTACAAGCACAGAAGACCTCCTAGAACTTAACCAGGAGCTGAAAAAACTAAAGACAACATTTCAATCTAAGCTGCCTCACCGAGAAGGAATTGTTCTTCATTCTGCTGTTTCACAAGCTCGTAAAGTGAAACGAAAATATGCTCAAATTAAAAGGAAACTGAAATGCAGTGCTCTCATGGAAGGAGGCAAAAGAAGAAAAACAAAAATGAATTCAAAATACCAAAATAGAGTGGGAGCCAAAGCACAAAGACTCCAAAAGGTAAAATCCAAATACCTATCATGTACTTACCATTTTATTTGTGTAGGAAGCACATCAAAGACTAGCAGCAGAGCAAAAGAAAGCACCAGAAACCAATTGGTAAGCATTTATAACAATAGCTTTTGTTTAACGACCACATTCTTAATACATGCAGTACCAATAAAGAGAATCTACATGTTGTACAGCCACCTACTAAAGGTAATACAATGTCTTATGACTAGTCATTTACCTTCTAGTACTACTATAATAGGTAGCAGAAAACGCAAGAGATGTGGTAGCTGTAGTGGCTGTCATGAGAGCGATGATTGCGGCACTTGTAGTAACTGCCTTGACAAGATAAAGTTTGGAGGATCAGGGAAAAAGAAACAAGGCTGCAAAAAGAGAAAGTGTATGTTCTATGAAAACAATACAAAGCGACTAATGATAGAGCTGCTTTATTTAGGCTCAGGCTATGAGACAGATACTCATGATAATCAGAGGATGCAACCAAGGGCCATTGCACAGGTCACGCTTCGTGACTCATCATTGTATCCATAAGGAATTTAATACTGCTATCTTGTGTATCATGTTACCTGTAGGGAATAAAGTATGGCACTCTTCTAGCTCCTCCAGGAGTCACTATGCCTGCAATTACAGTCCCAGAGATAGAGCAGATGATAAGGACTAACGAAATGCCTAGTAGAACACTATTGTGATTAATAATTATTTTACGTTGCTCAAAGGGTTAAATACGATTATGCCGCGCCCATTATGACGTAACCGTTTGGAATGGGGTGAACTTAGCCGATCCCGCGTGTTATAGTGATGGCGCTTACTACAGTTGATCTTGCATAACGGAAGCGAAAGCGGAAGTGTTGGGCACTATAAAATTTTTAATGATTGAAATCTTTGTTACTAGTCTGGGTCGGTGTAAAAGCTGGACTCTGGACTAATGGACTGGACCATGGACTGGACTCTGGACTAATGGACTGGACTCGAAAACTAAACCCAAGACCCTAAAACCTTCGCCGCTAACTGTGCAAAGTCGGGAGGGTATCCTAACCCGGGCCTTCGGCCCTTGGTAAGCCTAAGGATCGTCGGGAGGGTATCCTAACCCGGGCCTTCGGCCCTTGCTAACCGTCAATTGCGACGATCCTTAGGCTTACCAAGGGCCGAAGGCCCGGGTTAGGATACCTTCCCGACGATCCTTAGGCTTACCAAGGGCCGAAGGCCCGGGTTAGGATACCCTCCCGACTTTGCACAGTTAGCGACGAAGGTTTTAGGGTCTTGGGTTTAGTTTTCGAGTCCAGTCCATGGTCCAGTCCATTAGTCCAGAGTCCAGTCCATGGTCCAGTCCATTAGTCCAAAGTCCAGCTTTTACACCGACCCTACTAGTCTGGCCGCTGCCCCTCCCCGCCTATTGAGTGGGTGGTGGACGGCGTGTAGGGTCTACAGTTGTTTGCGAAGATCTTGCATAACGAAAGCGAAAGCGGAAGTGTGACGCTGGCCAATCAAATTCACATTTTGTCACGTGTACATCTTTAGTTAGTCACGCCTACGTGCGTTTGATTGGGCAACGTCATACTTCCGCTTTCGCTTCCGTTATGCAAGATCTTCGCAAACAACTGTAGCAAACATTGCCATTCATAGTTTCCCAACCGACCAATCAGATTCTACTGCTCAAGATCTTGAGCAGTAATATTCATGGATCATGGGCTGGGTTTGATCGTGAATAATATTACAGGCTGTGGCAAAACAGCTACGGTGGGTGAAAGCTAACAGTCGTGCTGTTGACGATGCTATAGAACATAGTCTACCGCGATTCAAGCATAGATCGCTTAAACCAAGCGCAGTGTGAGGCAATTCGTGTAGTACAATGGCATTGAGGAATCCCCGCTTATCATTGCAATAATTAATTATCTATACACGATTAATATTCATTGCCGAGCGCCTTAGCGCGAGGCATTTGATCGCGTAGTACAGTTTCGAAATTGTATGTTTGTATGTATATATATATATATATATATATATATGTCACGTTTTGGAACCCGCGGGGTCTCGGGGTCTACTTGACGTTCTTTCATAAACACTACGTTCTTTAATAACCATCCATTAAAATGGACGACAGCGATTTGCCCAGAGACAGCGATTCGTCAGACTCACTCGTCAGCACTACCGCCGATGCTTTAGCAAGATCCAGGGCTTTGGCACGGGAGAGAAAGCGCAGGTGTAGAAGAGTTAATTATAGGTAATATGCCTATTGGTCTCATCACTGCGCGAGGCAAATTCATGCTGTAAGTATACCTAGTACAAGAAAATAAAAAGATTTCTAACGAAATCAAAAGGATGTAGGGATAAATAAATCTGCTACTGGTCCACAATGTAAACCAACAAGGAGCAAGCATGGAATGGTAACACGATTGACTTGCTAACAGACCATAGATCCCTACATCAGTGGCTGTACATAACATTTTGACTATACTATTTTTGTCACAAGCTAAATTCAATTCAATGCATGTCAGGTGTCAGTCAATAGCAACTAGCAGAACTGCTGTAGTCAGCCACTGATGTAGGGATCTATGGTCTGTTAGCAAGTCAATCGTGTTACCATTCCATGCTTGCTCCTTGTTGGTTTACATTGTGGACCAGTAGCAGATTTATTTATCCCTACATCCTTTTGATTTCGTTAGAAATCTTTTTATTTTCTTGTTTGTGTCCTTTTTTCTTTATAGTGAGTTTCAAATTTTTGGTGCAGTTCAAATTCGGCAAGATAATGTATCTCTTTTTTGTTTCCATCATTGGTTTGGTTTGCTTTTCTTGACAATTGCTTTTTAACCTGTAGCTCCTAAATACTGAAACTAGCTCATGCATTCATGCATGCTGAAGCCTGAATGCACAGCATACGAGCCCCGCCCACTCTGGCTTAGAGTTTTCTGTATGGCTGTGATACTATCTGGCAAGCAGCAGAACGGTGATACTACACGAGCTTACTCTGTGAGTTGTTCTTCGAAGACTCCAGACGCCAAGATGCGCTCTTCATACGGCGATACTCTACAAGTGTGTTTGGTCACGTGCGTATTACGTAATCACAATAATGGCGTCAAACACTTAGCTGACAACTGTTCGTGATCGTGAGCTCGTCAAATGTATATCGTCGTTTCGCTAAAAACTAAGTTCAAAAGGCACATGCCAGGAGAATTTCACGACTGTTCGTGGGTGTTTTGGTCTCGACACTGCTCGCGTAAAGGCGCTAGGCGAGTTGAAGAAAGAAAGAAAGAAAGAAAGAAAACGAAGATGACGAAGGTCGATTTTCACCGTTTCCAGGTTCGTCACTTTAGTAACAATTTCGAGCAATCTCCTTGCTACTGTAAGATGGGGCAACGCCAGAGAGCAGATCTAAGTGTCTTTGGACGTATACAATTCATCACCAGGTGAAATATCAGCGTTTGAACGCTAATACATTGTATGTAGCCGCCATCTTTTTTTCTCGTTCATCCCTACATAGGGAGGCACTACCGTGCCTCCCTAATAAAATCGATGAATGGTAATGTTTGCTAGACCCTACACGCCGTCCTCCACCCACTCAATAGGCGGGGAGGGGCAGCGGCCAGACTAACTTGTTACATGCATTATTTCTATCTGTTGTATAATGTGATGTTTATTTTACAGTGTATTTCTTTGTTTTTTTTTGTATTATATCACTGCCTTGCCAAGCCCCATTGTTAAGGTGGCGGGTGCGTATGAATATCATTAATTCTAGATTTTTTTTTTCTTGCTTTTGTTTATCGAATTTTCATTCATGAAAGAGTTACCAAACTTTAGCTGCGTATTAAAGTAAGTATCTACTATATAAATAGAAAGTCTAGAATGTAAAGAACAGCATTTAGTGCGCTGTTCGCCTCTTGCAAGGTGACTGGCCTTCTGTGACGTCTCAGTTTCACGAGCTTCGTTTTACAGGAGAAATAATTGTTGTGGAGCTTTGCCTGGCTGTCAGCTTCAGAACTATGCATGGATTACCGGTTATTCAGCTCGTGGGGCCAGTAACCAGTTAGTAGGCACGATCAGGAACCTTCTCCAGAGCGCTACAGAGCGAAAGGACCGACTTGGGCGAACAGAATGCATAGTTTTATAGAGGGGGCGGAGCTAAAGGTCACAGCCGAATACTATCTAAAAATAGCTAAGTATATGGAAACTAGACGTCATAATAGGTTGTGTATTTTTAACGTCCTAGCCATCATCTACTTAGTACGCGGCGCGTGCGCGCTTCCGGCCGGTCACGTATTATTATACTACAAAATTTACTATGAATAATTCGTTATTATAATTATGCACCCGCCACCTTAATTTACTATGGTAATCTTGTGTTCTAGGCTCTATCTTCATCTTCATATCCCACTGCTCTCACTCAATCTTGTAATTATTGTGCATTCGTCAATGAATGGTTTTTCTCTCATTGCAACTGACTTGATGACTGATTCTCATTCATACATGCATGTCAGCTATCAGAGCACCACTGCACGGCTACGGGTACAGCACATACTAGCAGAATACCTCAAAATAACTTTAGGGTACAATCTGTAGTAATTTTGTGATAATTTTCACATGTTCATAAGGTATTCATCTTCATGCATAACATGAAGCACCTGATCAGTAGTTAAGACAGAGCTATAGTAAACACCTTCCCTGCACATGCATGCAGACAAATTGCAAGCTTCTCCAGTTTCAGTTGGAGTCGGAATCTATTCCAAAAGTGCATGCAAGAACTCATAAAGATTTAATATCATTGTGTACTTTTAACTATGTAAAAACATGTACATCAGTAAAACATGTATGTATACAACCGTTTCATGCATGCTCTCTTAATTGTTATGGTTGTTTTCCATCTTTGTTGTTGATCAGAGGTTCATCTTCATCATCTTGTCTTGACCGGTCAGATTGTGTCCTTTTCTTTTGTTGACAAGCGTAACAGATATTACAGCATTGTATCATGCTGGAGAGGAATGAACTAACTGATTCTAGACATAAAGCTGCGATAATCAAACCAGGTAGGTCTGGGTGATCTCCAGGATCTGCCGCGGTACCACAATCATCGTCGATCCGGTTTGCTGTCATAACAGCCGTGCATATGAATGCACCAATTTTCAATAATAGTTGCAGGTATTGTAGCAGGCAGTTGCAGCTAGTTGCAGCACGCCGCCTTAGTCGTACCTTGCTGACAACAACAGCTGCAGAATGCTGATATGAAGCTGACCAGCGTTGCCAGAGAGGAGTAAAATAGCACCAGCTAAGGCTACACCATTTAAACAAGCGACTCCATCAGCTCTCTCGTTCCCGATGAGAATCCATTGCACGATAGCACAAGCTAAGTATAACAGACAGTTGATTCCAGTCCAGCAACAAATACACGATGGTAAATCCATCTTGCAGCTTCCGTTCAATGGAAAGGGGTGGAGTGGTATTGGAATGGGCCTGGGGTGAACTAAGCCTCTTGTGTAGACAGCATGTGCATTATTAGCTACTGACTACTGAAGTTACAGATGCATCATGCATTTACGGTTTGTAAAACTATTATCAAGGTTTTTATTTTGGGGAGAAGGCACTGGTGAGAAATGTCGAATGGGAGTCCGGACTAGCTGTAGCATAAGGTATAGCGGGTTAGTTCATAACTTGAGTGTATCTAGCTATATGCACACACAGTCACACACATGCCGAACATATTTCAGCTTATTTGCCCTATAAAAATACTTTAACTGGGTGCAACATAGGCAGCACACACTTGCTGGTCGCTTTATTTGAAATTGTTTAAAATAATTTTAATCAAGTTAACAAAATTCACAAAAAAATATTATAGTTATGTCAGAGCTGAGGCCCCAAAAAATTTATGAATGGTCGGCCCAACACCATCCAAGGGAAAAAACCGGAGAAGTAAAACCCGATGGGATAAAACCTTCTCTGGAAAAACCCAAATAATAAGTACACCAGCTCAAAATATATTTTAGGATAGAATTGTGAAAATGGGTCTTGCTTGACCTGTAGTAAAAAGAGATTAGACACTATACAGCAATATACCTCTCAGTGATCACGTAAGATACAACTCGATCTGTGGGAGAAATTATTAATGGAGTAAAAAGGATAAAAAATGAGTCTTTGACCTGTATTGAAAAGAGGTAAGACAATACACAATAATATATCTGTCAGCGTTCTGTTGGTAAAATGGATTTGACCTGTATTGAAAAGAAGTAAGACAATACTCTGCAATATACCTGTCACCATTCTGTAGGTAAAATGGGCTTGACTTGTATTGAAGTGAGATAAGACAATACACTGCAATATACCTGTCCGCATTCACACATGCGAGTGTGTTGGAACAAGTGAATAGTGGGGTCTTGTTCTGTAGTAAATGAGCTAAGACAATATACAACAGGTACCTTTCAGTATTTACACAGTACATCTGTAGAATATAAATGGACTCGTTCCCAGACTTCGCTACTCTTGGTGTTGAGAGAAGTGGAGCCGGGAAAGAGACTAAAATAGATAGCATGTTAATAAACAGTAAGAATACCTCGAATACAGTGTGTTTGCATAGCTGCTTTATCTGTTGAGAAAAGACCACGCAAATTAGTGTAACAATTCTTATCTTAATTATAAGCATATCTTCTTTTTATTCTGTATTGAAAGACATATGGATAAATGATAAAAATACCAGTTTGGTTCCATTGCTTGCTTGAGACCTATCTAGAGAAATCACATGAGGATACTATAAAACAATCTGAATTGGTGTGATCGAATTGTTGACTTGATGATTGGAGTGATCAAATCGATGACTCGATGATTGGTGTGATCGAATCGATGATCGATGACTCGATGATCGATGACTCGATGATCGATGTAATCGAATTGATGACTCAATGATTGGTGCGATCGAATCGGTGACTCAGTGATTGGTATTATTGAGTCGGTGATTGTATCGATGAGTTCATGATTGAAGAAGTGGATCTAGATGATGATAGTGTTGGCATTGAACCAGTACATTAGACAAGTGAGGGGTGAGCTACATTGAACCAGTACATTAGACCAGTGAGGAGTCAGTGAGCTACATTGAACCAGTACATTAGACAAGTGAGGGGTGAGCTACATTGAACCAGTACATTAGACCAGTGAGGAGTGAGCTACATTGAACCAGTACATTAGACCAGTGAGGAGTGAGCTACATTAATTGAACCAGTACATTAGACCAGTGAGGAGTGAGCTACATTGAACCAGTACATTAGACCAGTGAGGGGTGAGCTACATTGAACCAGTACATTAGACCAGTAAGGGGTGAGCCAGTACATTAGACCAGTGAGGAGTGAGCTACATTGAACCAGTACATTAGACCAGTGAGGGGTGAGCTACATTGAACCAGTACATTAGACCAGTGAGGAGTGAGCTACATTGAACCAGTACATTAGACCAGTGAGGAGTGAGCTACATTGAACCAGTACATTAGACCAGTGAGGAGTGAGCTACATTGAACCAGTACATTAGACCAGTGAGGAGTGAGCTACATTGAACCAGTACATTAGACCAGTGAGGGGTGAGCTACATTGAACCAGTACATTAGACCAGTAAGGGGTGAGCCAGTACATTAGACCAGTGAGGAGTGAGCTACATTGAACCAGTACATTAGACCAGTGAGGGGTGAGCTACATTGAACCAGTACATTAGACCAGTGAGGAGTGAGCTACATTGAACCAGTACATTAGACCAGTGAGGGGTGAGCTACATTGAACCAGTACATTAGACCAGTGAGGGGTGAGCTACATTGAACCAGTACATTAGACCAGTGAGGAGTGAGCTACATTGAACCAGTACATTAGACCAGTGAGGGGTGAGCTACATTGAACCAGTACATTAGACCAGTGAGGGGCGAGCTACATTGAACCAGTACATTAGACCAGTGAGGGGTGAGCTACATTGAACCAGTACATTAGACCAGTGAGGGGTGAGCTACATTGAACCTGTACATTAGAAATAATTATTTACAACAACAACAACAGTAATAATAATTTTCATCTCCAGCTTGTATCCATGGTTTCCTACAGAATAAAACGCATTGTGAACACATCATCAGATTGACTTCACCGCAACAATGAATCTTGAATTGTCTCCCATCTGTTAGTATAGTTAAGCATCTTGGTTTCACCAGTAGAACATTCCCAATTTGCTTTGATCTTCATGGTCTCAACTATCTATCCACCAACTAACTAAGGCTTTGATTATATTTACCGCGATGATGAATCTTGAATTGTCTTCCGTCAGATAACATCGTGATTCTTCAGTAGTGAGTTGTCTCGATCTTCATACTCTCGACTACCTATCTACCTAACTAAGGCTTTAATTATGCTCAAAATGTTCATCCTATCATGCTTCGACTACACTACCTAGCTATCTACCTAACTGAGGCTTTACTACACAAGCTAGCACCAATGACACAGCACAGCAATATCACATGCAACATTATTAAAGATGATTCATTATACACACTCCCACTGACTCACTCACTGCCATGCCGCGCTAACACTCACTACATACAAACACTCACTAACCTTGTTACTATCTAAGATGTCGCATCGCACGCATGGTAAGCTAGCATGCAAACACATTCTAACATTGCTATCATACAGCTTAGCATTGCTAAAACCACAGATGGTACACTCTCTTGTGCCATAGATAGTGTACTATCCATGGTTACTATACTTCTCAGCATTTGTACATAACCTTAGAACAACTATAAACTACTGGTACCGTAGCATTTTTGGAAGGTAGAGCCAGTAGCCGGGAAGAGGATAGAACCCAGTAGCAGAGGGTAGAGCCAGTAGCAGAAGGTTGAGCCAGTAGCAGAGGGAGAACCAGTGACTGAGTTCACGTGTCGTATTGGAATTGGCGCGCTTTTGAGTTCAAGTTGATACCCAATTGACAGTGTCTCAGTGCTGTTGGCGTCACATTGCTCGAGCAATATAGCGTTGTTGGCGTCACATTGCTCGAGCAATAGCGTTGTTGGCAGCGCTTAGTTCTGAAAGGGTAAGGCTATGAGTGAGAGAAATATACACACAAATTACAGCCTTCTCGGTCACAGTAGTGGAGACTAACCGCTAACGCATTCAGTGAGGTAGAGAGACACTCGTGACGTCATTGTAAAGCTTGCTTGGCTATAGTTTTATGGGTTCTTCCTTGTCAGTAGCTCTTGTCCTTCATAGTAGCAACATCTGGCACGGACTGACCTCGCGCCCTTCTTCCCAGCTCTTTATAGCAATTCAAAATTGGCGCTCAACTTTAGCCGCCTACACTGCTGCGCATGCGTTTCAAACGAACGCGCAGCAGTGTAGCTTTGGGTCTCGTGTAGCTTTGGGTCTCGCAGCGCAGCTTTGGGTCTCGCATTATTATTAAACTCTTCAAACTCTTCAAACGCGCCATGAAATGGCGCCAGGATTTAAACTACACGGAGCTGCGGTCACGTGCTATAGTCTACTATCGAGTTCTACTCACAGTAACGCAGCTAAGGAAGCCTTAGCTCATGGGGTGCACTTGTAGCTTGTGAAGGTGTGAGTGATAATTAAACTACACTGTGCTTATTACATGCTTCACGTGCTTCAATACGAGGCGATCAAAAGTTAGTTTGGGTATGGCGCTGTTGATGCATAAATCAATGAGTGTGTGTGTTGTTCAAGAGATTACATTCTCATTATTCTACCTGTACAGCTAAAATGAAAGGTCGTTCTGTCAAGAGCTATTCTATACTGACCACAACTATTAGTGTCGAGGTCGGTCAGTGATAACTCAAGGTATAAGGTCTAAAGAGTTTGTCATAAACTATGTAGGTTTTCATGTTTCTTACTGGAGTTGAGTCATCGCTATATGGCAACTACCTGATGGTGAAGACAGTACTATTGTAAACGCCAGTTTGGTTAGACTCAATGGTGAGAATAAGATAACATTGCGGGTTTATGGTAGTGGTATTTTCTGTTTTCACAGCTATAAAATTTAATGATGGTTACTTGCATTATTTCTATCTGTTGTATATGGGGAAAGTGATGCAATTGCAACTTGATGACTCATTCATACATGCATGTCCACTATCAGAGCACCATGCACTGCACAGCGGGGGGTACAGCACACTAGCAGAATACCAGGCCTCAAATAACTTTATAGAGCCTTGTGTCCTAGGCTCTATCTTTATCTTCTGCATGTCCAACTGCTCTTATTCAATTTTGTAATTATTGTGCATTCGTCAATGAATGGCTTTTCTCTCTCAGGGTACAATGTGTAGATAGTTTGTAATAATTTTCACATGTTTATCTTTTCAATTCCCATAACATGCACTCACCTGATCAGTACGAGCTGAGACAGTGCTATTGTAAACACCTTCCTTGCACATGCATGCAGCATCTTTCTGTGTGTTGGAGTCGGAATCTATTCCAAAAGTGCATGCAAGAACTCATAGAGTTAATATCATTGTGTACTTTTAACTATGTAAACATGTACATCAGTAAAACATGTATGTATGGCAACCGTTTCATGCATGCTCTCTTTATTGTTATAGATGTTTTCCATCTTTGTTGCTCATCAGAGGCTCATCATGTTCACCATCTTCCTGCCTTAGTTGGTCAGGTTGTGTCCTTTTCCATGTAGACAAAATTAATGTAACAGATGCGTGAGCATTGTATCGTACTGGCTATTTGGTTTTAAATACACATGTGGTCCAGTGCCCCCTTGTTCTCATTAGCTTCGTACGCCTACATGTATGACTGCATTTTATCGACTAACCCTCTATCGTCACCCCAACATGCATGCCACTGCTGAGCGGCAGTGTTAATACGTTACGTGTATAATCAAGGCAACTGTTTAACTATGGTTAAAATCTATGGTTTGGCATTAGCTACTAAGACATGAATGCATTGTGTTCGGAACATGACAATACTATATCCACAGTGGACAAAACAATGATTTGTTACTGAATGGTAGGTAGGTATACTGAGGTAGCTACACAAGAAAACTAGCCTATAGTGCAGCACCCATGCATGCATGTGCAGCAGCATTGTTTTCAGACTTTCTTGCTATATTGTTGTTTCTTATCATTGTTCAAAGGTTGATATTGACCAGCCTCAGTCTGCTGCTTCATTTTTTTCTTTTGTTGACACTTGTAACAGAGTTCGATTGATTTCATTACGCTTTCAATGAATGAACTGATCGATTCGAGACAACTAACCGCAATGAATAGTGGAGGTAACTCTGTGTGGTTTCCAGTATCTGTTTCCGTACCGCATGGATCAGGTTTGCTGCCAGAGATGGTAAAATAAAGTGTGCAACTAAATGCAGCTACCTTCAAGAGAACTTGCAGCACTTTCAAGAATATCCCAAATTTAATGGCACCACCTGTTTTGATATTCTCCATGTCAAGATAAGCGTTGTATAATCCTGATGTAGCCTTCAACAACGTTGCCAGGCTGGATAGGATTGCGGCTGCCAGTACGGCGTCGTTCAGGCAAGCGACATCATCAGCTCTCTCGGTTATAAAGATAATCCACTGCAAGATAGCACAAGCTATGTAAATGAGGAGGTTGAATCCAGCACAGTAACAAATGCATATCAATGCATCCTTGGCCATCTTGGTTAATTGATCTTGTGCTACAATACCTGATGAATTTGACGTAACTTGACGTTCAGGTCAGACTATACCGTGACAGTGAGTGTGGTTAGCAGTCTTGTCAATATCGCCTTCATGCGGAGAAACTGAGTGCTCATGCAGTTAATTTACTTGAAATACGATTTATGAAAGTATTAATTTAGCGCATGCGCACAGTACGTTTTCTGTACAATTAGTACTGCAATTTTATCGAAACTTGCAAAATGTGTCACGTACGTCAACGTCATTGCATGCGCAATAGCTACTAGAGAATTTTAGTTTGCCGTTTCCGGTAAACGTGGGGACGTGTAGGGCATCACGTGATCCCATCCATACGTGTCTTGCTTGACGTTGACAAGGGTGGATCAGCACCAGTGGCGTCCACACCCGGGCCTGCCCGGGCAACTTGTGTCCAGTGCCCGGGCAACTGAGTTGGACCTTGCTAAACACGTGGCAAGCTCTGTATCCACTTATCTGCTTGTTTTCATAGCGAAGCGCCTGTTTAGGGCAGTTGGTCTCCCCTCAGCAACTGGTAAAATGTTTGGACACTGAAAAACTTGTGCGAAAAGCAGCTTAGCATATGCGAGCCCATTTTTCGACGAGCGATATTAATTGACCACGCCCTTTTGTTAATAACTAATGTATGAATATTAATGAGTGCCCGGGCAACTGTTCAATCCTGGCTACGCCACTGATCAGCACTGTTGATACGCGGGCAGTGCAGTGGAAGTGCACAGTTGATAACGGGCATGATGCGTGCAGTCACACTTTTCTATTCCAAATCTTTCGCCTTTCTCTTTTGTAGAACCAAATGCAGATAGAAAGTATAGCATCTCTAGATATTCTGCTTCACTATCCTAAGACACGTTCGACCAGCATACAAAGCCATACATGTAGCCAAGGATCTCTAACACGTCGTCTGAATCGCGCCTAACATAAAGCACAGTTAAGCTGCACAGTCAGTAACAGCAACTTACTTGGATCCAGTCGACATATTCGTCACTAAAGCAATCGAAGCCGAGCTATCTAGGCCAGCCGTTCGTTGTGTATGAACTAAAATTCTCTTCGCGTGAATTCGTTACGTGTGGGAGTTACCCGTTTCCCGCCCGCATCCCGGAAACGCCAAACTAAAATTCTCTAATGATAACTGTTTAGTATTGTTTCTAGCTATTGCGCGTGTGCAAGGGGCGTTTTGTTCGCAATAGATTTTGCAAGATTCACTAAAATCGCAGTATACAGAAACACGCTATGGGCATGCGCTAACAGAAAATTGTTTGGTCAAGCAACCTGCAAAACCCTGAAGCAGGCAATGTTGATGTTAAGCCACGCCCACACTTAAATATAGTGCCGAATAGCGGGAAATTTTTGCGGGAGAAAATTTCCCGTAGGGTATGTCATTACCTGTACAGTAAGTGTTGTGTTCGGTGGTGGAGATGACTACAGTTCTCCTGAACAGCATTTATGTACATTTTAACTGCTTATTTGTTTGTCTGTCATTTAGAAGACAAAGTTACGGACAGTAAAACTTGCTCTTGGAATAACGGGAAATTACCTCCACTCATTCAACCCTCCTCTTGTTTCGTGGGGTTGCTGGGAAGTCTCGATTCTAGGGATTTGAGCTACAAAACCAAGAGTCTGAATGTGGAGGGGGTGGAGAAAGGTATATACATGTAGCTGTGAGCTCTAAACACGTACGAGTTGTGTTGCCTTTCACTTTCTTTAATTCACAGTTTTGATATCTTGGTAATTCGTTTGATGGACTGAAGGAAACTGCTAAATTACCACTGGTTATTTAGAAAAATAACTGATTCTATGTAATACTCCACACACAAGGACTGTGGTGACTCAGTACTCACTATTTGCAGTGGGATCAATATCGTCTAACAGCAACAGACATAAAATCAAGAACACAAACTGCAGTTTTTGTGTGATCAAATAGTATATTTTCACACACATTTGCACTCAACTATGTTTTCGTGCTCAACTGTATGATCCATAATATCACTCGATTGGATTTGATCCCAGTTTCATCCGCAAGTGCATTGAGTATTCCTTGTACGGTGAAACACATTTGCACATAATTCTTACTCTGCAATGTATGACTAATAATAACCAGGTGGAACAGCTTGCTGCTACTAGAACGATCAGAACTAAGCCCCTGTGTACATAGAATTATACCCTGATGATAGAACCATGCCACACTTTACAATCAAAGTTCTGATACAACCGACCCATGCAGGAAGAGGCCCACCTATAGAGTTCCATGCAACTAATATTTCTCTTGTAGTGCCACCTGTCGAATCAGGTCATTGGCCCAAGGGTGAACATATGGTATTAGTTAGAGGATAGTTTATCTTCAATTGGCTTCCCACGAAGTAACACAGTTCATTCAGCAACAGCTAGGAGATATGATTTGTAATTATTTTGATTTGATTGTGTAGAACGCCTTTGTCTAACATCCTTGACGTAGACTGTGTATCAAGTGCAGAATGTATGGCTATTTGGAAAGACACGGTAATAATTATCATTCTGCATCCAATACCCAATTCAGTCCTACAGCAGTTCCTGGCTGAGTCAGTGGAATGTGAAGCTTTGCAAGTAACTGTATGATCTTTTTCCAGTAATACTGAGCTATTCTACCATCATCAACGCTGCATGCAATGATGTTGTCATACATTGAAATTTATAACTGCATGCATAGAAGCTTGCAATAATTATAGTAAATATGCTAGCGCTCCTGTAGTCTAATAGTGCGTTTACACTAGTAACTTCAGAACTGTGCCAGACTGGTGAATTTTTATTTTTAAAGGTTGATAGTAGTACAACAACTGGCACTTCCCAAGTACTAGCTACTCCATTAATATCAAACTTTAAAAATAAAATTAAAGTAGTCTGGCTCGGTTCTAAAGTTGCTAGTGTAAACGCACTATAAGTACTGTAGATGATGGAATGGAGACATGTATGTATGGCAACCGTTTCATGCATGCTCTCTTTATTGTTATGATTGTTTTCCATCTTTGTTGCTCATCAGAGGTACATATATTCATCGTCTTGTCTTGGTCGGTCAGGTTGTGTCTTAAGTTCTTTTGTTGACAATGGTAACAGACATTGCAGCATTGTATCATGCTGGAGAGGAATGAACTAACTGATTCTAGACAAAGAGCTGCGATAATCAAACCAGGTAGTTCTTGGTGATCTCTAGGATCCACTGCCGCGTTGCCACAATCATCTTTTTTGCTGTCAAAATAGCCGTGCATATGAGTGCACTAATTTTATACTCTACTACTCATAAGATTGTTAAAGTGCCAAATTTATAAACAGCTTATAATATTATACAAAATTAATGAAACGATACAGTGCCCCTGTATACAGAGAGTAGTCTACTATTATTCTTATTTCCAGTAACCAACAGCTCAGTTGAAGACAGTGCTGTCACTGTAGGTCCTTCCAAGGCACCAGGAAGCTGACTAATTTCAGTCCAAGATTGATCAGTGAGCGAGTACATTCTCAGATAAGTATCTGATTTCTTTCCTTGTGAGCCCAAAGTGATAAGATTTCCAGCAAGAACAGTTGCTACCAAAGTAACAGCTTGGCCAGATCTACCTCCTGGTAACTCCTTCCATCTGTAGCTGGGAAAGATGATTTTTTCACGATACTCATATGCCATTCCTGGAGTAGTCTTGTTCCTGTCCCACAAGATATTTTCAATGGGTACATGTAACGATAAAGGAAGTTCATGACTTATCCACCGCAAGTAAATGTAAGCTTTACTATAGTTGCCTCCCAGAACAAAACAACTGCTACCAGATATACTCAGTGATAAGTCAGTGCAGGACTCAGGTAATGGCTGGTCACTCCAGTACCACCCAGTATCTGCTGTGTATACTTCCATAGACCTTAACCAATGATACCCTTTATAGGATGTGTAATAGTCCATTGATTGTCCACCTGTAACCACCAATGCCGATGGAAGACTCAAGATTTCAGGAAACACTCTCGGCATCTGCATGTCTGGGACGTCACCAGTATACCAAGATCCTGATGCTACATTAAATGTATAAACATTGATATTTGCTTCTTCATTGTTAGTTGTCAGCCCACCTAGTGCTATAAGCTTGCCATCAAATTTTCCTAAGCCAAACGATTTTATAGGAAGTGGTTTCAAAGGTGTCCAATCATCTGAGCTAGTGTTATAGCAGTAGACAATGCTCTGATGTTCCTCCCAAGCTATACCCCCTCCATAGTACACTCTGTCATCTATTACCACTGTATGGCCCTGGAAGATGCTAGTGTTAAGAGACTTACCACTCTTCCATGAAATACGGCCAAAGTCATGGAGTATCGCTGGGACAACTTTGTCACAAGGGATTGTTTTTTTAGTGTTACACTCACTATATGTAGTGTTAGCAAAGCTACGAGCGATTTGTTGAAATTTAGATTCAATCTTAGGTACTTTGGAAGAAGTTGGTCTTGTTAACGCTTCACTACGCTCATTATGCACTCCGAATTGGAATGCTGCGAAGATTGATAAAAATGCGACAAACCCGGCTAACCACATGTATTGTGTTGGTACTTGGAAAGTAGTGCTCTTTATGGGGACATTCTTTTTTCCAAGTTTCGTGGTGACTTTTCTCTTTGCTGCACCTTTCTCTGCTTCATTGACTGCAATATGTCTTAATGTGTCTAATCGCTGTTTGAAGGAGGGACGAGCAAGTGATTCCTTTTCAGTCAATTCATTCACTATATCAATGCTAGCAGGTCTCAACCTGGGGTCATTGCTAATACATTTCAGTATCAGACTCATCAGAGGATGATCAGTCCCCATTGCTTCGAAAAACTTGCTTCGTCGCTCTGCCTCTGAGACAGCAATAAGTTCACCTTCTTCAGACAAACGATTTGGACCGATAGCAGGGGTAGGAGACTGTTCACAAAATATCTGAATGGCTAGAATTCCATATGAAAACACGTCAATACTTGTGTTATAAAGTGGTTTTGCAACCATTGCTTCTGGAGGCATGTACATTTCGGTACCCGGCTTACGTGTCATTTTACTCATTTGTAGAGGACTGATATTCATGATTTTAGCTACACCCAAATCAGCTATTTTTGCCGTCATCACAGGAGAGAGAAGGATATTGTTTGAGGAAAGATCACGGTGAATAATAGGAGATGCTTGACTATGAAGGTAGACCAGGCCTTGTGCTATGTCGTGAAGAATCGAATACTTTATTTTACTTGGAAAGCATCCACGCTTCTCAATGCAGGCAGTAAGATTAGTGGGAAGAAACTCCATCACAAGAATGGGAACATCTTGTTCTTGTTGAAAGTGGACTCCAAGAAATTGAACAATATTTGCATGATTGATTCCACTTAAAATTTTGCATTCCGTACTGAACTGGCGAGCTAGGTCATTGCCTGCATCACCTTTCAAGAGTTCGTCGTGAATTTTCTTGCCGGCACATTTCGATCCCATGTATTCAAGTTCAATCACCGATCCTGACGCGCCTGTTCCCAGCACATGATCAGTGACGAGTACTCCTACTAGCTTGTAACTCTCCAGACGTACGAAGGCTGACCTTGCCATCACAAAGGGGTGGGGTCACTGCCCCTCCCATGCCCAGCGTATTGAGTGGGTGGAGGACGACGACTTGCAGCTACGACCACACTGACAGGATCAAGATCGTCTAACAGCAACACATGAACAGACATGACTCGGAAATCAAGAGCACAAACTGGTGAAGTTTTTGTGTGATCAAATAACTTTTACTAATAGTAAAAATATATATTTTCACACACATTTGCACACAACTATGTTTTCGTGCTCAACTGTACGTAATATCACTTGACTTGATCCCAGTTGCATCCGCAAGTGCATTGAGTTGCTATTCCTTGCACAGTGCACACTCACAACATATTTGCACATAATTCTTACTCAATTTGACTAACCAGGTGGAACAGCTTGCTGCTACTAGAACCATCGGAACTAACTTAGCCCCTGTGTACATAGACTTATACCCTGTTCACACTGCATGTTAGAACTGTGCCACACTTTATGATCAAACGACCGAACCATGCAGGAAGAGTCCCACCTATACAGTTCCATGCAACCAATATTCTCTTTTAGCCACCTGTCTAATCAGGTCATTGGCCCAGCCAAGGGTGAACATGGTAGTAGTTAGAGACATAATAGTTATCTTCAGTTGGCTTCCCACGAGTTGATTCAGCAACAGCTGGTAGATAGGATTTGTGATTTGATTGTGTAGAGCGCCTTTGTCTAACATCCTTGACATAGACCGTGTATCATGTGCAGAATGGATGGCTATTTGGAAAGATTCGGTAATATCATTCTGCCTCCAATACCCAAATTCCTACAGCAGTTTCTGGCAGAGTCAGTGGGATATATTTATGTAAAATCTTTTTCCAGTAATACTGAGCAATTCTCTCTTACAGCAGATGTTGTGGGCTTGACCTCCATCTCTCTATTCAAACATCATGCAGCAATCGATACAGTGGGCGGAGCAATGATAGTAATAAAAAAACAACAGTTTTAGTCTACATACATGACTTGACATACTAAATATTGAAGGCTACTGTACTCACATGCACCATTGTATGTGTCTGCTGTTCTGTGCATGTACTAGCTGCTATGTATACATTTGTTCGGTCAAAGGTTCACGGTCATCTTCCTGAAGTTGCATCCGGCTCATCTTTCTCTTCCGGCATCTGTACACGATTTCACAGATCTTTATTATAATTTCAAATGTTGTGCTGATGGATTCGAGGGAAGCAACTGTCGAGATTAGTGGGAGCAACTCTGGATGGTCTCCAGGATCCGTTTCTGTGCCACACGGATCAGATTTGCTTCGAAAGGTGGCGACATAAGCTGTGCAACCGAGTGCAGCTATCTTCAAGAGAAGTTGGAATACTTTCATAGCTGTCACAGCTTTAGCTGCGTAACCCTTCTTGGCGACATTAACATCGAGATAGACACTGCAGAATGTTGATATGCACTTGACCAGCGTTGCCAAGCTGGTTAAAATGGCGGCTGCTAGTACGACGTCGTCGAGGCAAGATACTTCAACAGCTCTCTCCTTTGCAAAGAGAATCCACTGCAAGACAGCACAAACAGAGTAGATCACAAGATTGATTACTGCACAGATATAAATATATCTCAGTAGACGGTTCATCTTGGCGGACAGTACCAGTAGCTTGTCCATCTTGGGCAGTCAAGAACTAGAGCTTGAGTAGGGCGGCGCCACCCGATGTTTATATACCACACGGCAAAATGACATCATCCAGTTCAGAGTGCATGCACGTGTAAAAGTGGGCGGAAGTGGTGCACTCAAATTACTCATTCCTGCATCATGTGTCGGTATGCGGCATTCTCATGTTATTGTGTCACATGTACTCCCAAGCAATATGATTACACCAGTGTTGACACATGGCTCAGTCCAGAAATGAAATAGACAGACTCTGAGCCGGATTATGATTAATTAAGTCACATGACACCGTCCAGTTAGGAGACAACAAGACCGCCTCTCGTCTGTTTCAGTGCTTCAAAGTATCTATTGCAGTACAATGAGGCAATGTTTTGTTTCATCCTGACAAAAGCAAACTGAATAGCACAGCAGGCTATAATAAGTACCAATATAAAATGTAAATGATTAACACAGAGTAAGGGATTTTTTTTGACATAATATATAACACCTGTATACAACATTATCATAATATTTGTTGATTATTAATTTTTTCTTCATCAGCCTGGAAAATTGCAAGTATAGTTAAGTCAGCAAAACATGATTGTGTGCATGATTGGATGTTTAAATTGTGTGCATAAAGATGGATGATCGGTTATGGTTGCTGATACTTGTTCTTGACAGGTTCAACTACGTCTAGTTGTTCCTGCCTTCCATGTGGCAATAGCAACAGGAGAGTGTTCATCTTATAATGAAAACACAATATGCAACAACAGCTAGTGGAACGATAATACACATCAACTTGACATCAGAGTGAAAGTTTACTGTATTTTGGAGTTATATAGTATTATTAAATTTTATAGCTATGCTGCTTGACATACCGTATAATTATGACATACAAGTATGTCAATGTGAGTATGATCTATTATTGTCTTTTGTTCAGCCAGCATGATATGCATGCAGGCTATGTGTATCAGTCACGTATGCCTGGTATAGGGTGACTAACACAATTATCTTGTGTTTTGTTGGTATTATTCAAGTTGCATACATTGCTGCAATGTTTCTCACCTGCTCCAGCATTAACTCCATAAACGTCTACGGAATGGACTCTACCAGCACTATAGCCGGACTCTTATTTTCAAATGCTCAATCGGGATTTCATTTATTGCCAATGAACATCAGTAGAAGGAAGTGTGTCCACAATTTGCAAAAGAAACCGCATGCAGCACTCTAAATAATTATTAGAAGAATGAATTAATTGCATCAAGGACTATATTGTATGGTTTCGTGATGACTAATTCAGGCACAATTAAAGTGGAAGTTATGATGTAATCTTGGAGAGGAAGAGCTGAAATCATGAGTATAGGTATATCTGCTTGATTCACCACGAACTGTTGACAAAATTTTCATGACACAAGTACCAACATAAAATAATTATTATTGTAATAAATGAGTCTATAACAGGGATTTAGTTTTGACATAATACTTGGCATCTGTATACAACATTATTAAAAATACTTGTCGATTAGTTTTCTTCATCAGCCTGGAAAATTGCAAGTACAGTTAGATCAGCAGATGATGCATGATTGTGTGATACCTTAACTGCCTCTATTTCCTCTAAGGTTGGTTCTGGTTGCTGATACTTGTCCTTGAGAAGTTTAACTACTTCTAGTTGTTCCTTCCATGTGGCAATAGCAATAGGAGAGTGCCCATCCTATTAATAAAATACATGACATGCAATAAAAGTGGAACAAGAATACACATCATTGACATCAACTATACCAGACAGTAAAAGTTGACTGTATTTTGGACAAAGTATAATTATTATATTATGTCGCTTGATGTATTATGACATACAAATGTATACGAGTATGTCAGTGTGAGCATGATCAATAGCAAGAGCACTATAGGTGTTTTTCTAAAAACACCTATTTTGTACAGCCAACGCTCAAAATTGTCAACTCGCCAAGTGGCGTATATAATTCTGTTATTACAATTACGCTATTTGAGTTCGTACGGTCCTTGGAATGCTAAGCTCCTGATTTAAAAAGTGCTGCAATGATGTTTTGCTGCAATGATTCTCACCTCAGAAGGTGCTCCCGCATTAACTCCATAAACGTCTACTAATAGTTCTATTACTTCCGTCTGTCCCACACCAGCAGCAAAATGAATAGGCTGACCTGATCCCTGCAAAAAATGTTCACAGAATGTTCCGTGATCAAGACTAAATAAAAGAATGATAAATTATAGTACCTTTGCAATTGAGTCAGCTGGAGTATTATACTTCTCCACAAGTAGTTGAATTATTTCTAACTGACCAGCCACAGCAGCATAATGCAGAGGTTGCAGTTCTTCCTATAAAAATGTGAAGGTCAGTTACTATTAATAAGATACTACTAGTATGATACTGTTAGGTTTCTTTTAAATTTTGCATTTGTTTTGTGCTTGTTTAAAATGGTTCTTGACAAAATTTGGTTGATTTGTTACTGCTAAAAGTTCTGCATGATTAATTTTTACTTGCCCATGCAAATTTAGCTAATGACATGAAACCGTGTTTTGCAAATAATTTTGGTCTGAGAGCATATGTATACAGTGTAATCAATTTGGCAAAAGCTCAATTACTTGTCAAAAATGCCTTACATAAACATACAGTATGCACCTCTGTCAGTGTAATTTATTAGTCAATAAAAAATATTATTATGCATGTTGTTCCCATTATTGCTTTTATTATTATTGTACGTACGTCTGCTTTTTCCTGTGGGTCAACACCATGGTGATCTATTAGCATAGTCAGCAGCTCTGTATGACCGCAACCAGCTGCATTGTGAATCGCCTGCATGCCAACCTGAATGAAATAACACCATTCAAGCTCTCAATAATGAGAGACTGGTTGCTTGTATACCGTTCCTTTACTCCTTGGATCAACCTTGTGCTTGGATATTAAGTGGTGGACAACTTCAACTCTATTATGAATTGCAGCATTTTGAATAGCCTGTTTACCAAATCCATCCTATAATATGCAGCAATGACAACACAATTAAGCGACATTATAACTTTCATTCATTTCCTGACCTTACAAAGAGGATCACAATGATACTCATCGACAAGTATGTCAATTATTTGTGGGGTAGAAGCAAAATGAATGGGTTTCATACCTTCCTGCATATGCATGAAGATGATCAAGTAGTACAAGCAGTCAAACATTACTCATAAAACTATTTTACCTTCATTGTGGCATTGGGACTAACTTCAAGAACTTCGACAAGCAGACGGACAACTTTATCATGCCCCTTGATGCATGCTCCATGGATTGGCTGAAAACCATCCTATTTTATCGTTAATAATTTATCAAACATACACAGTTAGCACACAAACAGTTTAAACTTACATTGCTAGTCGAATCAGGTTTAATGTGGAAATTATCTACAAGTAGCTTCACAACAGCCTCGTGCCCCTCTTGAGCTGCATGGTGTATTGCCTGTAATCCATTCTGCATGAATTAATATATAATGGACATGTGTATAATAAAATTATCTGCTAGTATTATGACTAGCCTTGGCTTTGGAAGCAGGATCAACTCCATACTGTTCAATCAGGCATCTCACAACGTCACAATGTCCATTCATAGCAGCAATGTGTATAGGGCATTCCTGCTCCTAGAAATTACAAGATTAGCTCAGACCAATGATCATAGTAAGATTGTGGACTTCACACAATCGACATCTGTCAAACAGGTTATGGTGATAGTCTCACAGGCATTCGGTGCATGGCTTTCATCTTACTGGCAATGTGTACATGCTCGTGCATGGTACATTGTTTACATTGCATTAGCTCCTTGATTATGGTTTCGTGCATTATTGCTGTTAGTGTTGTAATCTTTTTGCAAGAGTAGTTTATTCTCCTATAGCTTATAGACAGCTTATGTTTTTATAGCTCACAATTATTCGTGTGTTGGGATCCACATGATACTTTTGAACCAGCAAGTGAATCACTTTGATGTGTCCATCTTTGGCAGCATAGTGGATAGGTTGATATCCATTCTATAAGACAAACAAAGCATATTTGTGTATACAGCATGAATTATTGCCACATACTACTAAAGATGCTGTAGGGCTTGCTCCATGTTTCTCACATAACCAGTCAAGAAGATCAGCAAATCCATATTGTGCACAAATATGCACCGGAGTAAGACCAATCTGCAGATGAGAAAAACAAGAAATTATCTTTCTGATTCGACTATAGTTGTAACATACCGCTGTAGCTCCGTCAATGGGACTAGCTTTGTACTCCTTGATCAAAAGCTGGACAATTTCTCGATGGTTACCACTGACTGCACAGTGAAGTGGTGGACTCCCACTCTGTACATGTATAAGTGCATGAATGTTAAAATAAACAAACTCATTTTTATTTTGGAAAACTCACATCATCCTCCACATGTGGATCTACTCCATATGTGCTAATAAGCTCACAAAGTAACTCCTTGTGACCACATGCACTAGCAAAGTGAACTGGTTGCCATCGTACCTACACAGAGGGCATGCATGCATACTACTATATAGTTTAAGTATGTACAGCTGATGCACCTCATTTTCAGTGCATGCTGTTGGATCTGATCCCATTCTTATGAGAGCTCTGGTCATTTGCAAGTCTCCACGGGCGCTGGCTAAATGTATTGGCTTGCTTCCTTCCTGCAAAACACTTGTATTAATTTTGTTTTGCACCTTGTAAGTGTACATGTCATGTATTTATTGTAAATCTGCATAAATGCATCAAAAAACATTATTTGTATAGCCAGTTCACTATAATGAATACAGTTCAATAATGTATGTTAGTGATAATACCTGTGCCGTAGGATCAACTTGAACTTTGCACTCAGTCACAAGATATTTAGCAATATCGATGTGCCCATTGGAAGCTGCCATGTGAAGAGGCTGAAACCCATCCTGTATGAATTGAAATGAACTGCAACGTACCATGCAATTTTACATGAACAATAATAAAATCAAAATTTCCTGATTAATTTACTCTTTAACCCTTTAACCCCTATTGACGCCTATAGGCGTCATAATTAACTCCACCTACTCTAGAAGTCATAAGTAGTGTGAAAAGTGCTCTAGAAAGGCCAAATCAAGTTTAATGCAAATTACCTGAAAAACCCACTGTTTTTCGCCGCGCCCTCCCCACTAAAATATATAGAACGGGAGACGGGGGATTTTTAAAGAGGTGTCCCCCCTTTAACCCGGGGTTCGAAGGGGCAGAGCCCCTCTCCGCTTTTGGCAATTTTAGGGCTTCAGGATGCCCGGAAGAATATGGTCTAAACTGTCCTGTTTGCTCACCTGGACACCACCAGGTTTTTTATCAGTCACCAGGGCTGAATGAAGACCAAAATTAGCTGAAAAATGACGAGGCCGCAACACTTAAGTGGCTTCAGTTCCGAAGTTGGAGTGGCCAGCTTAGAGTTTAGTACATGGTGGTAAACCTTGACATGCCAGGAGAAAAGGGTGCTAGTTTGGAATAGCTAGTGTACTGCATTTTGTAGAAAATTGCAAAACAAACTGCCAGTTTAGAGCAAGTCAAATTTCTGACGAAATAACTTAGCGTTAAGGTGGGTGGTATACCGGTTCTTATGAATATTAATGAGCGATTTTCTTTTATCTGCAGCTCATGACAGAGCAACGCTAGCAGCGTGAAACTCGCTCTGATGCATCAATGAGTGTGTCTCAATGTATAATGCACCTTGAAATGTTGCACAATATTCTACACCAAGGAATAATATAGGAATAATCGACATCGTAAGGATACGCATTTTTCTAGCCAAAAATCTCTCCAGGCTAACCGTGCAGCAAAGATTACCAGCTGAAATTCGACTCTTATAAACCATTTCTAGGTGCTGACGAAGAGTTTTGTTGACCCACGCTGAACGTAGCTGTTTTATGCATCGACAAACATGGACGTCACTGCAAAATCAGCCATGATTTAGAATGTAAAAGTGTTTTCCTTAAAATCAGAAAACGTAAATGCAGAAAACTCTTCGTCAGCACCTAGAAATAGTTTATAAGAGTCGAATTTCAGCTGGTAACCTTTGCTGCACGGTTAGCCTGGAGAGATTTTTGGCTAGAAAAATGCGTATCCTTACGATGTCGATTATTCCTATATTATTCCTTGGTGTAGAATATTGTGCAACGTTTCAAGGTGCATTATACATTGAGACACACTCATTGATGCATCAGAGCGAGTTTCACGCTGCTAGCGTTGCTCTGTCACGAGCTACAGATGAAAGAAAGTCGCTCATTAATATTCATAAAGACGGGTATACCGCCACCTTAAGCAGATCCCAATAGCTAAGATCATACAAAATACTTCCTATAATATGTGCAGAGTAAACACTTTGTATGGAAACAGCAACTTTTACTGCATGTGTCTTACATTGTTAGCTATGCCTGGTGGGACATTGTACTTTTCCACCAGAGTTTTCAGTAGGTCAAGATGTCCTACTGCAGCCGATAAATGAATTGCCTGACTACCTTGCTGTAGAAAAAACATAATTATATGGCTACACGTACCTGTAATGTACTAAAAGGAGTTAATTATTTATGATCATTTTGACAAAAATATAAAATACTATAACATGAAATGAGGGCTCACGCACATCATCACTCGCACATGGGTCTGTGCCTTTTTCTTCTATCAGATCGACAAGTGTATCAAGTTCTCCAAACCGAGCAGCTTTGAGAATCAGCGGAGTAGATTCATCCTATTAAAAAGAGTCACCAATGCAAGCAATTATTTCTAGTTTCTAGTATAGCGACATGTAGCTTACATCATTTGACTTGCTCCCAGGAATTACTGGAACCACAGCATTAAATATCGGTTCCTGAAAAGGACAAAAATTAATTTAGAGTATAGTACAGTGATATTGACCAATCAGATTGACTAGCTACTAGTGTCTATTTCACGTAGAACCTTAGGTGTTCTTCATAGACACCAGGCGTTTCTTGGTTGATTTAAGCGGGAGACGGTATATTTTACTTACATACTTAGCATTGTGTATTAATACAAGCAATGGAAACAACAAGTGATGAATACTAGTGAAAGTCTACGAGTTGACACAGTCTAGCTACATAGACTATCACTATCTGAAGTGACTATCATAGACGGTCTTGGAGTGTCTTCCTTGGAATCCAGTCTGTCTGGCTTGCTCGACTTGCAGGTCCGCAGCACGCGGATCGCCAAACGGGAGCGTTTCCCAGGGCGTTGCCGATAAAGGTTGGGTCGAGGGCGGAGTAAGTCTTACTCCGAGTAGCTAGGAACGGTTTCTTCTCGTGGTGGTAGAAGCAGTGGAGTCTACTGAAGGCGTAAGAGTAGTGGTGTGTAGTAAAGTTGCAGGATTACTCTCGTACTCATTAATGGTTTCCAGTAACAGTTCGTCGATGTCGCTGTCGTACGCCCAGTCGAGGAGCGCTGGTCGCTTATACCACGAACGACTCGGAGAACTTGAGAGTGCGTTTCTTTTGCTTACGGCTTAGATACCAGTTACTCATGGCTATACTCTAAATAAGTTAGACGCCTCGGCCAATGGGATCTACGCGGTATAGAAACCCTCGAGTTGCCATAGAACCCTCGCGCTACGCGCTCGGGTTCTATATGGCTTCCTCTCGGGTTTCTATACCGATGGCCTCGGCGTCTAACTTATATGTACAGCGGTTTTCAGGCTTCTTGCATTAGAAAAACCGTAGACCGTGGTGCGCGCACGTGCGTGATCATGAGTTGGCCGCATAGCAGGGGCGTGGTCTGGCGTCAGCAATGGCAAGTAATCGTCGAACAAGCTGTGAACCAAGTCGCTGTAGCGCATATTCGGAGGACCTTCGGTGGCGCATGGTATATCAATATGAAGCACTGGACCTAACATGTGAAGAAGTCGGTGCTAACTTGTGTGTTGATCCTTCAACTGTTAGTAGAACAGTCGGACTATTTCGCCGTACTGGCCACGTGAACAAGAAGCAATATGACACGTCGAACTTGCCTCGCCAGTTGACCGAAACGGGCGTATTTTACTTTAGCCCCCCCCTCGAAACTGCGTGGGTGAATTAATTAACACCTCGAGGTGTTAAATATTAGTCACGCGCGTGCTGCAGCAACTAAACAAAACTAAATACTAAACCCAAGACCTTAAAAAACTTCGCCTAACTGCGCAAAGTCGAGAGGGTCTTCCTAACTAACTAAGGATCGTCGGGAGGGTCTTCCTAACTAAGGATCGTCGAGAGGGTCTTCCTAACTTAAACTAAGGATCGTCGGGAGGGTCTTCCTCTCGACGATCTTTAGTTAGGAAGACCCTCCCGACGATCCTTAGTTAGGAAGACCCTCCCGACGATCCTTAGTTAGGAAGACCCTCTCGACTTTGCGCAGTTAGACGAAGTTTTTTAAGGTCTTGGGTTTAGTATTTAGTTGCTGCAGCACGCGCGTGACAAAAGTTTAACACCTCGAGGTGTCAATTAATTAACCCACGCATATTCGAGGGGGGGGGCTAAAGTAAAATACGCCCAGATACAAGTATCTCACTGATGCAGAGTTTACACCATCCACTATTTGTCGATTCTTGCACCAAAGCGGATTTTCAAGACAAAGAATGAAATTAGTAGCCTTGCAAAGAGATGAAATCTTGCGAGCAACGTTTACTAGTGAAGTTTCTATATACAATGCAGACATGTTTGTTTTTGTGGACGAAACTGGGACTGATAGAAGAGACATGCTCAGAAGGTATTCATACAGTTGGAGAGGAAAACCAGCTGTTGCACACAAGCTACTTGTTCGAGGCCAACGTCTGTCTAGCATAGCCATGATGAGTACAATGGGAGTCTTGGATTGCAAAATTACAGCCGAAACTGTAGATGGAGATATTTTCTATGACTTTGTTCAATCTTACCTCCTACCACATTTGATGCCATTTAATGGAACTAACCCTCACAGCGTAGTAGTTTTAGACAATGCAGCAATTCATCACGTTGATGGCATCATGAGCATGGTGGAACAGGTAGGAGCACTAGTACTCTTTCTCCCTCCATATTCTCCTGATTTTAATCCAATTGAGGAACTCTTTTCTAAGCTCAAAGTTACAATCAAGCAATACGAAGAGAATTTTGAGATGGAAGAAATGGATCTGCAGGAAATCGTACTGGCTGCTTTTTCAACTATCACAAGTGAAGATTGTTGTAGCTGGATCAATCATGCTGGAATATACCCAATGAATCAATGATCATTATTATTGTTCAATAACATTTATTTTAAAAATAACATGATTGTCTGTCAATAATATTGATGACCATTATTATGAGGTTAATGTACGTAGAGCCTCCAGCACTATTGCCTTTTGCTCAGCAAACTCCTCTGGAGTTAATACATTGAGTTCTAGGAGTTGCTGTAACTCACGGAGCTCTTGCAGCTTTTTCAGGCGTAAGTCAGAAACTTGACCAGGTGAGCGTCCAGGAGTACGTACGTGTAGGTGCACTTTGTAGTTTAGACGGAGAATCTGCTCTAGGCTCTGGTCGAATGGCACTGGCTATTGAAGCTACCACACTAGACAGCGACTCTCGCCTACGTTTTGGTGTAACACCTGTTAATGCAGGGATTGATGGAGGGTCATCATAGCTGTCATGGTTTCCAGACGCAATCATTCTTGCCCATAATCGCAGTTGTGGCATCGTATACTTCGACTCATGTTTCACCTTCAATGCAGCAACTGTATCACCCACGTCATCTTCGATTTGTTTGCGCTTTGTTGGTGGTCTAGTGTCAGTGGCTTCTGTGGATTTCCTCTTGGAACCTTTATTCTCAGACTCGGACCCTCTAGCATCGCACCACAGAAGTATGTCTCGCTTTGTACCAATTGCTTCATACATCAGGGTAATGTCGTCATTGGTAGCCAGCCAATGCTTAGCAGACTGTTTGCCATGCAGATATCCCACCTGGAAATCAACTGTAGCTGGGACCAACTCTTGAAACTCCTCCATCAGCTTTACCCTAAGTTCGGTTACGGTCTGCAACTTCTTCTTGAAGCCGTGAACCTCTCTGGTTTGGAATTGGCTTCTTCTCAACGGATTGATTATCTTAACTCGGTAGTTGTAGTTCTACAAATGCAGAAGCGGAATATGATGATGGATACGCAGGCAATGAACAAAATCTCACCTCACATGCTGTCGCGGCACCACGTGCATCAGCAGTTTGCCGCGTAGCTGTACTACCGTGACTGTTGTCATCTAGATCGTCACTCTCTTGCTGCCACAAACCATACATCCACCTGTCATCCTGTGTTCCACCACCACCCATCGTTCTCCATTGAGCTGAGCGCGTCAAATCTACTCGTCACATGTGTAGCTAGCGCGCGCCGCAATGCAGGGCGTGACGCTCGACGGTTGACGGTCCACGCTTTACGAATTTTTATTGCAAGAAGCCTGAAAACCGCTGTAATGTTCTATAGAATGATGTTCTACGATGGCAAGAGTTCATTAAGTAAGAGATGCAGCCTTCAGTATACCCTGTTTGACGGCGTTGGACATTTTCGACGTCACAAGTTTATACAACAGAAAGCATTAGGGCTGCTATGCTAATGATATTCACCATGTGTAATGATATTCACAACAGCAGTAATGATAATCATCGCTGTGTATAGGAGTTTGTGTGCGTAGACTACTCCTACGCATGCCTAGGAGTAGTCTATTTATCAAATTATCTTGAAAATGGTCAATTGTAACAATTCGTGAGATTTAACAGCTATATAGATTGTAGTGCACACATGTATTGACTTTACTACAGTGCAGTGACGCTGAGTAGAGTTTGGTTATACTAGCTACTAGCTAGCTAGTGCATTAGCTAGAGTGTTGGCTGGTACAAGTAATGTACTTCACCGATTAAAATAATCGTTTCATTAATCATACATACTTTGTAGCTATCATACATAATGAAACTTTAACGCTTCTATACTGTATGCATGCATTGCTATTGCTACAAACCTTTCCCGCCTCTGTTTTTCTCTGAACATCTTTTTCTATAGATAACTTTGACTGCATGATGGCAAAAAATACATATGCACACATGTACAAAAACTCAATGCTGTCCTTGTGGCATATGCATAAATCAAATTATACACTCATTAGAATTGTGTATAGGAAATTTAAACCCATGTAATACCTGTTGAGCCATGAGTGATAGATCAATGCTGCAACCATATTTTTCAGTGAGTAATTCAACAATCTCCCACTTGTTGCCGAGCTGGGCCAACAAAACGGGAGGCAATGCCATCTAACAAAGCATTAAGAAAAGGTAATTTCCTAGCTTATTGCATTATCTTACCTCACTCCTGGAGTTAGGATCTACTCCGAAATCATCAATAAGGCACTCGATGACGTTCACGTTTCCTTTCATAGTTGCAAAGTGGATCGGTTGAAGCTCACACGCATTCTAAAAAGCCGTGTATAACAGGCAGAAGATCATGAATGTAACAGCAGCTATTTAGTCTCACCTTATCAGCCTTTGCAGTAGCATCGACAGTAGGAAGAGAGATCAAGTACCTAAGCAGGTCGATATGCCCTAAATTAGCTGCTATGTGCACCGGTTGAAGCCCATTCTGTAGTAAATCAAGAAATTATTAACTTTGTCTTATTGTTAGTGAATATTAATTTTATCATGCTCGCAGAACATCAGAACATGAAGTGAATTTAGAGTAGTGCATGTGCATGCATGCTCCTTACTGGTGTTACTGCAGTGGGATCAACTCCATATTTTCCAACCAGCTTCTTGACAATTGCTAGCTCATTTTTAGTCACTGCCAAGTGGATTAGCTCACCAAAATCCTACATTTAAAGAAAATTAAAAACGAAATACAGTATACAATACTTGCTACATTAATAACCACCGACGTCCTAGTGACGTGGTATAGCACATACAAACAATTATACCTTAATGTGAGTTCTTGGACTCACTCCTTCCTCATCCAGTAGATATTCAACTATTTCAATCTTCCCTCTTCCAGTAGCAATATGTATTGCCTGAAATCCACCTGCCTGTGTATGTGACATAGAAAAGATTCAAAATGTATGGCATGTATGTACATGTAAATCATCATTTAAAATTTCATTGTCCGTACATACAGAAATGTCTATAAGTGACAGGAACCAAGTTTGATGCGCTCTGCAAGCTACAAAAATTAGGTGGGTCTCAAGGACGTCAATATGGTTTTTAGCTAACAGCCCAACGCTATTATTGGCTTATATTGCACTAGTGCCGCCTTTATTTCCTAAAAGTAAAGTTCGGGGCCTGCACAATATTCTCCTCAAAATTTTTAATTATGAGCCAGGCAGTATATATAACTGTCTCGTATTATATTTTGATTAACAGTATACCTCGTCAATAACCGTGTCCACTTTAACTTTCTTCGTAACGAGAAGCTCTTTAAACTCCTGCAGTTGCCCTTCTCTGACAACTTTGAGGCACTGACTCGCGTATGTTTCCTCTTTATCGGCCATAGTAAACAAACTTTTTCACGTGATCCTTGTTAGTAACGCAGGGTGGACAAAGCAATTCCATTGATGGGCGTGTGTCTGCTTACGTAGTAAAATGTGTTGCTGCCTACGCAAGAAGAACACTGGGACTGGACCATAGATTCTCAATCTGTTTTACGGGCACTGAAGATAGATGGACAAATACTTGAGTGAGTCTTTTAGACCTACTGTTGATTTCGCGTTTTTTTGAACAGCGTGGAATTGTTTCCGTGGTCGCGTTGATAACACCACGAAATACTTCCCCAGCTTCTAGAGAAAGCTTTAGTGATGTCAGAATTCGAATAACCAGCACACTACAGCCAACAACGCGACCACGGAAAAATTCCACGCTGTTCGAACAAACGCGAAATCAACAGAACAACTGTAATTCGTTCCGTAGTATTTATATAATTCAGTACCGGTTCTAGGGGGCCATTGCCACAAAAATTTCCCAGTAGCAAAGCCAGTAATAAACCACACAATGGATTTAGTAAAAAACTGTGCAGGCCCGCCATTACTACTAAGTGAATGAGCAGCCTTTTTAGCAAAGTAGAGGTCAAAGTAACCATGTAAAAGTAACTCAGAAACTGTTTTCTCATCTAGACAACCACACCTCATAATTATGAGTAATAATTACTAGGTATACTTACAGCATGTTTTTGCCTCGCACAGAAATAAAATTCATTAATAATAATAATTACTAGGAGATACGAATACGCATGAATGCCTCGCGCGGAGTTTATTCAGTAGTTATTATTGACCACCTAAAATTTGTGGGTGAGGCGCGACAGCAGACTGGTCAGGGTACGGATAAAGCGAGCTAGTGTGCGGCGTACTTGAGAAGAATGAGAACTTAAGGTCATAAATAGCAGCCGCTTAGCAGGCTAGCCTGTCTTAGATCCCTGTTTTCGGCCTCGTGTCAGACGACCTAAGGGTCAATGCCGGTTCCGTGTATTGTTAGTAGTACTGATGATGGCGTGCCTTGCTTCTTTTGTGGCGTTAGACTCAGGCACTGCTCTCTGTTTTCTCTTCCTGAGCCGAGCTAGCCACTTGGCTTTGTCAGGAGTAGACTCTGGGATCTGATCCGCCATGGTCTCAGCCCACCGTTAAGTTCTATGATCTCATACACAACCGAGTCCAGCGATCCCGTGACCCCGCAGTATAATACGTAGCATGAGCCCTCGCCGTAACCCTGATTAGCATTCCTAAGCGTGAGAATAGACAATGCATACATACATACATATTAACATTACTGAGAAAACGCACGACGCTCCAGTCCTCCGCATACCGTCACGATTATTTGCCTCGCGCTAAGGCGCTCGGCAATTATCTATCTTCTTCTGTTCATTGATAATAACCAAAACCATCACGACTTTTCCTTGAATATAGTATTGAAATTAATTCTGCTCTCTCTAAATAATTCTATAATACCTATGACAATTTTGCAAGAAATGCATGGCTGTACCAGTAGCAAAAAAGCTACAAGGGTACCAACCAAAAGAAAAGACAAACAACATAAGTTACTAGATAGATAGCCACGACTATCTCTCTTGAAAACAGAGATCGAGGGATGGAGCGGAGACATGTACAATCTCAGCAGGTAATTTGTTTCATAGTTTAACAGTGTCGGAGGAGTCATAAGCAAGACATGTCTTAGCATTGAGTCAAGAACTATAACCTATGTTCTTCAGTTTCTGTAGACAGTCCTTTGTTAGCCCTTTCATGAAGGTGTGAAATGTCTGTTTGCTCTATTAATTGTAATGGAGAGTAAATACAGCGCGGGATTATGTTTATACCGAGTAAGCAGTGGTGCAACTTCACGCTGTCTGCGCTTCCTCTCCCGCGCCAAAGCCCCGGTTCTTGCTGCAGCATCAGTCACAGTATAGCTGATGAGGGTGGTTCATGGAAAGCGAGATTGGAAGACAAATCGTCGTCCATTTTGTAGTCAAGTTATGAAAGAACGTCGAGTAGTTATGAAAGAACGTGCAATCCCGGGGCCTTGCAATTGCTGCCCTCGTGGCCCTCGCATACAATACTACAGTATGGGCCTCACCATATGGACTGATTGCATTCCTAAGCGTGACATATATACAAACATACAATTTCGACACAGTACTCCGCGATTACATGCCTCGCGCTAAGGCGCTCGGCAATTATGCCCTCCTAAAATTTTTGTCCTAGAACCGCCACTGGTATAAATATGTAGCGCCATAGCTTCCTGCAGCTTCTTGATAGTTTCCTACTAATGAATGTTCCTGTTAAAAATGATTTGATACATAGAGTAACAGTTCTTGTAATTTTTACTTACACAGCCGCTCAAGACATCACTGATGTCTTTCAATCAACATCACCTGCTAAGGACAAGTGGGAGAAAATTGGACTGAGCCTAGGACGTAGTCTCGAAGAGATCAGTCAAATCAGGACCACTAATGGCGATCGTAGTGATATCTGTTTGTATGCAGTACTCAATTCTTGGCTAGCTCACAACATAGTTAGTGATCATCCTAAATCTAGGACTTGTTGGAGAAAACTTCTTGATGTGCTAAAATCACCTGAAGTTGATGAAGCGGCACTTGCTAAAACCGTGATGGCAAGAAAAGGTATCCATTGTATATTATACTGGTACTATAGTGTACTTTTATATACACAATTTTAGGCTTTGTCACTCTTGCAAAGCAAAATGTACACAAGCCACATGTTTCATTACATGTACCTGATGAGGAAGTGGATTTCAAAGGTACAATTAGTCTAGCTTGCTAGACCCTTCCCGCTCTCTCGCTCGATAGACAGGGTTATGGGATGGAGCTCGTAGCTCCACCCGTCCATTGAGCGAGAGAGCTGGGAGGGTCTAGCAAGCTAGCCTACTAGGGTACAATACATGACAATACATGTACAGTATTCCAATGTGTAGCTATACACTGTATCCGACATGCCTTATGTCTATGCTAAATTTTCTTCACTATAGCTCCTGCTATAAGCTGCTTAGTCTAATGTAACCCATTTTAAATTTCCTGGAATTCATATGAATTATGATTTTAAAGTCTGAACATGAATACTGTTATTAGCTCATACTGACAAAATCCAAACAATTGCTGCTTTATTCAGCCAGACAGGCTCATTTGCACTCTCATGGATGTAATAAATGTAATTTTAAAATGCAAGCTGAGATATGAGACTATAAACATGCAGTCATGAAATGCAATAAATAATAGTTAGACAGCGCATCTGAGGATCTACGCGATTTCGAAGCCCGAGAGCCGTTGCTATGTAGTGTCCGAGCATAGCGAGGGCGCTATGGTAACGGCTCGAGGGCTTCTACATCGCGTAGATCCGATTGGATGCACTGTCTAACTGATTTAGACCATAGCAACAGCAAACAGAAATGACAAGCAACGACATGTGAGCGTTACGTTGTAAAATTTATTCAGTAGTACTCTGCTCACAGAACCGTAGTCTGCGCCGTGTGGTGGGATTCCATTCTGAAGTTGCGGCAGTGGCGGGAGTGCATTATGAGATTTAGAGACCGGCAGCTATGCACCTGGTTGGTCAACATCGCTTAGCTGTGGTCTAAGACATCTTAGACCATACTTCAATGTAATTCTGCATTTTGATTGGTCAGCCAGAGGTAAACTAAATCAAGTAGACCACCGCTGATTTCACTTAGTACACCGCTGAGTTTACTTAGACCACCTTTAATTAACCACGTAATTAATAACCACAAAAACATGGCGTCGTCGAAAAACGCACGCGAGTTTATACTGCCATCGTTTGAAAACGGGCTGCCGCTTGACTCTGGGAACTTCTTTGTGCTCTCTACTACCTCAAGCGCTTCGTTTGCTTAAGCGCAGGTATGGTCTAAACACCTCAGACGATAGATTCTCGGTGCCTACGAGATTTAGCTCACCTTGGAAACCGAAATAGACGCCCTTGCGCTACGCGCTCGGGACGTCTAAACATCGGTTTCCGCGGTGTTCTAAATCCCGTAGACACCTCGAATCCATCGTCTAACCTATATTTATACTACAGTTCAATGTAATTCTAGAATCTGATTGGTCAGTTGGAGGATAACAAATCATGTATTCTTCCACGGGAACTCGTATTTTCCGCTGGAACTCATGATCATGTTTTCCTCTGGCATGAGTTTCTTTTGTACAGGTACTAGCTTTGGTAGTTACTGGGCCAGTATGTGTTGTGTTCGCTTCTGGCATGGACAGCACAGCGTCTATAGGCCCGGGTACTTGGCTACGATCGATGCAACGATTGACTTGTTGTGCATGAAAATCGTAAGAAAGCACTGAGTAACTCGCCGTGTTTTACTATGTTGACAGCTTAAAGCTTGCCTAATAAACGCACACAGCACGTACAAAAGACTGCTGAACTCTAGTAACTATCATTCTAACCGTTCGTAGTTCAGCCATTGCCACGTGTAACGCAAACCGGCATTTGTGGGTGTGGCAGCCTGGTCACAGCATGTGTTTTCGAGCAAAAAGAAACGCTCATGCTGCAGGAACTTGTCGCTTTGGGACGGTCATCAACCATTGTTTTTCCAAAATTATTTGCGTCTGTTTATTGTTATAATGTAGCTGTAGTATAAATATAGGTTAGACGACTGATCGAGGCAACTACGGGATTTACAGCGCCTTGGCAACTGAAATAGACGCCCTCGCGCTACGTGCTCGGAAAGTCTATACATCGGTTCTCGCGGCACTCTAAATCCCGTAGTTGCCTCGATCCGTCGTCTAACCTATATTATGCCACGCGGTAGACGTGGCATATTTAGGGTTGGGCGGAAAACAAGATGGCGGCTACACTTAGGCTAAACGCAATAATTCACGTTTATTTTGGGTGTTGACGACATCAGGCGTATTTGAACTATTTAGGGGCTATCCTGAGAGGTAAGCGCTTACAATGAGTCTACTAATAAAGACTATAAGGTCAGTTGCTATCGGCATGACAAGATGGCGTCTCGCCTGGAGGCACTAAAAACGGCACTGCCATATCTTCGCCGTACGGGCGTTTCAAGCTAATCTAACGTTCAGAAGCTATTTGCACGATTACAACGAGACCTTTAGAAGCAAAAGAAACCAGGTTTAAGGTGGTAAACCAGAGTTCACGTGGTCACCCATTTGTTCATCTTCTTCTTTCTTTCTTCTTCTTATTCTTCAGCGAGTCTAGCACAGTAGCGAGCGAACCAAACGCAACTAAACGTACACAGAAGCAATGCTACCTATGACCATCAGTGCACCTGACATCTATTTGGGCCTAAAACATTGGGAGAAGCGAGTAATTCCAGAAAAACATCCATAACAGACTCTATTCCATGCTTCTGCTTGAACTCCGTTACTAGGTTACGCCTACTTGCGCATGCCCATGTATGTAATAATTCTAATGCAAGCGCACCTTAGTACAAATGGCTTGGAACGTGAGTGCTGCTTCTACTAGCAGTGTTCACTGCAGACAACGAGCAAATCTTCACTGATTTGCCTGTCAGGCTTGGTAAGAAAGCTAGCTTAATAAGCTAATGTTGCATGGTCTGTGTTGCATGTAGTGCAGAGCCGAATGCAAGTGTATATAGTCACTCCGCGCATGCAGTAAAATACTTTTCTCTTTACAGTAACACTGTATTAACATAAGTGCCAACTAAGTCATTAAAAAAAGGAAAGAAACAAGTAATAAAAACATTTTAACCAAAATGCAAGAGATTTAGGGTTGATACATTTATCGAAAAAGTATGGAAACAAGATTTTGAGGATTGTAACAATAGCAGTATAATGCTACCTCCCTAAATTAACTGCTTTCGATAGTTGTGGTTAATTTAATAGGGAGGTAGCATTATACTGCTATAGTTACAATCCTCAAAATCTTGTTTCCATACTTTTTCGATAAATGTATCAACCCTAAATCTCTTGCATTTTGGTTAAAATGTTTTTATTACTTGTTTATATAGAAGGTTAAGCTTAACAATGAAAGTGAAATGCCTAAACATCTCTGATCACACGACTGTTTTACAATTAAATTTATTATTTTCCTAGATGTGGTTGGAATCAAGCTGGATATGCGAGATTTGGCTTGGCTTCTTAAATTCCTCAAAGGTGTAGCAACCAGATGGCTAGATTTTGGAATAAAACTGAAACTCGACTATGAAGATTTGAAAATAGTGGAGCATGATAACGGAAATCAAGCCTATGCCTGCCTAAGAGAGACCATGGCATCTTGGCTCCAGCAGTCTCCTTGTGCTGAGCAACTATTGAAAGCTCTAAATGATGTTGATGAAAAAAAGTTATGTCATGATCTCAGACAAGATCTCATTGAAGGAAAGCACAGAGCAGGTTAGTGTTTAGAGTTGTTTTATAATTAAGCAAAGAATCCCTTATTGTTTATCAAAAGGAATAATACTGTATAGCGGGAAATCTTCACGGGAGAAAATTTTCGCAAATTACAGGCTATTCGCAAACATTTTATTCGCAAATGTCTTGTTTTAGTTGACAAAGATAGCCCAATAGCGCTGATTCGTGAAAATATTATTCGCGAAATCCTCTATCTCATTCATTCGCGAAAATTTTCCACTGTACGGTATTACTTTCTCAAAATGGCTAGAATTATAATAGGCAGTAAAAGTTGTGCATACAGTAATTCTAATCTATTTTTGCAGAACCATTGCCACTGCCTAAAGTGAATACACTCGAAAAGTTTCTCAGAAAGTTCTACCAAATTTCTTCGAAAAATGGTCAAGTTTGTGAGTGGCCACCAACAGTAAAAGTGGAGTTTATCAATCTTGAACTAATTAGAACAGATGAAACTAAACTACTAGAGGAAACTAAAATACTACAGGTAACTAAACTATCTAAAAGAGGAGAAGTCAGTGCTATTGTAAAAGATTGTTCAAAAATTGAAATCAAAGACATTGCAAACTACACAGGGCCTCGAAAAGTCATAAGCATAGAAGGAGCTCCTGGAATTGGAAAGAGTACCCTTGCTTTCAAGCTGTGTCAAGACTGGACTAACCATGAACTGCTTGAAGAATTCTCACTAGTTCTGTACCTTCCTTTACGAGTTCCTCTTGTGAGAATAGTCGACAAAGTTGATGATCTTCAGAAATATTTTGGCGAGAATTGTACCCTTAAAGATATTGAACGCATTAAACAGACCATGGGCAGTGGGGTGCTGTTTGTCTTGGATGGATGGGATGAGTTGCGACTATCCTGCAGACTTAGAGACAGCTTCTTCCCTAAACTTGTAAGAGGAGAAATTCTTCCAGAGTGCAGTATCATTGTCACCTCTCGTCCTGGTGCTATTGATCCGAATTTAAAACGTTATTGTGCTCAAGCTGATCGACTTACCAATATTGAAGTTGTCGGCTTCACAGAAGAGCAAGTAGAAAAATACATCTGTTCTTATTTTAAAGAAAATGAAGATGCTGCTCAAAAGCTTATTCAAGACTTAAAAGCGTATCCAAATGTAGCTAGCACCTGCTACATAGCGATCAATCTAACCATAGTGTGTTATGTCTACTGGGCTTCTAAACTAAAGCTTCCTTCTACACTCACTGAGGTGTATCGTCAGTTTGTCTTGCACACAGTGAAGCGATACTTCAGTAAATTGAACGACGACGATGATTGCGAAGCAGCAGTGGAAGAGTTTGAAAGTGTTCAGACTCTGTCCGGTTTTGGTGATCCTGTGACTAAAACATTGCATAGTCTTGGACAATTGGCATTGGAAGGCCTTAATAAAGGGGAACTAAGTTTCAAACAAAAGGAGCTTACTCGTGCTTGTCATGTTGATAAATCTGAGGGATTTGATGGTTTTGGACTCATGAAAGTTGTCTTTGTCTATCACACATATGGAATTGAGCGTGCCTTCGACTTTCTTCATCTTACGATACAAGAGTATCTTGCTGCTTATACTGTTTTTCACATGGAGACAGACAAGCAAAGAGCATGGCTAAGTGAAAATCTCATAAAGAATACCTATGAGATGGTTTTGAAATTCTTCTGTGGAATGGACCAATTCAAGTCTCGCTCAGCAAGACTGATATTTTCAAATCAACGCACTATTGGGATTCCATTTATTGCCGAATGCATATTCGAAGGTCAGTGGAAAGAGGTGTGTCCAAAAATCGCAAAAGAAACATCTAGCACTCTAAAGATTACAAGAATGAATTATATTCAACCGTATCGAGCACTTGTATATGGTTTTGTGATGACTAATTCAGGCACACAGTGGCAGTTACGATGGTATAAATGCAATCTTGGAGAGCATGAGCTGAAAAGTATGAGTAGGTATCTGCTTGCTTCGCCGCGAACTATTGAGGTAATTTTTCTTACACAATGTTCTTTTAGAACAAAGCAAGCCGTGGAGATAATGTCAGAAATTATCCGGTCGCAAGTAGATCTTTCCGAGGTCACATTCAGTAGAACACAGTTCGATGATTGTTGTTTTAGCGGCATCTGCAAAGCACTGACTCACAGCACCCACGAGAAATTGCAAGTTATAACACTGGCAGAGAATGAACTTACTGATACTAACTCTGAAGCAATCAGCTCTTTCTTCACGCTACCGTCAATTCTCACAGTTGACCTCAGAGGCAACAACTTTACAGAGAATGGCTGCATGAGCATCCTCCGTCTCGCAGTAGCTAGTAGTACTCTTCAAGAACTTCACCTACCATACAGAAGTGAAAAGACCATGCAGAATGTCGAAAAACTGAATGCTAACAGACTAGATCAAGGATTCAATAAACTAATGGTTCATTTTCCGTAAAATCATTATTGATTTTTGTATCAGCATTAATGTTCAATTTCTGTTTTTAAATTGGTGTAAAATTAATACGTAACAAGTTCCTATGTTCTCATAATTACTGAAGCTATAATGTTACATACAGTAAACGTACTTGAATTGACAATAGGAGGTATAGATACATTATAATTATGCTTAGCATTATAATTAGTTACATACATGATCATGAAAGCTACCGCACTTTCCAACTACGCAGTACGGTCATCATAAGATGAAAATTTCAATAAGCAAAATGACATGTACAAACATGAGACAGATTAAATTTATTAGTACACATTTTCTTAAGCCATGCAACAGTGTAGAATGTTATTAATGGGAAACCTATACATCAAAATTAATGATCATGGTAGCATAATTACGGTTTAATTGCAGTATAAAACAACTAAATGATTTACAATCTTCAATTGTCAGGTCAGCATTATGTAAAAAAACATGATACAATGTGTGATATTGAGTAACTATGGTAACTATGGTACATTTGTTTGATTTTGTGGTACAATGTTAGTGATGTAGTACAAAAATTAATAATAATATTATTAGCAGTACAATCATTTTTCAGCCGATCGATTATTATTAGCGAAGAGATACAATCATGATTAGTCATTGAAGTTGCAAAGAAATATTAAGAGCTACTTTGCAAGTTTTGTTAATGTTCAGTTCTCATTACAGATTGCTGGCGTATAAAATTATTGGATGTTATTGTCTTAGTCCTTGATCATTCATACTCTGGTGCAGCCATGCATGAATCTGCAAGATGATCTCATCATCATGAATACTCACAAACGGCTAGACAGATGAAGCAATCCCTAAACCAAATGTAAACCTTTAGATCCAAGACCAAGGTTTAAACACAATTGTTACACTTGATTTTGTAATGTTGCTCTCCTCATCACAAAGCCTGTACGTTTTTCGGCAATAAGATGGCAGTTTGTCATAGTCAACTTTTGATAGTGTTAACGCTCTTAAACAACCTTTGTTGGCAGCCTCAATTAGCAATCGTAGGTTTGTAGAGTCACCAGTTGAAGCATAAAGATAGCTTATAACCCCAATTTGTAGTTCTTCTAGTGTGCGGTGTGACTGTACAATGTCAGTTAGAACACGTAGATCATCTTCTCGGGGACTGTTAATCTTTAGAAAAGTCAGTGAAGTCAAAATAAGCAAATTACGTCTGACAATGAGTTTTTTAAGTGATGTGTTTTCAAGCGGAAGCATCCAAGTTTCCAAGGCATCATGGTAAGTATCACCACTATCATTGACACTGTCTAAAGCGGGTTGAAATAATAATGTGTTTAGGCGACCTCTGTATTCCAGCCTTGTCAGTGTTCTTCCTAGTGAAATCAGTGGCTGTGTGCTGACCTCATCATCAAGATCATCATCATCACTTGTGTTCTTTAACACAAGGCTACGAAGGCAGCAAAAATCTGTCAATTGACTTATTATTTGAAAAAGATGCTTTGCTTGCAACTTTAGAAAAAGAATTTTTCCCTTAGAAGAACATTTGAGGCCTTTCACCAGGAGATCGATTTCTTCTTTTTCTCGAATAAAAAGTCCCCATTTTTTATCAAAAGTGCTGATGCAGTATCCTGTGACATACCAGTCAATGCCAACAGCTGGTTCTACACATATTGTGTCATATTCATCGCGATAGTCCACTTTTACATCATCCATAATTCTAGGACACTCATATGCACAATGGACCAACTGTAGAGACTTAGTGGAAAGCATTTGTACCAACTCCTGGTACACAGGGTGACTACGATATTTATGACATCTGCATATTCCTGCCAAAAACCTCACAACAACGTTACGTTCCTTTAGCCATCCAACTAGCTGAAGGCCACTAAAAACAATATGAAGGGCAGCCATGTATTCTTGAAGAGTGAGATGGAGAAAAGAATAAGAGTACCCTGGACCATGCACATCTGGACTCGTGTACTTCTTCATCAAACCAAGGTGCACAAAATTTTCACCAAGGTTAGTAAAAACATACTTTTCGTCAAGAAGACCTTCATAGGCTACTTTGGCTAGCTCAAGAAACTGCTGATATATTAAAGAAGGAATGTCCTCTGTACACTGGAGAGAAGGAGGCATGCAATACTCACCATGAACCTGATGCGTGGACACAAGATGCCTGCGAATGAGACCACAGGTAAGGGAATCAAAGAGCTGTGTCATGGTTTTAGGGAAGGTAGTGGATACGTCATAAGTATTCTGGTATATCAGAGCTACAATGACGGCATTGAGAGGGATGTACATCATACTGTGTATGGGAGGATTACTGGTGATGTAAGACAAGAACCCTGCCAGGACATCCCCACTAAACACGCTCTCAGCAAACTGCTCTATATGCTTTTTAGTGAAGCCTATCACCTCGAGGTGCCTGTCTATGTTATGCTGGCAGAGACTCCAGAGGTCAGAGCTTACTGAAGGACGACTGGTGACAATAATAGTAGCCTCTGGCAGAAGCCTACCCTTAAGTAGATCTATGTAGACTGAGCCCTCCTGTCGCTGCTCTCGAGGAAGCTCATCGAACCCGTCACACACGATAAGCATGCCCTTTCCTTCTCCTATTACTGTCAAAAGTTCATCAATGTTAGTGGTAGCATCACACGGCAGCAGATCCCCAAGGCAGCGTGCCTCTTGAGCCTTCTTTTCCCTCAAGCGAACTAGCACCACCAATTCATACTGCTTCACGCTCTCTAACTCCTCCCACTTGTGACACACCTCCCAAGCCAGTGTGCTCTTGCCGATACCTGGTGCACCCTCCACCAGGACACAACGTACTGGTCTACCATCACGTCTGGGGGTTAGTATATGATCTAGTGCTATTGGAGCTTTTTTGCACAAAATTTCTTCAGTTAAACCGTGGAGACTTTTCTTTGTAAACTCATCTGCTTGCTTCCTGGTGATACCCTCAGTGCTAATGACAGCTAGCTCAATGAAGTGCTTACTAGCAGTTTTGAGTAGCTTATCATCATCAGGGAGTGGCTGTCGATAACATTTCTTTAGGAATAACTTGTACTGCTCCACGGAGAAAGCTGCAAGAGTGCATGGGATCAATTGTTACAATGTTTGAATTTATAGTTTTACACTCACTTGGTGTGCTTGTATTTGGTTCAAGAGACCCCGATGATACCCGTCGAAGAGCTTGTGTTTTGAGTTGACCTACAGCATGCATGATTTAATATTGGATAATCATGCATGATAACTCGGTGCACTTACTAAATGTGAATTTCAGCTTCTCACAGACATGTTTTGTTGAACGGTCCTTTTCGAGTTCATTTAAAAACGTCTGAAAACACTGAGCATCTGGTCGAATGGCTCTTTCTATTGCGACTAAGAGCTCTGTCACTTTCTCTGTGTCTAAAGTTTTACCGAATATTCGATTCCTCGTTTCAAGAGACAGTAGACCAGCTGAGTACAGCCTCACAGCGAGTGTAGTTGGATTCTGGATGGACTCGAACAGGTCAGCAAAGTGAAGTTGAAAAGAACGCTGCTCATTGCTCTCGGCCTCCTAAAATAACAACATAAACACTTTCATACATGTAAAACTGACAATCTAGTCACTCGGCTTACCTGACTGCCGCTTGCTGCCATTTGAAGACGGAAAGAATTCTCCAGTTGCAACTACTGTTCGCTCTTCATTGCACAGCCAGTGCAGTACTCCCACAATAGGCTCAGCAGCAGGAGTAAATATGTGCTCAGCAGTATCTTTGTCAGCAGCGAGTCAGCAGCCAGATCAGCAGACACGCCTCCGTCGGGAAATCCCCTCGATCTCCCGACCACGCCTTTATTTCGCGGGGTCAGAAACGTGAGCATGGCGGCACGACCAGCAGCAGCTGGGGAGTCTCGCTTCAAGAGCTACAAGACCAAGGGACTAGACGTCGAGGAGGTGAGAAGAAGAAAGGAAGAGGAGGGCCTACAGCTGAGGAAGTCAAGAAGAGAAGAACAGGTCAGTTTAAAGAACGCACGAGGTGTGTAGCCCTTTCACCTTTCCTTCCACACATGCTCCAGTTGTCAAAAAGAAGGAACATTGATGAGCTATCTGTTGGTAGTCCCTTTATTAACAAACTACCACTGGTTAGTGAAGAGGAATAACCCACGATCCATAAGCACGCACACATGCATTCTGTTGTTTTTTTTTTCGCTCTGATCTAGCTCAGTCCCTTCATTTATTCTGTCTCACACCTTCTCCTTTTTATTCCAACTCTCATTCTCCTCTCTCTTTCTCTCTCTCTCTCTCTCTCTCTCTCTCTCTCTCTCTCTCTCTCTCTCTTTCTCTCTCTCTCTCTCTCTCTCTCTCTCTCTCTCTCTCTCTCTCTTCCCATCTCTCTCAGAACACTCCAGTTGATGTACTAGCTAGAGCAATGTTTGATGTCGACCAGATGGAACAGCTTGCTGCTACTAGTACCATCAGAGCTAAATTATCAACAGGTAGTAGTGTGTGTTGACCTAGAAGGAGAATATAGGCACCACTAGTAGAGGATTTTTGTCCTGATGGATGGTTGGAATGGTACTAGCGGGCAGGGTATTTGTATCATAGAATTTGATTTCATGTATACCAGGAGCTTACCATTCCAAGGAGTGTACAACTTCGAATAGCATAGAGGTAATAGCACAAAATATATCTGCCGCTTGGTGCATTGAAAAACTTCCTTGTTAGGCAGTGTTTGTACGAGCCGTATGGTCATACGTGTACGTATGCTGCTGGTCTGAGCTATGCTGCATGGAGTGGAGACTATTTTCTAGTGCTTACTGTTAATCGATTTTTTTCGTGTAGAGAACAATCCTCCGATAGCAGAGGTGATTGATGCCGGACTGGTTCCCAGACTGATTGAGTTCCTGGCTGTAGGTATATCACCACTTCTACAAGTAAGAAATCAATCATATGATACTGAACCACAGTACTAGAGGTAGAGAGAAAATGACAACAATAATATTTTTTATCACTGAATGACCATTGCTTTGTAGCAATCGGCTCGATGATGGTTTATTTTAGATTTTCCTTCCATTTCACAATAGTTTTAGAATGTTTATTTTCTCCCCTCTCTTTCTGAAAAGAATTGTGAAATTTTCTGTCTGTCTGTCTGACTCTCTCTTTCTCTCTTTCTCTCTCTCTCTCTCTCTCTCTCTCTCTCTCTCTCTCTCTCTCTCTCTCTCTCTCTCTCTCTCTCTCTCTCTCTCTCTCTCTCTCCCTCCCTCCCTCCCTCCCTCCCTCCCTCCCCCTCTCTCTCTCCCCCCTCTCTCTCTCTAGTTTGAGTCAGCCTGGGCTCTCACTAACATTGCTAGTGGTTCCTCTCTTCAGACACGTACTGTGATAGAGCATGGCGCCATACCTCCTCTCATAGCACTGATGTCTTCACAAGACCCTCATGTCCAGGAACAGGTACATGCATGTACAGTAACACCTTTCAGGGTTGATTAAAATTTACTTGGCTGTGTTACTGACACACTAACAGCTAGTTTGATAGTGCACCGGTGTGCACTGATAGTCTCTGGTGTGACTATCAGCGCCGCTGGGTTATGTACTGAAATTTTCGCGAGGAGAACTTTCATATTGATGAAAGTTGGTCGACTTTGAGGGTGTCTGGGCGCATGTCACGTAAAATGTTGAATTTTAAAGTGATTTTGAGGCTATTGTAGACACCAAGCATCACTGATGACAAAGTTGACATTCTGACAATTTTTGTTGAAGGAGGACTGAAGTTAGAGGGGTTGGAAATCCCCTTTCCCTTGGTACTTGCACTGTTAGTGGATGTACTGCTGATGGATCCTAGCTGTTTAGTATTATTTTCATGTACTAAGCTAGCAGCAAGGCCCTCATCTTGGCTTACCATAAGTGCTATGACCTGTTGTATGTGTGTCAACACAGTCAGCTGCTTACACAAAGTGTGAATTCATGTAACACCAGCTGTGAATGTATCTTGCCCTCCCTCTCTCTCTCTCTCTCCTTCCTTCTCCTCTCTCTCTCTCTCTCTCTCTCTCTCTCTCTCTCTCTCTCTCTCTCTCTCTCTCTCTCTCTCTCTCTCTCTCTCTCTCTCTCTCTCTCTCTCTCTCTCTCTCTCAGGCAATTTGGGCACTGGGCAATATAGCTGGTGACTGTGCAGAGTTTCGAGACATGGTCTTGGGTTGTGGGGTATTGCCTTCTCTAATACAGTAAGTCATGTGACAGGAAGTGATGTCATCAGTATTACAGGTCTAAAATACACAAAGGGAAAAATCTTTGCAAGATGTGTATCAGAGTGTCTTCTTTTTTTCTAGATTACTCTCGAATGAAGAACTGGTTCCGTCATTGAAGAGAAATGCTGTCTGGGTGCTGTCAAATCTGTGCAGAGGAAAGAACCCTCCTCCAAACATTGAAATGGTTCCTAGATACACTCATCCATTCACTCATCCACTCACTCACTCACTCATCTACTCACTCACTCACTCATCCACTCACTCACTCATCCACTCACTCATCCACTCACTCACTCACTCACTCGTCCACTCACCCACTCACTAACTCATCCACTCACTCACTCATCCACTCACTCATCCACTCACTCACTCATCCACTCACTCACTCATCCACTCACTCACTCATCCACTCACTCACTCATCCACTCACTCATCCACTCACTCACTCGTCCACTCACCCACTCACTAACTCATCCACTCACTCACTCATCCACTCACTCATCCACTCACTCACTCATCCACTCACTCACTCATCCACTCACTCACTCATCCACTCACTCACTCATCCACTCACTCATCCACTCACTCACTCATCCACTCACTCACTCACCCACTCATCCACTCACCCACTCATCCACTCAATCAACCATCTCTCCCTCCAGGTATCTCATTGTCTTCCAGTTCTGGCTAAGCTCACTTATTCACAAGACGCTGCTGTTCTCTCTGACACGTGTTGGGCTATTTCGTTTATCTGTGACGGCGCCAATGACAAGATCCAACGAGTGATCAATGCTGGATTGTGCAAGAGACTAGTCGAATTATTAATGTGAGTACCAGCGTTGTTTTTTTTCTTCATTGTGCTGTGCTGCGTATAGTCAGTCTTAGTGCATTCTATCAATACTATAGTGGAAGGTATAGGCTAAGAGTGTATGTCACCTTCATGCAATAATGTGTCCAGTTTCTGATCATCCTCCATCACATAAGTATTAGTTATTGCCCTCACACGAGGGCAATAACCGACATTAATGACCGCGGGAAAGTCGGTTGCCCGAGTTACGGTCGAGGGCGCAGCCCGAGACTGTACGAGGGCAACCGACTTTCCCGAGGTCATTAATGTCGGTTATTGCCCGAGTTGTGTAGGGCAATAAATGATTTATTACATAGTTCATCTCTGTGAGCGCAATAACATCGCGAATTTTTCAAACTCGCAAAGACGCAACAGTTTGTTGCTATAGAAGACGCTACGCGCGGTCAATAACCTACATTAATGCCCTCGAATAGAGCAATCTGATTGGTTAAAGATGACGTACTATGTAATAACTGAGGGTGGTTAATTTTACCTCCCGAGGGCGCAAAATTAACCGCCGAGGTTATAGTACGAGGTGCCATGGGTTAACCATTTTGTAGCCCAGGAAGCTCAGGAAGCTGCTCTTATGGTTACTAAACAAAGCGCTCAAGGTAGTAGAGCCTCCATAGAAGTCACCAGAGGCAAATGACAACGCGTTGCTGAAAGACGGCAGTGTAATCTTGTGTGCGTTTTTCAACGACGCCATCTTGTTGCTATGGTGTTGCTAATGTATGTGACGTCACTTCCTGATAAAAATACTCGTATTGCCCATGGTATACGATATATAACCACCGAGCGGCGCCTTTGATCTTACGGTCACCTGGGCTACAATTAGAGATAAAGCTTAATGTACATGTAGTTCACTAGTATGATCCATGTGTGTTGTGCTGTGTCTACAGTGAATGCAACAACTCTCAAATTCATGAGTACATTGTATTACCGTATAGCGGGAAATTTTCGCGAATTACAGGCTATTCGCGAAAATATTATCTGCGAATGTCTTGTTTTTGTTGACAAAGATAGGGCAATAGCGCTGACTCGCAAAAAAATTATTCGTGAAATGCTCTATCTCGCACATTCGCGAAAGTTTTCTCCCGAGAAAATTTCCTGCTATACAGTATTAACTGTGATGTTGCACGAGGAATGTAATACATACCACCATCAGGCTCTGATTCTCTGATTGTACACGTGTGTGTGTGTGTGTGTGTGTGTGTGTGTGTGTGTGTGTGTGTGTGTGTGTGTGTGTGTGTGTGTGTGTGTGTGTCGAACCGCAGCACACACGTGACAAGATTTGTGAAGAGCTGACATGTAATTATACTGTGTACACCCTATCAGGCAGCAATGTTTATTAGTGACGATGCGTGTTTGTATGTGGTTAAGAGATTACAAGATTGCAACCAATACCTTTCAAGTAGTAATCTTATCTCAGCTGTGTTTACCCACTTTGTGATTTATCGGCTGGTCTGCAATCTGTAATTCCTCTTTGTGTGCTAGTTAGATTACTTGTTTGAGAGTCTTTGTGTCTGCCGAGAGACCCTAGTAATGTTATAAATAGGGTGTTATTTCATTAGTTAATTGATGGATAATAGCATTACATGTACTCACTATAAACTAGTACGGCTCATTTTAAGAGGCTTCCGTCAAAGTGTAGAGTGTCACCTTCATGCACTGACGTGTTCAGTCACTGTTGTCTTTATTCACACGATGGAGGATGATCAGAGACTGAACACATTAGTGCGGGAAGGTACAACGGTTTGTTAAGATCATCATGCATGGTGATGTGAAAACCGGAAGCACGACGTTGACCAAACAAATGCACGCACGAATAATCAAATACACACGATTAAAAGTGAATTTGATTGATCAACATTTACTGCACTTCAGCTTTTGACATCGCCTATGCATGAACTTTGCATATCACTCACTTTTTTCGCTACAAAAAAAATAAATTACTCTTTTGGTATTATGGTCGGTGGGTGCATTCGTAATGATGGGTGTATGTGTCTATGATTAGAGCAGATTAGCTGTGTAATGTAGATGTATGTATGAAGAGCGTGCCTTTGTTTAGACGATTATTCTCTCTTCAAAGGGCAAGCACTGACTATGCATGTACATGTGTAATCAGGGTTCTCCCTAGCCAGTTTTTGAATGAGTCACTCCCAGATCCATTTGGTTTAGGGTTCAAAGCGCATATGGATATTACTAGATAAGTAAAAATCTTCTATCCACTGGGACAGGCATTCAAGCAGTATATTATTAAGCAGTATAAATGGTGATTGTATGCTGTGGTGTGGGTATACTAGCTACTGATCCATTTGGCTTCCTAATCCTAGCGAGAACCGTGCTTGTAACGTTGTTGGCAGTCTTTAATTAGCGCTGCTTAGCTACCATTGTGTACCGTCATACATCTCTGATTGTGTCTCACTGACAAAGCCTTAAAATGGTCAAAATGTGTGACCCTATTGAACTCACTTAATTTGGTGACTAGCTAGTACAGAGGCTGCATCATGTGTCAGCTATGTTGATAAGACAGAGCTGATGTAGATTTGGACATGTGCGTATTTTGGGACAACACATGCATTTACTATCTATTATAAAAGAAACACCATCTTTAGTGCACATGTGAGAAAATCTTTAGAAGATCACATCTTTAGTGCAGTATCATACACATATCATACAGCAGTTTTATTACTCCTTGCAATAGCCGCAAAAGCGTAAAGCGTGATCCGTGCCTTATTTGGAAGGTTTATTACATTGCGTGATTCAGATTGAACACGGTTTACGCTCTATGGTTGACGCTTTTAGATTACAAGAAGTAGTGAAACCGCTGTAAGTTTCATGGAATTTAAAATTTGTAGCAAAATGCCTGCACTTGTATATGTATACAACATTCACATGTAATTGTGTCTTCATTTTTTGTTTTTTTGCTGCAATGAAAAGTTTTTCCTTGCATGATGGCGTCCAACTGGAGAACACAAAACATATTCATAGTGTAAAACTAACTAAAGTGGGGGGAATTTCTCTTCCTAGTTCTCTTCCCTGTATCTGCCATTGTCTATGTTATTCCCTTGTAAGGGTTTTGGCTAAGAGCATTCTATCTTGATCAATGTGTTTAGGAAATCCTTCATTGTTTACATAGTACAAAGGTTTGGTTGTGATTTGATAATGCTTTTGTGATTATGTGGTTATCCCTACTGTGGTCTGCGGTCACTAGAGGTAGGAATGCTGAGAATTGTGAGCTGGGTTCAAGCAAGCCTTGTAAGGTCATTCCACTATTCTTTTACGATTTTAGCTCATTGAATACACATGCACACCATTGTTGACTCATTCATTGCTCTCTCTTTCTCTCTCTCTCTCCTTCTCTCTCTCTCTCTCTCTCTCTCTCTCTCTCTCTCTCTCTCTCTCTCTCTCTCTCTCTCTCTCTCTCTCTCTCTCTCTCTCTCTCTCCCTCCCTCTCTCTCTCTCTCTCTCTCTCTCTCCCTCCCTCTCTCTCTCTCTCTCTCTCTCTCTCTCTCCCTCTCTCTCTCTCTCTTTCTCTCTCTCTCTCTCTCTCTCCCTCCCCCCCTCTCTCTCTCTCTCTCTCTCTCTCTCTCTCTCTCTCTCTCTCTCCCTCCTATCTTTGTCTCTCTCTCAGGCATCCTGAGAAGGCTGTCATCAGTCCAGCGTTGCGTTCAGTCGGTAATATCGTCACAGGCGACGATGTACAGACACAAATCATGATCAACTGCTCTGTCTTGCCTGCACTTCAGCATCTACTAGGCAGTAACCACGACAACCTGAGAAAAGAGTCGTGCTGGGCCCTTTCGAATATAACAGCTGGAAACAAAGTACAAATACAGGTGAGATGAGTTTATGTACAGTACGGATCGAGTGCAGAGGTTTTGTTACTTCTTGCAAGGAAGATTTGAGTGGAAAGCGTCACCTTGCAGTCACTAATGTGTCAAGTCACTGGTATTTAATTTTATTCACACAATGGAGCATGATCAAAGACTTAATGACATTTTAACGCATTAGTGATCCACACTTTACTGTCTATGGTTTACCCTTTACCCTTGCAAGAAGTAATAAAACTGCTGTACTTTCATGAGTTGTAGCTCTACCAGTGACCTTCTGTTAGGCTGAGCTTGTTTTTTAGTCTTTTTGTGAAAGTTGTCTCCTTCTCTCAGGCTGTTATTGATTGCAATATATTCCCAATACTATTGAACATCATGAACACTGCACCATTCAAGATACGCAAGGAGGCTGCCTGGACAGTGCTGAACGCCACAGCTGGTGGGACACAGCAGCAAGTCAGGTCAGAGACCAGGAGCAGCTTGTACCTACACCTAAAAATACAACACCTCTTTTCCCACTGCTATACAGTGGAACCCCTCTTAGAGGACATCCCTCATCCCTCTATAATGTACACTTACTGAATCCCAAATATAATAAACCCCTGACCAGAGGACACCCTCTCTATAACGGACGATTTTGTTGGTCCAAATGGTGTCCGCCTTAGAGGGGTTCCACTGCTATTGATTTGCATAAATCTTGGGTTTTTTTGGTGTTCCGGTGAATCTTGTCCCTTCAACTCCTTGTTACTTTTATGATACAATACAGCAGGAAAGCATTAGATCATTGTTTTCTTGATCTTTTGTTGCAGCTATTTGGTCAATATCGGCTCGATCAAGCCGCTGTGTGATCTGTTGGCTGTTGAAGATCCTCGTATCATTTTGATCACACTGGAGGGATTAGAGAATATTTTGAAAATAGGAGAGCAGAGAAACCCAGCAGACAATCCCTACGCTATTCTAGTGGAGGAGGCAGAAGGTGAGTAGAATGTATCTCTTTCTGTTTAGCACACTCTCTCGCTCCCTTACTCACTCTCGCTCGCTCATTCACTTACTCACACTCTCACTCACTCACTCACTCACTCTCTCATTCACTCACTCACACTCTCATTCACTCTCACACTCTCACTCACACTCTCACTCACTCTCTCATTCACTCACTCATTCACTCACTCACTCACACTCTCACTCATACTCAGTTTTACTCACACTCTCACTCACTCTCTCATTCACTCACTCATTCACTCACTCACACTCTCATTCACTCTCACACTCTCACTCACACTCTCACTCACTCACTCACTCACTCACTCACTCACTCACTCACTCACTCATTCACTCACTCATTCATTCACTCACTCACACTCTCATTCACTCACTCACACTGTCATTCACTCACTCCTTCACTCACTCACTCACTCACGCTCTCTCTCTCCCTCCCTCTCTCTCACGCTGTCTCTCTTCATCCATTTGCAGGTCTTGACAAAATAGAGTTTCTTCAGACACATCAACAAGAGAAGATCTACAATGCCGCTAGTCGTATCATAGACAAGTACTTCAAAGCGGTCGAGGAGGTCGAAGAGTCCATCAGTGGTCTACAGCCGCAGCTTGCTCCCGGGGGACAGCAGTTTGTGTTCGGCAGCAATGGAACACAGCAACCGAACCTACAATTCTGACACGCTTTGTCATGCCTACTATCCACCACACACCGAATCAATCAATCATAGAGTTCATTCTTTCATTGTGCAATAAATGTAATAATAATATTTGTTTCAGGCTTTTGGTCATTATTAGCAAAAAAATTAGTGTTGAATTAGCAGTGTATACAGCAGAAAAATTATCTTTGTTACAATACATGTTACAGCCAACCTTCGGCAACCTTGTACATGTAGCAGCCAACCATCGGCAAATTGCACAAGAGGTGTGACTACGTGGGCGTGGTTTAAATATGTGATTCAAAATGGACGATTGACTGGAGTTGTGTCCGTGTAGACTGCCCAGTCGCTAGCTTAGGATCAAGTGAACACTGAGTCATCTTGTGAGCTGGACTCACCATGGACGAGGCTGAAACAAGTTATGACGTCATTAGAGGTAACTTTAGATAAACACGTGGCTCAAACTACTGATAATTTTTTCCTCGTGTAGAATTGAGCAAAATTCCTCTGCTAAAGCAGTTGCTTGCAGCAGTCGAGCAAGATGATCCTACTGTGGATGATACAACACTCACTGTACGAATAGTCCCCAGTCTAGTCAACCTACTGCACAAGGATGAACCATCTGTACAAGTGGGTTCCTAGCTGACAGCAGAAGTAGAAATACTTGGGCACACAAATGCTGGGGATATCAAATCCTTGTAGGAAGCTCAATCACCAACAAATGCAGTCTTGTTTTAGAGCACTTCACAACGTCTGACAATATCTTTGAACACATAATAGTAAAGAAACGTATGTATCACATTTGCATGGAGGTCTCGCACTGCAAGTCACAAAGGACAAGTTGAGAGAGAGAGAGAGAGTGCAAAATCTCATTCAATAGTCGATAAATTACAAATTCGCAGGAATTTCCCTGTGACTCACTGGCCTATAATTGCATTTCCAAGCGTGACATAGTAAAAATACTAACATGACCGAGATACGCACAACGTTCCATGACCTGCGTACTGATTTAATTACTGATACTGTTGTAAAAAATTATCTACTCTTTTAAAGCGAATAAATGTGATACCATAAATCTCTTGTCATTTCTAGTCTCTCTCTCTCATCTAGTATTATGTGGCGCAAGGTCTCACTAATATTGCTGCAGACTCCTCGCTGGCGGTAAGCGCCATCGTTTCACACGGAGCAGTGGAGCCCCTTATAAGGCTGTTATCTTCTCAAGACACTCTTGTTGTGGAACAGGTACAACATGTACGCACCTGTTTTGATTGCTCACACAACTTTCATCTTTAGCTTTTACTGAGCACCTTTGTATCATGTACTAGATACCCGCATGATTCCTGTCGTGCTTTAAGACTTATGAGAGTAGCACATTAGCACACGTGCTTAGTGTTCATGCAAACTTTTTGAAGGAGCGTACAGTTCTATTCGAACTGTAGAAATTTTGAATCTATCCCATATCCTCCCTCCCTCCTTCACTCTCTCTCTCCTTCACTCACTCACTTACTCTCTCTCTCTCTCTCTCTCTCTCTCTCTCTCTTTCTCTCTCTCTCTCTCTCCTCTCTCCCGTTCTCACTCCCTCCCTCCCTCCTTCACACTCTCTCTCTCCTTCTCTTTCTCTCCAGGCATTGTGGACACTGGGTAATATAGTTGGTGACTGTCCAGAACATCGAGACACTGTTTTGAATTTTGGAATAATGCTTCCTCTACTGCAGTGAGTGAATCATAATTATGTTGTCATAACAAATTTGAGGCTTAAGACAAGCTAAATTCATCATTTCTTGTATGGGTGATTGTGAGGGGTTTTTTCTCCGATCAGACTACTCTCTTACGAAGAACTGGATTTGCCGATTAAGAAAGTAGCAGTTTGGGTGCTATTGAATCTCTGCAGACAAAAACCTGTTGCACCTAGCTATGAAATGGTACACACACTTATTCATACACTCACTCATTCACTTACTCACTCATCCACTCACTCATCCACTCACTCACTCACTCATCCACTCCTCACTCACTCACTCACTCACTCACTCACTCAAGCCCATAGTATATTCAATCATGCATAACCATCATGACATGACATGATCGAAAACTTGAAACAATCCGATAAATATAGGTTAGACGAAGGATTCGAGGTATCTACAGGATTTAGATCACCATGGAAACCGATGTTTGTAGACGTCGCGAGGGAGTCTATTTTTGTTTACAAGGTGAGCTAAATCTCGTAGACACCGAGAATCCATCATCTGAGGTGTTTAGACCATACCTGCGCTTAAGCAAACGAAGCGCTCGAGGTAGTAGAGAGCCCAGAGAAGTCCCTAGAGTCAAGCGACAACCCATTTTCGAACGGTGGCAGTGTAAACTCAAGTGCGTTTTCAATCAATAACGCCATTTTGTTACGACGGGGTTAATTGAAGGTGTTCTAAGTAAATTCAGTGGTGGTCTACTTAACTTAGAACACCTCTGGCTGACCAATCAAGTTGCATAATTACATTGAACTATGGTCTAAATCTCACTGTTCCATAATACAGAATGCATGTCTACATGTATCAATGCACTGATGTATGTTGTTAACATTTTATCAGAGTCTGAAATGCTAGTGTGATCATCTTGTCCCTCCAGGTATCTCCATGTTTTCCTGTTCTTGCTAAGCTCATTTACTTGCAAAATGTTGATGTGCTCGTGGACACGTGTTGGACTGTTTTGTTTCTCTGTGACGGAGCTGGGGATACAATCCAGCGAGTGATAGAGGCTGGTTTGTGCGAACGGTTGGCGGAATTATTACAGTGAGTAGCTTACAACTATGGTTGTTAGTCACACACACACGCACACACACACACACACACACACATACACACACAAACACACACAAACACACACACACACACATACACACACATACACTCACAAACACACACACACACAAACACACACACGCACACACACACGCACACACACACACACACACACACACACACACACACACACACACATGGTCTTAACAATATAGCGTCTAGGGCAGCTAGCTATCTTCAGTCATTCTGACCTCATGTATGTTGTGTACAGTCTGTTAATACTGACCCCATGGTCAAGTTATTGTCCAGCCATTGCTATGTGACATGTGTGGTATTCTCATTGTGTGCTTGCCTGATGTAGTGTAGTAGGTCATTGTGTTTATGGAATCCTTCATTGTTTACATAGTACAAAGGTTTGGTTGTAATTTGATAATGCTTCCTGATGATGTGGTTATTCCTACTGTGGTCTGTGGTCACTAGAGGTAGGCATTTTGTGAATTTGAGAGCTATTTGTCTCTTTTGTAATCTAACAACCCTTTTTATTCTTTCTTCTCTCCTGGTCTCTCTCCCTCCCTCCCTCCCTCCCTCTCTCCCTCCCTCCCTCCCTCCCTCCCTCCCTCCCTCCCTCTCTCTCTCTCTTTCTCTCACTCTCTCTGTCTTCCTCAGGCACCCTGAAAAAACTGTTATAACTCCAGTGTTGCGTACTATTGGCTGCATCATGTCAGGCAATGAAGAACAGGCTCAGACTATGTTCAACTGCTCCATCTTACCATTAATTAGGAATTTTCTAAGCAGTGGTGATGATGAGCTAGTGAGAGATTCTTGCTGGGTTCTGTCGAATATAACAGCTGGCAATGATGTACAAGTCCAGGTGAGGTATTTACAGTACACTAGCTGTATAAGCAGTAGTCATTGTTCTGGTGAGCTCCTAGCCCAGGAGTAGCATTGTATGGCTTTTAAAGTCAGGTTGCCTGGCTCTCTTGCCAGGAACTACTCTAGTACACAGGTGTCCTGGCTCTACCAGTGACCCTCTGTGAGGCAGCTAGACACTGCTTAGTGCACAGGTGTCCTGGCTCTACCAGTGACCCTCTGTGAGGCAGCTAGACACCACTTAGAGCACAAGTGTCCTGGCTCTACCAGTGACTCTCTGTGAGGCAACTAGACACTGCTTAGTGCACAGGTGTCCTGGCTCTACCAGTGACCCTCTGTGAGGCAGCTAGACACTGCTTAGTGCACAGGTGTCCTGGCTCTCCCAGTGACCCTCTATGAGGCAGCTAGACAGTGCTCAGTGTACAGTATGCATGTGTACCAGTTCCTCTGTTAATTGCAGTTTTTGAATCTCACTGTGATGTAATCCCTTATAGGCTGTTATTGACAGCAACATATTCCCAATGCTGTTGGATATTATTCTGAACACTGCATCATTCGGAATACGCGTAGAGGCAACTTGGACAGTACTCAACGCAACAGCAGGTGGAACACAGCAGCAAATCAGGTTTGGAGTTTACTAACTAGTGTAGAGGAAACCCATTTTGATACAGACACTGGTAAATTTGCTATTCCTCCTTAAGGCAGAAACTCACCCCTTTAAGTCACTGATTCCTGTTTATTTACCACATGTGGTTCACTTTCAGCATCCTTGTTTCATGATCTTAATGTCTGATGTTATTGTGTTCTACTGTTTCACTTCACAGAGGGTCACTTTTGCTGTGCTTTACATGATCAATCCTTCTCCATAGCTATCTGGTCAGTATTGACTGCATCAAGTCACTGTGTGACGTACTGTTTGCTGTTGAGGAACCTCGAATCATTCAGCTCACCTTGGAGGGATTAGAGCACATCTTGAAAATAGGAGGGCGTGAATGTTCGGTCAAAAATCCGTACGCAACGCTTGTAGAGAATGCAAATAGTAAGAGAACGATTCTATAAATGCACCTGATAGTGGATCATTGTTTTTTTTTTCAGATCAAATTTTTGCTTATACAGGTCTTGATAGGATCGTGTTTCTGCAATCACACGAGATGGAAAGTATATCAAGGATAGCCTGTCGGATCATCGAGAAATACTTTACTGATGCACCAGAGGAGATGGTAGAGGACCAGTCACTGCTTGAAGGAGGACAACTCGTAATCGACAGCAAGCTAACAGAACTCAGCATCAAAGATTCTCACTAAAAAATTATGTCAATTCAGTTCAAAAATCTTAATAAACTATTATAAAATTTGACAGTTCTGAAATATTTAATCAAATTTTCTCTCGTTAAAATTTAAATGCTGAATGAATAATTGTGGTAGTTGAACAACAGCTGGACTCAAGATGTTCCGGAACATCCTTTCAGGCTTCCTTCTGTCATTTCCTCTAAGCATGTGTCCTCTAGTACATGTGCTAAATTCCCTGCATAGTGTGGAGGAGTCTCCAGTTATCTCAGGCATACCATGGCTGCCAACACTATGACTGTCTTAGGTACACAGGATGTTATTTAAGACCTGTGGTTTTGTGGCTTTGATTTTAATCGCCCTCATTCAACTCCTATCTAATAAGATTTCAACCTTTAAATATTATTTACAGAAACCCTGTCCCTAACCAAATATAGCTACAGACACACAATAAGGGTTGAATGCAAATTTTCAGTACTTCAGATTTTCTGTCATCTTGCCTAGCTGCGGGATCATGTGTTTGTCAAATCTGTTTGCACAGGCACTAGCTTGTAGATACTGTAAGTTAATTATAAGGTGCTGAAAGATATATTGAACCAACCTACCTTTTAATCTCATCATTGGGTGTCTCCAGTCACATTCCATGTTGCAGCACCTCAATTAAGATATCTTGCCCACGGGATCATGTTTACCTCTATCAACTCTTTATTTTTGTTTGCACAAGGACTAATCAAGCTTGTTATCTCTGTGTAGATACTGTGTACATTTTAAGGTATGGAGCTATGTGTTTCCAGCTGATCGGTATCAGAATTCCTCAGCGACATCCGAAATCACCTTCTTTGGTCAGATTGTGCGCCGTGTTGCTATGACGACGAGCCCACGACGTGAAGAACGCTGACCTGATTGGTTGGATTATGACCGCGGAATGCAATTAGCAACGTGACGAATAAAAAAAGTCGCCCCTGAAGAATCGCCGTCAGTCAGTGCAGAGTATTCTTGAGTAGAGCGGTAAAACGTATTTTACTTCACAATGTCTGAACGTCCCAGGGGTTATGGAATGACTGCTGAGCTCAACGCGAAGGTAAAGAGACCCGATGAACATAATTGACTGTTTACATGATGACCTCTCTGTTGTAGAAAGACGCCAAGTATGATACCGAGCTAGCCAATGAAGCGTTTGCATGGATGAACGAAGTGTTTGAATTCGCAGGAGTGCCTCCAGATCTCCCTGGTGAACCCACCCAGGCTCAAGTGGAAGAATCCTTGAAGGACGGCTCAAAGTTATGCGCGTACGTGTTGAATCTCTTTCTTGTCTTGCTCTCCTTCATTCTTTTCTAACCTGCAGTCTTATCAACATAATCAGGCCTGGCTCTGTCAAGAAAATCAACCCCGGTAACAAAATGGCTTTTAAAATGGTTAGTAATAATTAATTTTAGTGATTGAATTACATGTGCAATAAAACCAGATGGAGAACATTGGCAATTTCTTGGCTGGATGTGAAGCTCTTGGAATTAACAAGCTAGATATTTTCCAGACCGTAGATCTGTATGAAGGACAAAATATTCCTCAGGTGCGTATCCTGCCGTGTTTGTGACGATCTCAAGATAATAATTCTCACCATCTACAGGTGATCACAGGTCTACACGCCCTAGGAAGAAAATGCCAAAAAGTTAACCCTGACTTACCAATACTAGGACCAAAAGAATCAGATAAAAACGAGCGGGAATTCTCAAAAGAACAGCTGGAAGCCGGCAAGACAGTGATTGGTCTCCAGATGGGCTCCAACAAAGGTGCTTCTCAGGCCGGAGCAACCCCATACGGACTGGGAAGACAAATCGAGAAGACCAACCTGAAAACTTAGTATCAGCCCTGGATCAATCCCATCCTGACTCTCACCACTTCATGCTACCTATGATCATAATAATTATCAATGACTCGTTATAATGTATTGTAGTCATATTCCTTGCGTGTGTGTGTGTGTGTGCCAGATTTCTCAATAATGGCTATTCTTAGCAAAGACAAAACTAAGTACTTTCTTCATGTGCACGATTATCCTATGTAAAGCACTCTTACAAGTTGTGTGGGGGGTTTAGTGGTACAATGGTAGTATATGCCAGATGTTGGGTAATTTAATCTTTAGCTGGATTCAAATGAGCTAATTTATTTTTATCACTGCATTTAGCCTCGTACTCAGGCACTAGTGAAAAAAAGAAATAACGGCCAGTACGAGACTACTTCGCACCTATGATTATTCTTGGACATAATACCCCGGTAATCATGATTTTATTGTATGTGTTCATGGATAAAATGAATGCACTGATGGTGCTTATATGCCTCGGTGGATTTTCAGGTAGCTCAGTGCAGTTTAATTGACAACAGACACTACAGTGAAGAATCTGTAGCTATACTAGAATTCTGTAACAACTGAGAATGAAAGTGGTATCTAATTAAGCATGATAGCCTCTTCACCACAACTGTTGCGTCACCTTCAGCCCCAGATACATAGAGCTGCTCGCTGATAACTAGACATGCTTTGACAACACAAAATTACCCCAGTCAGACTAGTACTAAGGTAAAGCTGCAGCAAGAGTATTGTAGAACTACACTACACTACTGTAGCGAGCTAATGCTGGCTGGGCTGACACCAGCAATCAGAAGCCCGGCCAGCAGTGCAGACCACATAATGAGCTGGGCGTATTGTATGCACGTGATGCGTGAGTATCGTAGCTAGCTGTTGTGCGAGCTGTGTAGCCTGCACGAGAGCTTTCCGTGGACCTCCCGCACCGTTTGTAGTACAAACAAACTGAGTAGCTGTAACATATGCAGTCAACGTTGTCCTTGGTTAGTGTAGTCTATAGATAGTCGGGAACAGCCATGGAACTACTGTATCTAACGAACTGCTGTAACTAACGATGACCTGCTGAATAACGATGACCTGATGACCTGCTGAATATTAAAAGCACAAACGTTAAACATTTACCTTGGCTCCGCCCACCGAGGCATCATTGCATTGACATTGCTTCTTCCAAAAAATTATTATTATTGTATTTTTAATGCATAAATTTATCCTAATTTTGACGCTGTAAACAGAAGGGAAGGGCCACTTTGCTCTGTATAAAACAACTGCAAAATTGTCCAATCGCTCATTCGCGCAGTAAGATCGTACTCCCAGATAGCTACAGAAATGTCGAACCGGCCCACTGGTTTCGGAATGACCGCCGAGCTGCAGGCGAAGGTAGACCTATATCCTAGTAGTATGTAGTACTGTACTCTTGTACGCCGCACAGAAAGACAGCAAGTTTGATCAAAATTTAGCTAATGAAGCGAGGGACTGGATTGAGTCAGTGATTGGAGAACCGTTGGAGGCTTGGAATAGTGCGATAGAAATCCAAGAAAGCTTGAAGAATGGCGTAGCTTTATGCAAGTACGTTTCATTATACATTTTCTCTAAAAATCGATTTGCACACGCAGGCTTATCAACTTGATCAAACCAGGTTCTGTCGGGAAAATAAACACTACCAAAACAATGGCTTTCAAAATGGTTAGTAATAAGATTGATTGATAGTGATTGAATTACATGTGCAATGCTTATTCTTAAAACCAGATGGAGAATATTGGCAATTTCTTGGCCGGATGTGAAGCTCTTGGCATGAACAAGTCAGATCTTTTCCAGACAGTAGATCTGTATGAAGGAGTAAATATTCCTCAGGTGCCATTATAGAGTTGTATAGAATTGTCTGGTCGTCATCTTTACTGGTATTCAGGTTCTCAATGGCCTCCATGCTTTGGGAAGAAAATGCCAAATAATTAGGCCTGATCTTCCTGGACTAGGACCAAAAGAATCATCTGGAAACAAGCGGGAATTCACAAAAGAACAGCTGGAAGCCGGCAAGGGAGTGATCGGTCTCCAGATGGGCTCCAACAAGGGCGCCTCTCAAGCCGGAGCAACCCCATACGGACTGGGAAGACAAATCGAGAAGACCAACTTGAAAACATAAAAGCAAAGCTGGAACACCATATTGGACGTAGCAATCTCTCACCAGTTGTTATTGAACTATGATAAGCATCTCAAATCTGTACTAGATTGTCATTTCTGTAAAAAATTAAACAAAACACAGTTTGTGTAGCACTCCAAGCAGATGTGACCTGGTGTCGTTTGAGAGCGAATGAATACGTCTATATCTAGCTGCATGCATGGGTATAGCATATAACAATTAAGCTCACAGGATTGGGTATATATAGTGTTTGCGCCTAGCTGTCCCATACTATCCCAGGTGGTGCTATCCTGCACCACAACACTGGTATGTGTTATCAAACAGCAAACTTGATTGACAATAATTGCACTCCCAACCACTAACACTACAGTAGTGTAACATAACACCGTTAAAGTGCCAACTATGCTTGCATGCAAGGAATTATTATAGTAATAAGAGGTAGCAACAAAGTGCTGAGATGTACTTATAAGGTAATGTACTGCATCCTGGCAGCCATTCTAGTACGAGCGGTGAGCTACTGAATCGCCACAGGCATGGAGTATCAAAGAGACTGCGAATATTTCACATTTTTGAGTGGTGTCTTACAGATTGATTTAATAAAGTCTTTGTACACCTGGTACGAAATTGATTCTCGAGAGCTACAAGAATCATGTATTGAGTGACACCTTCATACTCTATCGAGTTTCTGAAGTCACTGTTGTTCTTTTTATCACACATGAACACATTAGTGCATGAAGGTGACACTCTACCATTGCAAGATGACAAAAGGCACAGTAACTAAAAAAGCGGCTCAAGTTTCAAAGGTAATGCATGTTTATTGTACAAGCATTATGATAGGCTAAAATTATACCATACATGTAACATCAAATATCCGTGTTGAAGGAAATTGTAATTCAACATACACTACATCATCAAAGCCATCAATCTATTCATGTGTATAACCACTCCACGTGTATGTATGCTGTTCATGACATGGATTATGTAAACAAGCTAAGGTTAACATTTTTTAAATTGAGTAAATGGCACCTTGGCAAGGTGTACATAACTTACCATCAAATTGAATTAAAAATTTATGTGTAAACTACAAAATATGCACAAACAATTATTAAACAAAATACTTATCTCATCCTGCTTCAAAGGTACATACGGCGATTTTGTTACTTCTTAAAAGTTTAAACCGTAAACTGTAGACCAAAAAGTGTGGCGCACTAATGCTTTAAAATCCCATTGAGCCTTTCATCATGTAAATAAATACCAGTGACTTGACACATTAGTGACTGCAAGGTGATGCTTTATACTCAAATCTTCCTTGCAAGAAGTAATAAAATTTCTGTAGATGCACTTGCGCCCATTTTATCGTGGTGTTCACATAATAATATTTTACTCTGAGAGCGTACTATAGAACCAGCATGAAACAGTAACAAGTATAGATTTATTTTGTATTGTTATTATTTTTTTACTACTGTATCATGCTGTTATAACAATAATTATCACAATTATAATAATATTTCTTGAATTTTCAATCGGCTTGCACAAAGGACCACTGCAGTGTGTGTGTTCATTGCGGTAACAGGTCATCTCCCAGTTCCGCGTCATCGAAATCGTGGTCTTCAACAGGTTTAGTGCGAGCGGCAGTGCGTGGTCGCTCGGGCAGATCACCAATGGGGTCAGCATAACTTGAATCAACAGGTCTACTAGAACCTATACAAGAAAAAAAACCAGTCAACAACTGATGTTGTATCACATGAAATTTGCAGATTCACTAAAATTAATATTTTTTCTCTAAAATGCATTACAGACACTTTTTATAATCTTTGTCCATGAACGATAATAAGATACCATACTGGCACATTATCAGACCATACGTTTATAATAATAATTTTTATTATGTGAGATGAGCCTAATAAACAACGCTAGCCTTTTCAATGCATATGATACATGTACTATTTCGATCACTTACGGTCAATGTTAGTGACATTGGAAGCTTGTAGAACATTTTCTTTCCTACTTCTTCTCTCTGATCGGGCATTGCTGACTTCTCTGTCAGTTGGGAGAGGAGGTTTCCTTGAGCTACCCCTCCCACTGCCGCTACCACTACTGTGGCTACCGCCAGATAGCTCACGCTGGGAGAGAAAGAAAGAGAGCGAGTGAGTGAGTGAGAGTGAGAGAGAGTGTGAGAGAGAGTGAGTGAGAGAGAGGGATAGAGAAAGCAGTCTTGATGTACACTGTAGTACTCTCTTTACAATGCACCTGTCTTTTTGCTTCCCGTGATTTTTCTACTTTCTGGAGCAGCAGGGAATATTCCTGTGCTTCCTTGAGCCCCATATCAGTGGATAGCCGCACCAGGAATCGCAGACAGTCAATGTTGTCAGGAAAATGCTGATGGATGTCCCGGTAGCATTGTAATGCCAGAGGGTAGTTGCCTGGGAGAGTGAAAGAGAGAGAAATGAGTGGGTGGGTGAGTGAGTGAGTGAGTGAGTGAGTGTATCCACCTGTTTTCCTATGACAGCTTGCTACCATCAACTGCCAGTTCACTTGATTGGGTCTGAAAAAGATCGAGAAACAGTAAACAAGTTACATTGTATAATGATTATCTCTTGAAGTATAAATAAATTCAAATTTTCAAGTTCTGTCTGGACTCACTGTATTAAAGTAGCACATTCAAAGTATTGGACAGCTTTGTCACAGTATTGAGAGTCCATGTAGTAGGCACCCAACCAGGATAGCACGTCGATATTGGTGGGTGAGTATCGATGAGACTGAGAGAGAGGAAGGGAGGGTGGGTGGAAGGAATGATTGGAGAGAAGGAGAGAGGGAGGGAGGGAGGGAGTGTGTGTGTGAGAGAGAGAGAGAGAGAGAGAGAGAGAGAGGAGAGAGGGAGGGAGATAGTGTGAGTGAGAGAGAGAGGAAGAGAAAGAGAGGGAGGGAGAGAGAGAGAGAGAATAAAAATGACATTGTGTTATTGCATCAAAAAGCAAAGGCTCGAGGTTTGTTTAACTGCAACGCAGAACTTATTGCAGTACTGAATTGACAGCTTGCAGTACTAGATTCTAATTTAGCGTATGTTCATACACACCTCGTAGTAATATTGAAAAGCTTGTGACCTGTCTTCCTCAGCGTCGTACAGTTCACCCATTCTCTGCAGCACACCAGGATCAGTCGGTACCAGGGACACCAACTGCATGAACCTAAAAAAGCAAAAAAAAATTAAATTCAGGCTCGAGTACAACTACGAGGTGCTGTACAACAGTACAAAGTGACAATCTGAGTTGTATGTTCCAGTGCTGTCCCAAATTTTTGACATAAGCAAAAATTTATGTGCTTATTGCTTACCATTCTGCTGCTTGGTGAAAGTCTTCTAATTTATCGTACCTGATTGAATCAGTCAAGAAAGAACAACAAAGGGACAATAATTATTCTATCGGATGTGAAAAAATGCGTGGATTGCAAAATTTGGTCAAACAGTTATATAAAACTTTCCTTAAAAACTGAAAAACTTATTTTAACCATCTTGCCTAATGGTCGCAGCATGCAGACAAACTCTGATATAATTTTTTGAACTTTCAGAAGTTAGGATACACATCTGCAAGTTGGTAGATGACTTCCGGAAGATTCTTGAAGATGGTCTGCAGTTTGTTGAAGCACTCCAGGGCTCTCTCCAGCTGTCCCAGCCTCTTGTAGGCTAGTCCCAGGTTGTACAGGGCCTCGGTGCAAGTTGCCTCCACTCTCTGAGCTTCTTGATAGAAATCACACGCCTTCTCAAAGCGTGACTGAGCGTACAGACAGTTCCCTTTGTTGACAAGAGCTGTGACAAAAAATAATTATGCTTTGCATGAACATGTAAAGTGCATGAAAAATTGAAAATTTTGCATCTCAGGTGGGTGTGTTAAAAATCAACGTATTGAGCATTGAGCTTACATGTATTCACGCACGCAGAAAATACCATACTGGCGGGTTTTTAGGAGTACATATAATTATTATAATTATTTCCACAGCAAAGAAATATGTGCTTATACACAAGATGCGCTTAATAAAGAGTGCCTTTTTGAATGCAAGTATATTGAGCGCTGCAGCATAACATACACTTATGTATGTGAGTTAGTAGACACAGAAAGAGGGAGAGAGGAGGAGAGTGTACCGTGCGGGTTGTAGTGATCTAGTTGTATAGCGGTGTCTGCATGTTTCTCAGCCTGGGGAACGTCACCCTCCTATAAAGTAACAGACATTGCAACTACATTATTTTGACACTGTGAGTGTGTCTTGCTGACCAGGAAGAAGACAAAAGAGAGGTTGGTTGCTGCTGTGCTAGCCATCTTGCTGTCCTTGCGCCCACAATCCTTCAGTGTTTCAACAGCCTATACAGTAAGACAGAAAACAATTAACAAAATTAATAATAGTGCAGAGATATGCAGTGGTTCAAAAATAGAGTATTGCATTATGTTATTTGCGGTACCTTGGGAATGTTGCTCTGTCGTAGGTAAGTTAGTGCTTTAGTGATCTCCAGCTCACTAGCTAGTTCCGAGTGCTGAGAGGACTTGACCACCTCAATACACCTGGATGAGAATTTAAAATGGTCAAACTTCTGTAATGAGAGCCAGGACACCTGCATGTGCACCAAAGCAATGGGTACTACTGTACACAACGCAGTAGCTTTGCTGCACATCAATGCAACATAGCACTTTTGGTCTCACGCAACGTACCTCTGAAAGAGACTACACAGTGATCCACTATTGTGAGACACTTGCAGTAGTTTATTTGCTAGTCTTGTGGAATACATAGTATATTTATTTTCTTCTAAGTTTGCAGATAAGGCCTCGACAGTACATGTACATGTATGTACTGTAGTTGATCAAAAATACGGTCCATCAACAGCGGAGTGTGGGCCCACTGAAGACCGAGCGTAGCAGCCTGTCGTTAGCGCCAGGGCTCGGTCAGCAGTAAAGACTACAAGCTGCTGAGGAGGGCCGCAGTCCACAGCATGTATCCCAGCTGGCGACAACATGCTGTAGACAATACTACACATCATTCAAGGTTATTTATACTAGTGCTTCACATGTTACAGATACTAGTGGGTACACAGACACGGTGTGATGACTCAATGGAGTATGAATTACACTATAATAACTTATAGTACTGATTATCAAACGTGGTTCCCTACATCTAAGATAATGTACCTGCACTAGAGACTGTACACAGTACTTTGCCTCTATAGAAAAGTATGCCCTGACAACAACAGGAGGTAGCCAGTGAAAGCCCAATGTACATGTACACATACATGCTGTACTGTACACACATGGAATTTTAAATTTGAATTTTTGGTGAAATTCGAATTTTAGGTGAAATTCAAATTTTAGGTAAATTTGAGAAAAGATGCCAGTATCATAATTACTGAGACACTGTTACTTTAGAACCCAATCACTGTGGGGTTCACACTCCTGAAATAAAACACCTACGCGTGCATACGGACACCTCACTAGTCGGGACACTATCCGTGGGTCTCAAGGGTGTCCAGATTAGATTAGAGGGGTTCCACTGTATGTCATTACAGCTTACAAACACTACTAGTATATATAATGCTCATTGAGAGAGGAAACGATAGAATACATGTGCATGTATATAATCAATGTTGAAATGTACCAGAAACCAAGCTCACAGGAGAGCCTGCAAGTGTGTATCCATTAATTTTGTGGTGAGTGAGACACGGTGAGCTTATACCCAGTACATACAAAGTACGGCACTGGATACACAGTACAAATACAAATACGTACCAGTCAAGTATAATACATATAGAACCAGCTCACCTGTGCACTAAGTGCTGTTCACTTCGCTTAAAAAAATAAAATAAAAACAGTATGGTCTTAGCAACATCAGTAAGTATGGACCCACTGAAGGTACTAGTAGTACCTCTGGTCACACCTCTGATGGAGACCACAGTCTACAACATGCAACCATGTTGAGACACTAGTAGAGATCCTTGAAGAGTACTTATACCAGTGCATCACATCTTACAGACACTAGTGGGTCCAGACAAGTATCCGCTTATGGCGTAGTTTTCATGTAAATGTACATCGTATAAACAAATGAGTACACCAGGAAATGTGCAATAATAACTACTGGAGCCTGGGCTAAGAGTACTGACTGTGCCTCCCACTGCAGGTGTGGGCAGTCCCACCTGAACCTCTGGCGGTCAGTGAGACACAGCAAGTGCCCCCAGTACAAAACCAGTCTAACTCATTTCAAGCTTACCAGTCAAATCCACTAGCAAATGAAGCCTCAATGACAGGAGCTATCAGTTTAGCTGCTGTCAAGATGGAATGTTCAGCCTTGGCTCTCTCCTCTAGTTCAATCTTCCTGAGAGTGTCTTGCTTCATGACCTCCAGTAACATGCGCTCATGATGATCGCTCTCCTAGTGAAAAGAATATAGCTGATACCGATGTTAAAATCTTGATTCTCACATCTGAGAGGTAGTAGCGATTGTCTTCAGGGTCAGTTGAGCATGTGAGCTGTGTCATACGCTGGAAATGACGCTTCTGCTTTTCTCTGTCACCGATAGCGTAGTAGCACAGCAAAAGATTCATCGCTAGAGAGAAAAAATTAATAATAATAGAAAGAATAGTAAAAACTATGAAACTAAAATTCAAATTTTCACAGAGTTGTGCTTTGCAGTGAGTGTTATTTTAACTATACTGATTTTAGAAATTTTTTAGATACTACTGCATCAATTTTTGTATCAACTAAAATTTTGTTCATTTTTTTGTGTGTTGCATCTACTGACCTGTCTTGAAGTCAGCCCTCTCTCTTGTTTCATTCATGATGTGCTCATAAGTAGACACAGCATCGTTATACTGACCCAGCCGCACATACACTGTACAGATGTTCTGTAGAATACGCAGTCTAGAAGATAGAAGGACAAAAATTTGAATTTTAGGTTAATTTGAGATGTTTCTGAGCTTGCCTCATTTCTCGATGAGTGTCTGGTATCTGGTCCAGAGCCATACGATACATCTTGATAGCCAGGGGGTACTTCTTCTGCTCGAAGAATAGGTTGCCCATGTTCAACCTCAGACGGCCTGAGAGAAAAATCAAGATTTGGGTGCATATGTACACAGTACACTTAAGGTACATGTACTGTACAATAAAGAATGAGCCTGACATTTAATGATAAAAAAAATCTATTTAAAAAAAATCATTACACAATGATACAGTATGCGGGTACCTCCACTTCCAAAGAGCTTGTTTTTGACAATCAGTAGGTAGGTCTTGTGAGCCTCTTCATGCATTTTGTTAGCATGATACTGGTTAGCAAGATTGAACAACACCTGTAGTATGGAAAACAGCAGTGAAAGAAAGATAGAGTATACCAATAAATATGGTGTGGTTTAATAATTCCAAAAATTGACATACGCAGTAAGTGAGGTCCAGATTTATCTGATCTGCTAGAGAAGCTTGTTCTCTCTGCTTGCACAGCAGTCTCTCCTTCCTGCTGGACTCCTTGGCTTTATCCAATGCCTGCATGTATAACACCGATACCGACAGCATAGAGTAGGTGGAAACACTGATAAACGTACCAGTTGATAGTCGCCGGCTGCAAATGCATTCACACTATCCTCAAGTAGCTTGTTCACTTTCTTCTCCAACTGACGAATACGCTCTTCAGGACTGCACAATAGTAATAGTAGTCTCAGATACACACACACACACACATACACACACACACACACACACACACACACACACACACACACACACACACACACACACACACACACACACACACACACACACACACACACACACCACACGCTAATGAAAACTGATAACAAGAAACGACCAGCAAATAAGTGAGAATTATTTTCAATTTACATGATACTTGAATGTGTTATCATGTGTGACATTGTACCTGTCTTCAGGTCTAGGGTCCAGTGGTGGTATAGGTGGTTTACCAGGCACTGTAGAGGCATGGTTCATAGGATCGTAGACTGGTCCTGAACAAGAGAGAGTAAGTGAGTGGGTGGGTGGGTGGGTGAGTGAGTGGGTGATTGAGTGGGTGTATCAGTGGGTGGGTGAGTGTATGAGTGAGTGAGTGATGAATCTCTGTACCTACCTGCTGAAGTGAATCCAGCAGCCCTGGTTGATGTCACGGGCCTTGCCTGATCAGGTTCCTGTGCATACAAACACCATAGCACAGTGCTTGAATGTCAAAATGTATGCACACTTACAGCAGCAAAACCAGTAGCCAGCCTGCCAGTTCCTAGCCGAAACTATGAGATAGAAAATAAGACAGTAGGTGGTGAGTTAGTATCTTAGTGGTAGGTGGATTGTCATCTACTCACCGCGCCCGTGCCTGTTACTCGAGATGTTCCTAGCCTCTTCTGTGCAGTCTATGGAGAGAGAAAGAGAGAGAGAGAGTGAGAGTGGGAGTGGATGAGTGAGTGAATAATCAATACTAATAAATGATAGTTTTCCTTACTGGTAGTGGAGGTCGTTGTCCGTACTGAGTACGTACAATACGCTGGAACTCCGGGTCATCTTCAAGTTGTTGCTAAGGTCGAATAAGTGATATTATATTATTTAAAGGATTCCTTGCCCATTACACTCACATCAAGGGTGGAATCGTCGTATCCCGAGTAAAGGTCATCGTCTTCGTCTTCTGGGACAAGATGAATGTTTCGAAGCGCCATTTGAGACGGTAGAGAGAAGGAAAATGCTCACGGGACGACAGACTAGAGAAAGTCAAACACGTTTACATTGTGTTTATAAATCGCTATGGCAACATAGAAGAAGGCGTGACTAGTTATTGAACTTCCCGCGTCATTTGTCATTTCCCGTTTATTTTTGTGTTGCATGCTAATCCTAGATCCTCTATGTCTTGGGTGTGGCTAGTTATTATTTAAAAGTTAATTGGTCGCTTCTTTGCAGTCAAGAGGAAGAGAAGAAAGGTTGCAGAGTCGCGTTGCTACAAGAACGCGCCACAATATCTTTGGAGGAACATGGACGTGTTCAAGAAGATCTTTGGATCGGACAAGAACACCGAATACCTTGAAAAGATTCCTGAAACCCTTACTCCGGAGCATTTCGACTTGCACAAGGTGTGTCACGCGTACTCTAGTTCTCCCTCTCCAACACTCGTCCACAACAATCCTTCCTAGCTAGTTAGTTTTATAATCAGCACATCTTTGCTTTTTCTAAAAAAACAGCAGCCTTGGGCTATTCTTCAATTACATATGAACATGTGACAATGCCTTCTATTCTTGTTACCAAAAAACGACTTTGCATCTGAAAAGCAAAAGTCTGTGTTGCACATAATATGTCAAGAATGCCTTAAAATCAATTCACATGTCAGGCGTGCACGTGCGTGATTTGATCAGTGTCATAATTATGGTGTGGGTCAGTGTTTGGTCTTCACTCCATGCAATGGCTATTATCTATTATGTAATTCGATTCATTGTGCGCACGGTTTAATAGCACGCTCTTTGCGTGGTAGGTCACACTGGCGGCTCACTCTGACATTTTTGTTTGTAAGATTCTAATTGTAGACAAAGCTGTCTTTCTCATTCTGTCACATTTTCACTGAACTTTAAAAAATAATTATAGCAAGGCAGTTAAGTTTTATTATACATTATGTAGTCACTATTATTGTGTACATGTGTGTTTTATCTTGACAGCAAGAAGAGGTGAATCCGAGTTACCTGCTTGCATTAGCTCATTCATCTACATGTAGTATAGAGGTGTATTGTGTCATGAATACCTGTTGCTACAGTATTGATAGCGCCTAACTCATGTATAGACCCAACTATGCTGCTGTGTCACGTTTTCCATGCTATTGTCATGGTAGCTTCTCGGGTTTTTAGGCACGCGTGTCTAAAAGTATCGTTAATCAAATTCCTTCGCTTCGTGGTTTGTTTAGTGTCTGCTTATAAACAATGCTGTGGTGCTTGGATGCATTCTGTGCTAACAGTTTTCGGAGGAAATTTGTATTATGGCTTATGAAGTGGTGTCCAAGTTTCTATTTCAGTTTACTACTTGTCACCATAATAATAATACATGCAGCTGAAGTCATAAATCAAAGGTCACCGGCAGTGCCAGAGAACCTTTGTATACTAAGCAATGCAAAGGGTCATCACACCTGTGCACTAAGCAGTGTCTAGCTGCCTCACAGAGGGTCACTGGTAGAGCCAGGACACCTGTGCACTAAGCAGTGTCTAGCTGCCTCACAGAGGGTCACTGGTAGAGCCAGAACACCTGTGCACTAAGCAGTGTCTAGCCTTACAGAGGGTCACTGGTAGAGCCAGGATACCTGTGCACTAAGCAGTGTCTAGCTGTCCTACAGAGGGTCACTGGTAGAGCCAGGACACCTGTGCACTAAGCAGTGTCTAGCTGCCTCACAGAGGGTCACTGGTAGAGCCAGGACACCTGTGCACTAAGCAGTGTCTAGCTGCCTCACAGAGGGTCACTGGTAGAGCCAGAACACCTGTGCACTAAGCAGTGTCTAGCCTTACAGAGGGTCACTGGTAGAGCCAGGATACCTGTGCACTAAGCAGTGTCTAGCTGTCCTACAGAGGGTCACTGGTAGAGCCAGGACACTTGTGCAGTGTATTGCAAGCTGTGTAATGCAACTCCTTGTACCCAGTCATGGGTCACTGCAGATGTGAGCACTTAATAGACACAGCTAGCAGTAGAATCATGAACGGTGTGGCATGTGTTGTTGCTCTGAGGAATTCTGTCTAGATCTTGTAATCACATGATAATCGTTATAGCAGGCACAACACAAGGTGCTCAAGTGAATTGGCAAAACAAGTGATAATCTTAGTACCAAATGCCTTATAAAACATACAGTACTTGCTTTTTAGCTGCTATCCAAATACATTCTAATAATTATCTACGTGTGAATCATGTTGGCTATAGACTTGCAAAATCCCTTCCTCACTTTTGTGTTTCCCAGTTCAAACACTTAGGAAACTATCCACCCACTGATAGTTGAGGTCACTCACTCTGTCTCAGAGTATAAAGTACAGACACACTCACAGTAGTGGGAATCAGTGTTGTGATCTGCATTGTAAGAGCATGGGAATCACTACTCTTGCTATAGGCAGTGTCTCTCATCCTCTATGTATTACTCAATAGGTGACAGTTCTTGCATAAACTTCTGGTAGTAGTCTAACACAACTGTCGCTCGATTCTTATCCTGTTTCTGTAGACATCAGTGTAGATCTCACAGTACTGATCTTAAGGGCTCTATGTACCAATACACTAGATGTGTATAAGTAACACTTTTAATGTTCCTGCCCTTTCGTATATTTTGACATTCGGCTAAACATTATGATGGTTTTACATCCTGTTATTGACAAATTTTGGACAGGTCGACATGTTAGCACATGTGCCGGCTCTTTAGTATAATTATGTTCTTCATAATTATAATAAAATTAATTTACAGTATGGAAGTAATAATTATTGGTGTAATATTTTTTTGCTGTGGATCTAGACACCAGTAGAATGGTAAAATTAATAATCATGTGGGAACTATTCCTGATCAATAAATTTTCATTATTAGCAGCTGCTTGTGCTAAATTAATTTTGTCCTAAAGTGTCTGCATTGAATAAAATTTTTACCTTGGATCAGAAAATTTTTGTCTACAAAATTTTCAACTTTTTAAATTTTTGAGTTATTATAATCAAAAAAATAATCATTGTTTATAATTTTGTTTCCTAGGATGTGAGACGAAATTATTTTAATACCGAAAATTTCTGATCTACGCCTAACGCGTACATGTATTTTGGTGCCAGCACCTGTACCTGTGCTAGGCATTGTACATGTGCAGTACTAGTACTGGTCATGTTTTACTGATGGACTTTTTTCTTTTTTCTAGACTCTTCGTCATGGATTTCCGTACCAGCCGTCGTGTTTGGCGTACGACAGTGTTCAGCAGTTGTTAGCTATTGGGTCACATCATGGAGCAGTCACAGTGTATCCTCTGTCATTCTGTCTGTCTGTCTGTGCATGACTACATGTGTATGTCTGTCTGTCTATCTATCAAACTAATGAGTATTAATAAGGATCTGTTGACGCTTGATATCAAATTATTGATTACTTCCTCGGGGGTTAATATAACTTTCATTAAAATGTGTCTCATTTGTCTATGGGGAATTCTTTGCCTGCATTAATTCAATAGATTATCATACTCCCCTGTGGTATTTCATGCATGTGTGTGTTTGATGATACGTGTGTCTCATTCCGGTCTTTAGTACACTTCCTCTGTTTATCTATCTATTGCTGTTTGTGACATTTCTATGCTCCAATAATACACTTCCTCTCATGTATTAGACAAGGGCCTGTATTGATATGTAGCGTACTTGATATCACTTTGGCTGTGTCTCACTGACCACCAGAGATTCCAGTGGGACTGCCCACCGCACCTCTGCAGTCAGTACTCCTGTGAGCTCTTAGCCCAGCTCCAGAAGTTGCTTAACCGCATCACTTTGAAGCTTAAATAAAACACATATTTTTTGCACTAGTGTCCTGTTTTTGAAAACCATTATTTTTGTAACAAAGTGTACCTCATTTCAAATCTAAGCCTTTGAGTACCGGTATTGCTTTAGAATGTAAAGTTTACATTAGTAGCTGTGTTTGGCTTTCATTTGTACAGTCTCACATACTAAATCTCCAATACATGTACATCAGTAATGCTATAAGATACAATGTACATGTACATGTATCTTCATAATGTGTAGTTCATGCTATGTGAATTTTTAATTGTGTACAATTAGTGTTTGCAGGATGCTGTTGGATATAAATATACATGTACATGCACTCGTGAGTTTGTTTTTGCCGAGCAGTGTTCACTATACCGTCTAGTAGTGTTGGTTTGCCCTCTTATGCAAACAAGCAAAGAATTGAAGACATGTTTGATTCCTTGACTCGCTCTTGTTGCTCCCTACCTACCTCCCTCTCTCTCTCTCTCTCTCTCTCTCTCTCTCTCTCTCTCTCTCTCTCTCTCTCTCTCTCTCTCTCTCTCTCTCTCTCTCTCTCTCTCTCTCTCTCTCTCTCTCTCTCTCTCTCTCTCTCTCTCTCTCTCTCTCTCTCTCTCTCTCTCTCAGTCTGGGTAAGCCTGGTCTAGAAAGACATTTTGAACATTCTGAAGATGTGTCAGTGCTACAACTTGTCTTCATAGAAAACAAAGTAAGCACAACAATAATAATTCATCTGTATGATTTCATTGATTCATCACATTTTGGTTGTTAAAAATATAGTATACCCCACATACTGTATGCACAGTCTGAATACCTGTGAGTGAGCTCCTATACTTAGCTATGGATACATTAGTGGTACATTTGTATTTGTTACATTTGTATCTGTACAAAGCATAGTTGTTTAAACAAGGAACTCAATAAACCATAACAGTACGTCATATCCGATACTTTATGGGCCCCACTAGTGTGTGTAAGCTGCGATACACTGGTATAAATAGGCTTGAACACTCATTACTAGTGTCTCAACATGGTGTGTAGGTCGCTACACATGTTGTAGACTGTGGTCCTGTCATCAGGCTTGTGGCCTCCACTGCGGTAGCCTGCCCCTCTACCTCAGTGGCTCCACTCTCACTGCTGCCAGGCCATACCTTTTCTTGTTTTAGCATGTACAACAGAGATTGCTTAGAGCTCTGGTGTCCTGGTTCAACTGTATAGTGTCCTTCTGTGGGGCAATGTTCATCAGTTTTTCATCTGTTTTTCATCTGTTTTTTAAAGTTCACATACAGTATGTGTCAAGGGCACCCACATGTACAGTACAATGTGTCTTCTGTCCTTACTTATTCACACACTGTAAGATCAGAGCAGCTCATTGTAACAAGAATCAATTGTATATTCTTGCTGGCAGGGTTTGTATACTGTATGCACAGTTTGAATACCTGTGAGTGAGCTCCTACTCGTTAGCTATGAGTACATTTGTAGTTATCTTACATTTGTATCTGCATAGTTGTTCATACAATGAACTCAATAGCCGATACTCTATGGGCCCCACTAATGTGTGCGAGCTGCGATGCACTGATATAAATAGCCTTGAACACTCACTACTAGTGTCACAGCATGGCGAGTGCTGGGCACCATGCTGTAGGCTGTGGTCCTGTCATCAGGTGTGTGGAAGTAGCTGACTCCACACTCACTGCTGGCATGGCCATACCTTTCCTTTTCTGCATGTACATGTACAACAGAAATTGCTTAGTGCACAGGTGTCCTGGCTCTACCAGTGACCCTCTGTCTAGCAGCTAGGCACTGCTTATACCATACTAAGTCTATTCTGACCAATCAGATTGCGCTATTTGAGAGATATAACATTTCGTAATTCCCTCCGCGTCACTTGCCCAAGATCAGAACAGTCTTTAGCATGGTACAAGTAAGTTATATCACATGTTGGCGGGACGTACGACCCGTTATATCCCTCGGGAAAGGGCTAGCACTCTCATAAAGTCTCGGAAGTGCCCTTTCCCGCGGGGTATAATGGGTCATACATCCCGCTAACACGGGATATAACCTACACTTAGTGCACAAGTGTCCTGGTTCTACCAGTGACCCTCTGTGGGGCAGCTAGACACTGCTTAGTGCACAGGTGTCCTGGTTCTACCAGTGACCCTCTGTGAGGCAGCTAGACACTGCTTGGTGCACAGGTGTCCTGGTTCTACCAGTGACCCTCTGTGAGGCAGCTAGACACTGCTTAGTGCACAGGTGTCCTGGCTCTACCAGTGACCCTCTGTGAGGCAGCTAGACACTGCTTAGTGCACAGGTGTCCTGGCTCTACCAGTGACCCTCTGTGAGGCAGCTAGACACTGCTTAGTGCACATTTCTATCTTTAATTGCATGTTCTGAGTGAAAAGCTGTTTATGGTATTGTAATGGAATCATGTACAGGGGTATATAATTTTTCTTGCTGGCAGGGTTTGCTTGTCAGCAGATGTGCTAACTCGTGTTTGTACCTGTGGAACATAACGGACAAGACTGCAAGAATAGAGCACAAACTGGAGTTCAAACGTGAAGCGTAAGTCATACATTTGTAGCTATGCATCACAATCTCATGCTGTACATGTGAAATGATTTTTTCTCTCCTCTTCTCTACTGTGTCTCTCTCCTGCTCTCTATCCATTCTTCCTTCCTTCTTTCCCTCCCTCCCTCCATCTCTCTCAATCTCTTAATCTCTCTCTCTCTCTCTCTCTCTCTCTCTCTCTCTCTCTCTCTCTCTCTCTCTCTCTCTCTCTCTCTCTCTCCCTCCCTCCACTCTCTCTTCCTCTCTCCCTCCATCCATTCTTCCCTCCTTCTCTCCCTCCCTCCCTCTTGTTTCCTTTCCATCCCTCTAGGCCTTGTCTTGTGTCATGGCCGTACGGCTCTGACTGGCTATATATCGCTATGGAGGAGGGCAATGTGTACGTAGCTCACGTGACTCAGTTCCAGCTCTCAGGATATAACATTTACTGGGACAAGGTGGTGGAAGCTGGGTAAGCAAGACAGATTAGAACCAACTACTAGTTTAGTTGACATGTACAGTATGTACAATAGGTTAGTCTGTTTTTGTGAGTTTTGAATGGAAATAATTGACAGTACATGTACAGTGTATATGAATAATTGTGACTGTTTATTGGTGCTTGGTTTAGTTCAGTTCAGTTTTTGAAGTGCAGTACAAATTTGAGATTGTAAAATCCTTTGTCTCGTTTCTGTTGTTGCTGTATATGAATTCATGAGTTTCACATGGTGCAATAGGACAGCTGGTTGATTGTTGTCTTATATTGTACAGGACCCACAGAATGAGACCTGGTGATGCTGTTGGACTGGAGGAGTGTCCTATAGACAATGGAAAGGTAGAAAGAGCTCTTCTACATGTATCTGTCTGTTTGTCCCTCTCACTCTCTCTCCCTCCCTCCCTCCCTCCCACCCACCCTCTCTCTCTCTCTCTTTCTCTCTCTCTCTCTCTCTCTCTCTCTCTCTCTCTCTCTCTCTCTCTCTCTCTCTCTCTAACTCTAACTGTCTTATTTCCTTACAGATACTAATCGGCTACACAGGTGGTCTGTGTGTGCTGTGGAACATCAAACAGAGAACGCCCGAGAAGCGATTCAGAAGGGAAGAATCTAAACTAGCAACTGTGAGTCTGCCTTTGACAAGCTCCACGTTTTTGAGTATGTTTTCTGAGTAGATTCTGACGTCTGTCTGCTGGCACGGTAGTGGGAAATGTTTTGCAGCAGCTTACAGCGACGGAGCTATTGCTATCTTTAAGAGTGAGAGCAAACCAGACAAGGTTATCCTTCCTCATGGTGAGTGACTGGCTGAAATTTTATCAACTTTCTCTCCGTTGAGTTCCTGGTATAGTATTGGGGGAGCATTGGCTGTGTCTCACTGACCATTAGAGGTTGAGATACAGGACTGCCCCGTACCTAGGAGGCACAGCCCATAATACTGACGTGTACGAGGAGAATTTAATTTATAGTTGGGACCCACTATTGTTTGCAAGTTGGTATAAAATAACCCTGAACAGTTACAGTATCTTCCCTATAACTGGGCCCACTAGTGTGTGTAGATAACCTCAAAGCATTACTACTAGTGTCTCAACATGTGGTCACTGGTCCGAGCTCTATGTTGTTGACTGTGGTCCCTCATCAGGTGTGTGGCCTCCACTGCTGAGCCTCAGCGGCTCCACACATCCTGCTGGATAGGTCATACTTTTTGTTTCAGCATGCATTGGTATGGTACATGTAACAGGAAGAGGAAAAGCTGTAACAGAAAGAGCTTTGCAGCAACAAAGCCATTTAGAAGGAGAGCTAACTTTTATTTCTTCATCGTTAGCAGACATGAATGCAATCTTCAGAACTGAGGCTGTTTTCATTATTATTTTGTAATGAATTAGGCACTGCACTGAAAATGATCAAATTCTCATCTTGGAATTCGGTGTGAACATTCATACACTGTAGCTCCTTTCACATGAATTCGAACAGTTATAGTACAATGTACTCACTTATTTTTCAATAGACCATACCGGTAACCATTGATCCGATAGTTGACTGGGGCCCACTAGTGTGTGTAGTCTTCAAAGCACTGATATAAATAACCTCAAAGCATTGCTACTAGTGTCTCAGCATGGTGGTGGTGTGGCACCATGTTGCTGACTGTGGTCCCCATCAGTTGTGTTGGCCCTGAGTCCACTGTTGAGTAGTTGTCCGGTCCTACCTTCAGCGGCCCCCTCTGGTGTTGTGTGACCATACTTTTTGTTTCTGCCTGCAACTACATGTAGTGGATGGACACTGCTTAGTGCACAGGTGTCCTGGCTCTACCAGTGACCCTCTGTGAGGCAGCTAGACACTGCTTAGTGCACAGGTGTCCTGGCTCTACCAGTGACCCTCTGTGAGGCAGCTAGACACTGCTTAGTGCACAGGCGTCCTGGCTCTACCAGTGACCCTCTGTGGGGCAGCTAGACACTGCTTAGTGCACAGGCGTCCTGGCTCTACCAGTGACCCTCTGTGGGGCAGCTAGACACTCTTTAGTGCACAGGTGTCCTGGCTCTACCAGTGACCCTCTGTGGGGCAGCTAGACACTCTTTAGTGCACAGGTGTCCTGGCTCTACCAGTGACCCTCTGTGAGGCAGCTAGACACTCTTTAGTGCACAGGTGTCCTGGCTCTACCAGTGACCCTCTGTGAGGCAGCTAGACACTGCTTAGTGCACAAGTGGTCCTGGCTCTACCAGTGACCCTCTGTGAGGCAGCACTTGCATTTGCAAATGTATACACATTATAATGATCACTCTTCTTTATTCTTCTCCCAGGGAGTGATTTCACACCATTTCCTATCAGTCACTTGCAGTGGTACCACACAGATCCTGAGGCATGGATGGTGTTCAGTGGAGGGTTCCCTGAGAGTGATGGGGTAGGCCCCAAGACACTGACCATCCAGTCCTCTCGTAGCAGTCACTTACTGAGCTTCACTGAGCCGATCCTTGAGTTCATCTGCCTTCCATCATCTCCATTTGTGACTGGTAAGAATAGAGAGAGAGAGAAGGAGGGAGAGAGGAAGAGAGGGAGGGAGGGAGGCAGGGAGAGAGAGAGGGGGAGGGAGGGAGGGACCGAATGAGGGCTGGGTGATTAAAAATGTCGATTTCTGCACTAAGGCAGGGTTTTATACTGAATTTTTTCTAGTGTTGAATTTTTTCTTGATCAGCTTTATAAGAGGCCTGAAATACAGTATATCCCTGCAAATATTTTGCAAACTTAAGCCTCTGAGAGTGATATTGAGGCCTTAGATTCATGGACACCAAAGCAACAAAAATATAACCTTCTGACCGATTTTGGGGCTAATGGGGAAATTCCCTTCTCCTAGGGTGCCCTGTTATACATGTACCATTATTTCTTCAGATATACAGAAGCCATTTGCTGTGGCAGCGCTGACCCAGAATGAACTGGTAGTACACGATGTCCAGTACCACTCGTGAGTACCAACACATGCACTCCCTCGTATTGATCATCACTTCCTTTCTGCTCCTAGACTGCCTTCCTTTTCTATTCCTTTTGCAATGGACATTCAGTTGTCACCTGTCACGTCAATACAGTACTATGCTAGTATACCAGATAGCTTCATAGCTCAACTGCACTCCATGGAATCTAAAGTAATGCACAAGAATAAATCGACAAAGGTCAGCATTGTACCATCCTCACTCACTCACTCATTCACTAACTCACTAACTCACTCACTCACTCACTCACTCACTCATCCACTCACTCATTCACCAACTCACTCATTCACTCACCTTCTCATCAACTCACTCACTCACTCACTCGCTCACTCACCAACTCACTCACTCATTCACTAACTCACTCACTCACCAACTCACTAACTCACCAACTCACTCACTCACCTACCCACTCACCCACCCACTCACTCTCATACTCTTCACCACAGCGCTGGCCTCTGAGAGGCGGCAAGTGGGGTATGGAGTCTCCAGATCCTTGGACTGACCTCATTGTCACAGGGTATATACACAAGCACACACTCACATAGCACAGATACACTTTATACCACATTATTTTGTCTATGTTACAGACATTACGATGGATCGGTGAGATTCTGGTTCTGTCGATCAGGTGAGCTATTTCAAATGCTGCCCATTAATTTTGTCTTCACTATTTTTTGTCTTCCAGTTACACTGCAACCTCTCTTCGCTCTCAATACTGCACACTACTTCAAACACCTGAAACGCACCGCCTCCACAAGAAGCACCAAGCGCACACCTACCACCACCACCACCACAAGCCCACCCTCACCACCTCACCCTCCCACTGTCACTCCTCACGCAACAACAAGCTCACCCAGTCTCGCGCTACCTGAAGAATCGAACAATACTTCACCTGAAAAGTCAACGGGAGGCAAAAAGAAGAAATCAATGTTTAGAAAAACTTTCAAAAAAGAGAAAGAAGAGAAAATCGAAAAGAAGGATGAAGGGTCAATACCAACGTCACCCGTGAGTGGGAATGGTGAAGGTGCTGTTAGTGAGGTTGCCAGTGCTGCTCCTAGTCCTTGTGCTACTGTTGCTGGCTCTGGTGGAGGTGCTTCTGGTGCTGTTAGTGAGGGACAGAGCGAGCGTGGTGATCAGCAATGTGACAATGGTGAAGCGGAGAGAAAAGTGCCCAGTAGTCTGCCTGTCAAGCAAGATAAACCAAAAGAAAAGCTAGAAAGTATGTCAAATAGAAAAAATAGAGACTCAGTGATGATTTGTTGAACTACTGTATCTCTCTCTCTCCCTCCCTCTCTCCCTTCCTCCCTCCTCTCTCCTTCCCTCCCTCCCTCTCTCCTTTCCTCCCTCTCTCCTTTCCTCCCTCTCTCCTTTCCTCCCTCTCTCTCTCTCTCTCCCTCCCTCTCTCTCTCTCTCTCCCCCTCTCCCTCACTCCCTCTCTTCCTCCCTCTCTCCCTCCCCCTCCCTCCCTCCCAAGGTCCCATATCAGATGATGAGTATGTTGCTATCCATCATATCTCTCTCAATGTGCACAGTCAGTCTCTGTGTGTTGCTAACATGGGAGGCCACGCTCTAACCTTCAACTTCTCATTCTCTCCTATCGACAAAACCCCACAGGTCAGCACTGTGTAAGACGTGCCTGGGATTTACATTCAAAATAACACTGCTTAAAAATTTTGAACTAAACTTCAGCTAAAATTTTGCAGTTAAAAAAATTATTAACAAAAAATTTTTCAGTTTAAAAAAGTTTGACTAACAAATTTTGTGTGCTGTACATTATCTCTCTATTCGCTGCAGTCGTTATCAGTTGATCTCGCCAGTGATTCAGTGATGGTCTCTGAGGCAGACCCTAGCGACTCATCGTCACAACCATCAAACTGGTCCTGGGAGTTCCAGAATGGCTCATCTTCCATCCTACCGGGCCTGTACCTTGTACAGCATTGCTACTGCTATCATGTGCGAGATGGAGCTGTGATAATCACCACACTACTGTATAATAGACACAATAACCTGTGAGCTGATACACTCATGCATCTATAATCCACCTGGTTGATTCTCACTCACTCACTCACTCACTCACTCACTCACTCACTCACTCACTCACTCACTTAATCACTCTCCCATTCACTCGCTCACTCACTCACTCATTGACTCACCCACTCACTCACTCACTCATTCATTGACTCGCTCACCCACTCACTCACCCACTCACTCTCACTCACTCATTCACTCACCCACTCACCCACTCACTCACTTATTCACTCACCTACTCACTCACTCACTCACTCACTCACTCACTCACTCACTCACTCATTCAGGATTGCATTGGGTACATGTCATGGTCTGGTAGTAGTGGATGCTAATACTAACCAATGCCTCAAGACCCTATCCAACCTCACAAGCATTCTCTGTAAGCCCACACTAATCCTTCCCCTCTCCCTTTCTTTATCTTCCCTTCCTATCTCTATCCTTCTCTCTCTTCATCATTATTTCTCTACTCTCTCCCTCTCTCTCTTTCTCTTCGCCCTTCCCTCCCTTTCTCCATTATCTCCTTCTCTCTCACACATTTCATATTTCTGTTCTCTTCTCAGATATGGCTGACCCCTCCCACTACTCTAAGCAGGTCCACAGGCACAGAGGGAAGACCATGTCTCATCAGAGAATATCCTCCTCTCAGGTGGCGTTTACTAGACGATGCTCTGCTCCACTGATGGAGGTAGCTAAGTCCAGTATACCACAAAGCCCTCTGTCAGCCACACCAACACCTACTACCCAGGCTAAGTATGTCATGTGGTCTATACAGTTCTTTGAATCTCATACTGTGTGTGCTGTTGTATTGTAGGACAACAAATGTAAAATAATTATTAAAATTTAATTATTATTAATATAAAATTTTAAAAATTAATTTTGATCATTTTGAATTTTTTTGCGTGAAAATAATTATTGAGCTTTTTTATTTTTTTGTGTGAAAATTGAGCTTTTTTGTGTAAAAAATGAGATTTTTATTTCTTGTGTGAATAATGAGCTTTTTGTGAAAATTGAACTTTTTTATTAATTTTGTGTGAAAATTAGTTTTTTGTGTGTGAAAATGCTTACTGTGTATATTCATGCTTAGAGAAAACTGCAGAATGACAGTGCTGCAATACTGTAGAACGGGGTTGATTGTCTTTGTGCTATCCTCTCGTGTAGTGGGGATCTGAGGAGAGTAGAAGAGCTGGATGATGGTTTCGAAAGCAGCACTGTGACCAGTTTGGAGATGGTGCCAGTTGCTCTAAACAAAGGTACAAAAAACCATAAACTACATGTACATACGTAAATGCAATACACAAGCATAATGAACATGTTGTTACACTCTAGTTTTTAGTACGTACTGTATAGTAGGAAGTTTTGGTGGGAGAAAATGTTTGCGAATTGCATACGATTCGTGAAATTTTACCCACGAATGTCTTGTTTTAGTTGACAAAAAAAATAGCCCACTGGGGCTGATTGTTGAAATGCTCTATCTCATGCATCCGCGAAAAGTTTCTCTTGCGAAAATTTCCCGTAGTACAGTACGTGTAGAATTGTTGTACAGATTTTGTTTTATCTCCTTTTCCCTGTGATCAGGCTCACCTCCTCAGCTGACTCTATGGGTTGGGACCAGCTGTGGTAAGGTAGCTGTGTACCTTGTGAAGACCATTGAGAAGAGGACTGACACAAGTAGCTCCAAGATTGAGCTGCAGCCAACAGGTTTAGCACATGTGTAACACAATGATGACATTACTATTTGGCTGCTACAGGGTTTATAGTCGAGCGGAAATCTGCAGTGGTTGCTATGGTGTTTCTGAGCGACAGAGGACAGAAAATAGTTTCACCTTATCGAGGTTAGTGTTTGTGTGTTTTGCCTGCCTTATCAACTTTTTAGGTTGATCATATTAATTTTTTATTAGCATTCAGTCGCTATTTTTATTGTTCCTTGCAATCTGCTTGTAGATTTAATAAAGAAAAATGTGACTGTAGTCACTGTACTATCATGAATGCCATTGTGGAGTGCATTTTTGTGCATCGCGTGGTTGTTGCAATAAAAATGTGTAGTACACACCTACACTCCATACATACCCTCTAATGTGTGTAGCTAAATCAGCTGTAGATTTAATAAATAAAAAAGTTACTACACACACTGTACTACTGTAAATTAAACATTGTGCAGTGCATTTTTGTACATCAAGTGGTTGTTGCAATAGTACACCCCTACAATCCACACAGACATAATGTGTGTAGTTAAATCAGCTATAAGAATTCATGATTGCTAACATACAGTACGATACACGTACATGTATTATGAATTATTATGTGTATGTGTTTGAATGTACAGATGGTGATGGTTCCCGCACAAGAGGGTCTACAGCAGCCATGGCAGCTAGCTATATGACAGTGATCAATAAATACAAGATAAAGGTATTAATAGAAGATGAACCATGCTCACTTGTACATGTATAATGTACTGTATAGAGTATGGGTTTCCCGGGAATGCACACGGTTAGTCGATGTGAGCCAGTGCTGGGAGGAGCAGCTATACTGCGCAGTGGATACTTTGCCAGTGAAGGTATCACAAAGATTAATGTCTTCATAGAGATTGTCGTGTCATGGAAATTCACTTTGTATAGGTCTCCCGTGCATTATGAGTGTTGTTAGTAATGGACAGATTCTAGTGCACACACTGCCTGGACTGAAACCAGTACTGGAAGTGTCCTTCCCTCCTTTACTAGACTACAGGTACTGTATGCACCCTCTCATGCACTCACTCACTCATGCACTCACTCACTCACCCACTCACTCACTCACTCATGCACTCACTCATGCACTCACTCATGCACTCACTCATGCACTCACTCATGCGCTCACTCACTCACTCATTCACTCACTCACTCACACTCATACACTCACTCACTCACTCACTCATGCACTCACTCATGCACTCACTCACTCTCTCACTCACTCACTCACTCACTCACTCACTCACTCACTCACTCACTCACTCACTCACTCACTCACTTTGTGTTGCATTTGTCTGTCTTTCAATACTCTCAGTATGCTCATCATGGCTGTACCAATGCTATAATTATAGCAGCTGTTTGCTCTTTCATTGGTTGATCATTCCTAGCAACACTAACTCTCAGCTGTGCTACAGTAGTGTTGTTACACCATCATTATTGTGCAAACATTCACTAGGAATAATGATAACATGCATTAGTTAGATCTATGAATTAGCCAAGTAATCAACAAGGCTATTATGTATTAACTGTACTACATGTAGATTATACTACACACTCACTCACGGACTCACTCTCTCTCTCTCTCTCTCTCTCTCTCTCTCTCTCTCTCTCTCTCTCTCTCTCTCTCTCTCTCTCTCTCTCTCTCTCTCTCTCTCTCTCTCTCTCTCTCTCTCTCTCTCTCTCTCTCTCTCTCTCTCTCTCTCTCTCTCTCTCTCTCTCTCTCTCTCTCTCTCTCTCTCTCTCTCTCTCTCTCTCTCTCTCTCTCTCTCTCTCTCTCTCTCTCTCTCTCTCCTCCTCCCCCTCCCCCTCTCCCTCCCCCTCCCCCTCTCCCTCTCTCCTCCCTCCCTCCCTTTCTCCAGACCCCTCCATACCTTCACTATCTCTGGTGATGGTCAGGCTCTCTATCTCCACTCATCATCTCAGATTCAGCGTGTCAGTGTCACTAAACAAGATCATCTCAACCTGCCAGCTGGTCTACCTAGTGTGTATGTCAACCTCGAGCCCCCTCAGCCAGCTAGCAAGGGTATACTGAGCACCTTGTTTGGATCAGGATCCACTAGTGTGGACCGGAATGAGCTGTGTAAGCTAGTACACTGTATATGTCTGTCTGTCTGTCTGTGTGCAAGCATCAAAAGAGCAGATGAGAGGAAGGAGGCAGTATGGGCATGCACTAAATAAGCCTTACTGTGATAACAAATTATGATTAATTTTGTATATCTTGCACTGAACAATGCATTGTGCTTTGTGACAGTGTTGCACTGCTACTTGAATAGTTGGTTACTGAGTGAGAGGGTGGTAGGCACACAGACTAGACTCAGAGGTTTGGCTCTCTATCCTTTTTCTCTCTCTCTCTCTAGTTGGTAGTGAGTCTGCTGGCAAGCCATTTCGATCTGTTGCTTGTAGAGATGATGCCAGAACTGGTGCCTCGTCTGGTTACTCCAGACTAGCACCAGCCGTTGAAGCGAGAGGAGAGGGAGGGGCTTCAGGTGGTGATAATGCATTCAAGAGAGCAGCTATGGTATATTATGTGATACTATTAATAACTTTGTTATGATGTTACTAAAAATAGGCATTGGACAAGCGAGGGAAGGAGCTAGGAGATCTGAGAGAGAAGACAGAAAAAATGTCAGCCGATGCGACCGGTTTTGCTGAAGTCGCTAGAAGACTTGCTGAAAAATCTAAGAAATCGTTTTGGTGAAAGAATGAGATTTTATCTTCTATTGTTTTATTGTCTAACTCTATACTGGTATCATACTGTATTATAAACATTGACTCACTAAGGCAGTCTCATGTCTAACATTATAGAGATTGCAACAATATTATACACATTCTGTCATGTATCACTTTCTGTTGTAATGCATTTCATGTGGATGCTAATGGAGGGTGTGGTCTTGTACGTGAAAATAGTCAAACTATTCACAGCAGATCACAAACGCTACATTGCTTTCTTCACCATAGCAAGTTATGGTAACCGATACTCATGGTTTGTGCTCTGTCTGTTATGGTGACTATGTATGCATGTAGGTATATACCACTGTTATACATGGGTTTAGCGGTACCTCTTGGGTTCTTAGTCAACACTGAACACATCATTGGAAACCATTATGGATGGCGAGATGCGAATGGGAGACTGTTGTGGTAAATGATTTATTCAGACGATGATGAACTATTGATACATGTTGTCACAGGTGTTTTATGAGGTTTGACACTTATTAATTTGGTAAGCTACTTAAGTGTTTTCATAACCAAAGCTCGAAAATTTGGACCTTGGAATATTAAGTAGGAATTTACCATTCCGAGCTGAGTGTACTACTGTAGAATATCAGAAAGAAAATTTAATGAGCTATTGCGCGAGATATTTATTCTCAGCACAACGTACATTTGCTCGTGACTGTTTGAGTTGTACAGAACTACATTGAAATGAAGTCAATAGCGATGGAAATACCATGTGATGTTGCTCTATTCATAGTTGTATCCTCCTTGAAATAACAATGTTTTAGTAAAAAAATAAAGTTAATACCAAATTACAGTTCTCAAAAATAGCACCTAAGGTGCAGATGCCTCGGTACACCATCCACCATTCCACAAACACAGCAACTGCAGATGCATGTATACAGGATTTCTTTACAGCAATCACAATGCAGTGCTTTCGTTTAAAATAATATGCAATCAGAAGCCAATCAGTGCAAATTAAACAGGGCGTGTCTACAGTGTTTCAGTTAGCACAGCAACGCATAGAGTAATTGATCAAACTTCGTCCGGTATCAATAATCGGCAATCCATATACCGAGAGAAAAAGGACTTTCCAGTTAGCGACTGTATGTTTCAAGAGCTTTTCATGTCCCTATAAAGTAGTGATAATTATAAGCGCTGATCTTTCCCAGAGACGGAACTGTGATACAAAAGAAGCCCGGACGCTGACGAATAGTATCAATCTTCGTCATACAGGGACTTAACTCCGTCTTTGTGATTTATTGCTAAGCCGCAGCTGGCGCTGCTAACAAAAACACTTGCATGCAACTCCCACTAGTTAGCTCTACAAGGAAGCACAACGGCGCCAAACTGCAAAGCGTCCTCTTTCCTGTAAGGCATGACGAATTTACGAACGGAAATTGCTGACTATGCAATTAATAAAAATTAAGTTTTATGTCAAAAATATTAGTGTGAGGATTATAATTTTTAGGATTTGAAAGTGTCGAACAATAGTTCAGATCCTCCTATTGACAACTATAACAAATCAATAAACATGATTGTTTGAGGATAATTTCATTATTATGTACCTCCTCTTATGTACCTCTCGTGGTGTTACACACACTCAGCGAGGAATGAAGTCGAAGACTTCTTGACAATAATTGTTAACCAAAATATCATGTGATTTGTGTTTGTCAGACTCAGACAGCTCTAGTGGTGTTACACGTACTCAGTGAGGAGTGAAGTCAAAGATTTCTATTGGTATGTTGAAATTGTTAACCTTTGACATGTGCTTGTCAGATTGAGACAGCTCTGTTGGTGTTACACGTACTCAGAAATTGAAACCTCCTGTTGGTATGTTGAAATTGTTAACCAAAATATAACTTGATACATGTACTTGTAAACACATGCAGATTCAAATCTAAAACTGTACAAGAGCAAGTTAACCCTTTAGGGCCTATAGCGGATTTAGCCGTCATAATTGACTCCACCTACTGTAGACGTCATAAATAGTGTGAAAAGTGCTCTAGAAAGGTCAAATAAAGTTTAATTGCAAAAGCTAACTTTACCTGAAAAAACCCACTGTTTTTCGCCGCGCCCTCCCCACTAAAATATATAGAACGGGGGGATTTTTAAAGGGGGGTGTCCCCCCTTTAACCCGGGGTTCGAAGGGGCGGAGCCCCTCGCCGCTTTCGGCATTTTTGGGGCTTCAGGATGCCCCTAAATGCATACTTGGGCATAGAATATGGTCTAAACTATGCTCTTTGCTCACCTGGACACCACCAGGTTTTTGTATCAGTCACCAGGGCTAAACGAAGACCAAAATTGGCTGAAAAATGACGAGGTCGCAGCACTTAAGCGGCTTCTGTTCCGAATTGGGAGTGGCCAACTCAGAGTTTAGTACATGGTCGTAAACTTTGACATGCCAGGAAAAAACAGTGCTAGTTTGGAACAGCTAGCGTACTGCATGTTGTAGAAATCGCAAGACAAACTGTCAGTTTAGAGCAAGCCGAATTTTCGTCAAAATAATTCAGTCACTAAAGAGTTAATAAGAGGAGGTACATAATAATGAAATTACAATTATTTTTATTGATTTTTTTACAGTTGTCAACAGGAAGATCTGAAATAACTAGGCACCAAAGGTGCTGATGCCTCGGTGGAATGTCACCATTTCACATACACAGTAAAGTTAAACTAGTACTGCAGCTGTTGTACCTTTCTGTACAGCAATCACAATGCAGTATAATAGTTATGCAATCAGAAGCCAATCAGTGCTGACCACTAATTCAACTGGGCGTGTCCATAAAGTTCAATTCGACGGCGCAGCACATACACGAGCGAGATAGCGTCTTACACAATTTCTTTAGAAATACGCTGCTATCCTGTGACTTATCAGTTTCTAGGCAGTCAACTGTGTCTACGGAGAACTCTAGATCATTGGCAACTACTGTAGCTCAAGCCGGCGAGCTCAAGCTCGAGCTGTAGGCCTTCGAGAGAATTTCGCTGGACCTACCAAGCTGTTTTGTAGTACAAACGAACTCACTAGCTGTAAGGCAGTCAGCTGTAAACTGTTTTGTCTTTAGAGGAGTCCAGATAGCCGGGAACAGCCATCGAGGTAAGCATCTCACGCCATAACTCACAAACGGAGCTTTAGAACCAACAATTTATCAATACAGTTCCGAGCAAATAGCGATTTGTACCTGTGTTGCTGATATCAGCGCTTAGTTTTTAGCGTCCGATGCGCTATGCCGGCAACGGACAGAATGAAGCACCAAAGGTGCAGATGCCTCGGTGGAATGCAACCATTTCACATACACAGCAACAAACTGCAGCTGTTATACCTTTCTGTACAGCAATCACAATGCAGTATAATAGTAAATAAATTATGCAATGCAATTCCTGTATGATGAAATTAAAGCTGAAGAGCGCTGCAACAAGCTGCAGTACAGCACTGTTTGCAGAATAAACTAGTGGGTTGCAACTATGCAATCAGAAGCCAATCAGTGCTGACCACTAATTCAACTGGGCGTGTCTATAAAGTTCAATTCGAGTGCAGAGCACGGCACAGCACATACACGAGCGAGATACTAGTAGCGTCCTACGCTGCTATCCTGTGACTTATCAGTTTCTAGGCAGTCAACTGTGGATAGTTTTGTCTACAGAGAACTCTAGATCATCAGCAACTACTGTAGCTCAAGCTCGAGCTGTAGGCCTTCGAGAGAATTTCGCTGGACCTACCAAGCTGTTTTGTAGTACAAACGAACTCACTAGCTGTAAGGCAGTCAGTTGTAAACTGTTTTGTCTTTAGAGGAGTCCAGATAGCCGGGAACAGCCGTCGAGGTAAGCATCTCACGCCATAACTCACGAACGGAGCTTTAGAACCAACAATTTATCAATTCAGTTCTGAGCAAATAGCGATTTCTACCTGTGTTGCTAATATCAGCGCTTAGTTTTTAGCGTGCGATGCGCTATGCCGGCAACGGACAGATACACACACACACACACAACACGACTACTGTATGCCTCGTGGCTCCGCCCACCGAGGCATAATGACACACACACAACACGACTACTGTATGCCTCGAGGCTCCGCCCACCGAGGCATAATTATTATTCAGCACTTTCAAATCCTCAATCATTAAAAATTATAATCCTCTCTCTAATATTTGACATAAAACATAATAGTTATTAATTGCATAGTCAGCAATTTTCGTTCGTAAATTCGTCATGCCTTACAGGAAAGAGGACGCTTGTAGTTTGGCGCCGTTGTGCTTCCTTGTAGAGCTAACTAGTGGGAGTTGCATGCAAGTGTTTTTGTTAGCAGCGCCAGCTGCGGCTTAGCAATAAATCACAAAGACGGAGTTAAGTCCCTGTATGACGAAGATTGATACTATTCGTCAGCGTCTTCCTTTGTATCACAGTTCCGTCTCTGAGAAAGATCAGCGCTTATAATTATCACTACTTTATAGGGACATGAACAGCTCTTGAAACATACAGTCGCTAACTGGAAAGTCCTTTTTCTCTCGGCATACGGATTGCCGATTATTGATACCGGACGAAGTTTGATCAATTACTCTACCACGAGCGAGTAGCTTCCATAGCTTGCTTACACGATTTCTCTGGACCTGCGCTGCTATCCTGTAGTAAATTATAACCTACTGATCAACTTCTAAGCAGTCAACTGTGGACAGCTTTGCCTTTGGAGAAGTCCAGATCGCCAGCCACGGCAATCAAGGTAAGCAAATCACGCCATAACTCGCGAACGAAGCTTTAGAACCAAACTTCTACACATCAGATCCGAGTAAACATTGAGTTCTGCTTGTGTTGCTTGTTTCAGCGCTTAATTTTCAGTGAACGACGAGAAATGCTTGCAACAGACAGACAGACTGACACACTGACAGACAGCACGATTACACCTCGTTAGCTCCGCCCTCGGCATAATAACAGTAACTACAACTAATGCTAGAATTACTAAGACAAAACTAATCTATATCATGTCAACATTGGGTTCCTAATCATGGCTATTGTTATAATATATCGTCATCTGAGGAAACAAGATAATAAGTCCAAAAGTGAATCAGCAAAGTAATGAGATAGTTGTGTACGTTGTGTTTATTTTCTCACATATACAGGCACTGGTTGAAATTGATCATCTTACTAGTGATTGTACTGGGTATAACGTGGTTTGGCCAACTTATATTCTTCACTGATCATCGTGAGATTACGTTCATTGCGTACATCTTCTTTGGTCAAGGCATCATTATATTCATCTTACTGGTTCCTCTCTCAAAACAGGTATAGCATTTATTTCACATTTTTTGGGGCTCATGCTGAGTAAAGCAGAATTTAATATTTATGGTATAACATCAATATTTTGATTTTTTAGGTGAGAGATGCTTATATTAAGTGGTGGAAGACATGTTTACAATCTCATTCACATTATCCCGCTACAGTAAGTGATATTACATGTATTGTATAACATTATGTTCATTATATATACTTCTTTTTGTAGCCAATTAACACTGAACAGAACATAGTATGATGAAACCTCGACCAATAACACTGCTTGATAGACTTTTAAACAAAATTCACTAATTATTCTATGAATTTTATTATAATGAAATAATTAATTATGTCTAGCATTGGGTAGACAAGCTAAGCTACAAACATGTCATCTTTAGCATTGGATAGAGAAGCTAAGCTACAAGGCACTTGGGTCATCTTTAGCATTTGCTATAACTGTGAAGATTTACAGAATTTAATTCTCATTTTCCTGCTACAGTAGATATTAATGTTTCATTGTTACTTTTGTAGCCAATGAACTCCAGCTGCATGATGACCTGGTCTTTGACTCAAATCACTGCATGATTGCACTCATTAAAATAATATTTCCAACTATCGGTCATTGTCTTGAACCATGGGGCTGAGAGGATGCCCAGCTGATAGTAGGCCCTGCAGGCTGCAGCACCATCATAACTTGGGGTACATAGCTCTGTAGCATACCGTGTTGAGACTACATAGCAGTAAAGCACATGATCGTGATTTCGCCATAAACATAAATCGGATCACCAACTTGTTACCACGCCTATTAGTAGTTCTTATTGGTATTCCGTCAGTACTGCTATACTGTCTCTGTCATCCTCTCAAACAGCCATGCATTACTACTGCACTTCTGTATGTACTGTAAAATCAAATAATAATAATAAGGCCACATAAACTAAATAGTTAGATTCTCATCCTCCTGGCTCAAATTATTTGATGAGGCGGGAGGCAATTTATAATTTAAATTTGATTTTTGTCGGTCTTGCTTCGACAAGGTTGTCGGTCTTGCTTCGACCAAGAGCGCACGTGATCGGCCCAGTCCTGCTTGGAATAGCTTCTGAGTAGTCCAGTTGCCCGGACGAATACTTGTGGTACACGTCGATCAGTCGTGACTGGTCGGCCACAATGCAACCAAACCAAGGCTTAACAACCCTACATCTCGCACGGATTTGGACAACAACGAACACCATGATCGCTGAGCAAGCTAAGTTTAACCCTGAGTAAACGAGTTAAATTTTATCAAAAACCGTCAAATAAGTGATGCGGGCGGGGATGAGAATCTAAATATTTAGTTTATGTGGCCTAATAATAACGCGCGGGTGCATCCCATCCCTCATAGTTCCCGCGCCGCGATTCATATCACCGCATCAGGTTACGATGAGAAGACTAATCATGTTCTCGCTGATCTTCATCTGCTTCAAACTATCCTATTGGTTTGCAGATGCTCAAGACACGTAAGCACTCAGTGTTGTGTGTCATTGATACTACACCGCTGCCTTCACATACTCAGATTTAGCTTGAATCTTGTACTAGTAACAGCTGATGGAGTAGACTGCAATGGCTCCCATCCTACTGTCACAGTGAGTACACGACTGGTAAGTGTGGTGCCAGTAAGAAAATATACCCAATGGATTCCAGTCTCAGGTAAGTCAGTCTGACTCAATGCCGTTGATCACAGATTCCCAGCTTGTCTTGGGACTCATGATTAAATCGTTATTACAGTGCATGCATGTTGTTTTTCTGTAGACAACTGCAGTACAGCTCACAACTTGACATTTTCATTGTCTGCAATATTTAATCGCACTATTCTCGACACAATAGCTAACCCACACTATCAGTTCAGGATTGATCTATCTCCTGCTGATCACTGCCATTGTTTAACTGTTGAAAGTGCTACTGGTGTTATTGGTAACATTATATTCAACCAATGGAGAGATGGAAGCTTCTGGTGTGGCTGCAACATCACTCAGCTTTGTGCCTCAAATAGTACATTCTATTCTGTACTTATAAGTCAGAATGGATCACTGCTAAGAGATGATGCTCTTTTATGTGACAATTCAACAGATGAGGCTACTATCAGTCTGAGTGAGTCATAATACTTGCATTAAATAATATTATGCAGTACATGCATGCACGACATACAATCGTAATATACATAACTTACTGAAGCTGCTTGCACGATAGATCACTGTATCCCTTTCATTAGGCACTAAGTGCGTGACTGTTGATGTTTGGAAAGGAACTCTAAAATGCACTGTTAGCCGAGCTAGTCATGATGAAACTTGCTCTCTTGGTGGAAATGGTAGCTAATTGTAGTGATGTAGACACAGTTTGTACAACAACATGTCATTCCATGTACTATATGTTTAGCTACATTATTATTAACGTAATCGATGATGGAATAATTGAATGCTTCAAAGCATGGTTATCATAAATATGTGTGTGCCAGTGTGTTATTTTACATCAATGTGTTCCTTTTGTGAATACTGCATAGCTACCAGAGTATGTCACTGCAATGGAAAGTGGGGACAAGTTCACTGTCATCCATCAATACAATTAGTAGAGGAACTGGTATGTTGTTATTATAGGTCAAGTGAACATGCTTTATAGCTACCTGCATCCATTGTAGCTTGAATCATCTCTACCTGAAGATAGTCTCATGATTCTAAGTCAGCTACTACCAAACACTACCACCATCACTCAGCGATTGGATCTCCTCACGAGAGCTGTGCAGCAACAACTCAACACAACACAAGGAATAACAGATACATTTCTACAGGTATAGCTACACCATTTCTTGTTTAGACATCAAAATTAATATAACATACTCACAGTTTATTCTGAATATCGTTGAAGACATACCAATTAAGGCAAGTGTAATTTTCACTTTCAACCATCTACAACTAACAATACTATAATATGTAACATGAAGTGCAAGAATATCTGAATTAACCACCAAAATTTCCATTTTTTATTATTTAGACAAATTCTTCTAGTTCACTTCCGTTTCTGTCTCTACTGGATGATGTGGCTCTTAGTCTCAGACTGAACAGAACTGTTAGCTCAAAAAATGATTTAATACGTATGTGGACAGTTATAGTGAATCTATGTGTTATGACTAGAATATCCTTTATATAGGAGTGAGGACGAGGGAAGTGTTTCCTGGTAGTGGGCATGTCACTGGTATACAAGTTGACAATAACTACATATCCCTATCTGATGAAATATTTGATAACATATCTGAATCAGGTATACATGTCAACAGTGTATACCTAGTCCCAAACATTGCTTTCCTATTTGATAGTATTTGTTGCTTCGTATTATTTTGAGAACATCTCTAATCTACTACCTGAGGGAACTCAAGAGTAAGCTTTTGATAGTTGCTGCAGTTATAACCAGTTTCTGTACACAAAGGCCTATCTCTTCAGTTATCTCATCCACACTGGCTTGTAATGAATGCAAAACCACTAATCTGTCAGAGAATGTGACCATTTTCTTTGACTTGCCTCCAGAAATGACTAGCAACACTAAATGTGTGTTTGCTAACTTGCAGTAAGTCCTATAACTAGACTATAATAATTATCAAGTATGAGCTGAGCTTTATGTTTAGAGACAGTGTTGGTCCTGATTTTTGGAACGACAGTGGTTGCAGTACGATAAATTTAGAGAATGGTTCTGTGATGTGCTCGTGCAATCATCTCACACACTTTGCTATTCTTCTCAGTCCTGAGCAGCCAGAAAATGTACACATAATTATAAGTTAATAAAAGTGCATAAAAATATTTTTGACTATACTGCTCCAGATTTCTACATCACTAGTTTTCTTGATCGTTGTCTCTTTCATTTCAATGGTGTTCCTCTTGGCTACTATTCTCACATTTGTACTACAAAAGTCAGCCAAAGTGTATAGAGATTATTTTTGTTATATCTTTATTAGGGAGGCACAGTAGTGACTCCCTATGTAGGGTTGAACGGAAAAACAAGATGGCGGCTACATACAATGTATTAGCGTTCGAACGCTGATATTTCGCCTGGCGATGAATTTTATACGTCCAAAGGCACTTAGATCTGCTATCTGGCGTTGCCCCATCTTACAGTAGAAAGGAGATTGCTCGAAATTGTTGCTAAAGTGACGAACCTACAAACGGTGAAAATCGTGTTTCGTCATCTTCGTTTTCTTCTTCTTTCTTCTTTCTTCAGCGCGCCTAGCGCCTTTACGCGAGCAGTGCCGAGACCAAAACACCCACGAACAGTCGTGAAATTCTCCTGGCAGGTGCCTTTTGAACTTAGTTTTCAGCGAAACGGCGAGATAAATTCCGCGAATTCTCAATTGTGATCCATTGTCAGCTAAGTGTTAGACGCCATTATTGTGATTGCGCAATGCGCACGTAACCAAGCAGTGGTTAGCATAGCGCACGTGACCAAGCAATAGCTTGAGTATCGCCACGCCGTATGGATCACGGAAAACACAGTTTTGTCAGGAGTCTTCGAAGAACGGTAAGCTCGTATAGGATCACCATTCTGCACTTGCCAGATAATTATAACCGCCGTAGACTACAGGTCTACAAACAAGTGTAGGCGGGGCTCGTATGCACTGCATGCATGCGTAGGCGAGCTGATATGTACAGCATAACAAAATTATTTTTAGCTACAAGTTTAAAATTGTTAACAATAAAGAAAATCATCAACAACAGGAAAACTACACTAATGGTGGAAACAAAGACGGCTCAGTACATGCATGACATTGAACTGCACTTCACTGAAAAAGAAAAAAGGACGCAAACAAGATAATAAAAAGATTTCTATCGAGGATGTAGGGTTGTGAAATCTAACACTGGTCCACAATGTCAACTAACAAGGAACAAGCATGGAATGGTAACACGATTGACTTGCTAACAGACCATAGATCCCTACATCAGTGGCTGTACATATTTTGTCACAAGTTGAATTCAATTTAATGCACGTCTGGTGTCAGTCAACCTGAGCAACTAGCTGAACTAGCTATAGTCAGCCACTGATGTAGGGATCTATGGTCTGTTAGCAAGTCAATCGTGTTACCATTCCATGCTTGTTCCTTGTTAGTTGACATTGTGGACCAGTGTTAGATTTCACAACCCTACATCCTTTTGATTTCGATAGAAATCTTTTTATTATCTTGTTATTTATAGATCTCTGTGGAACATGCGTAACTACATTCACTGTATGTTGTGTGGTAGTATGTTCACTGCCGCGCTTGTGTTTATTGTGGGGATAAGAAGAGCTGAGAACGAGGTACTGTGACTGTCCTCAATTTCCTTCACACTCCTGTATCATGCAGGCTGTCTGTTCTGCCATTGCTGTGTTGCTTCACTACCTCTGTCTGGTGATGTTCATGTGGATGCTAATGGAGGGTGTGGTCTTGTACGTGAAACTAGTCAAAGTGTTCACAGCAGATCACAAACGCTACATTGCTTTCTTCACCATAGCAAGCTATGGTAAGTGATACTCATGGTTTGTGCACTGCAATAATTTTTTTGTGACTGTATATGCATGCATGTATAGGCATACCACTGATATACATGATTCTAGTGGTTCCTCTTGGATTCTTGGTCAACACCGATAACATAATTGGAAGCCATTATGGACGTCGGGATGCAAATGGGAGACTGATGTGGTAAATGATTTATTCAGACTATGATGAACTATTAATACATGCTGCCACAGGTGTTTTATGAGGTTTGACACGAGCTTCATTTGGGCTTATTTTGCTCCAGCCATTCTTATTAGTTTGGTAAGCTACCCAATTGTGTTTCATAACCATAGCTCGGAAATGTGGACCTTGGAAGTAGGATTTTACCATTCCGAGCTGAGCATACAACTGTGGAATATCAGAAAGAAACTTTACTGAGCTATTGCGCGACAGAATTATACACAGCACGACGTATATTTGCTCGTGACTGCACGGTATGAGTTGTACAGAGCTATACATTGAAATGATGTTTTTCTCAATAGCGATGAAAATACCATGTGCTCTATTCATTGTTGTAACCTCCTTGGAATAACAAAAAACAAATAAAATAATTATTAACAACAACAAATAGAATAACAGTATTTTACTAAAAAATAAAATTAATACCAAACAGCAGTTCTAAAATTAACAATAATAATGGTGTTATTATTTACTGCTTGCTCTTGTTAAATAACAATAGTATTAAGTACTAATAATGCTAAAACTATACTAAGACAGAACTAATCCATATCAGGTCAACGTTGGGTTCCTAATCATGGCTATTGTTATAATGAGCCGTCATCTGAGGAAACAAGAAGATAAGTCCAAAAGAGCATCAGCAAAGTAATGAGATAGCTGTGTACGTTGTGTTTATTCTCACACACATACAGGCACTGGTTGAAATTGATCATCTTACTTGTGATTGTACTGGGTATAACATGGTTTGGCCAACTTGTATTCTTCACTGATGATTCTGTGATTGCGTACATCGGCTTCATCTTCTTTCTAAGTCAAGGCATCATTATATTCATCTTACTGGTTCCTCTCTCAAAACAGGTATAGCATTTATTATAATTCACAGTTTATTTTTGAAATGCTGAGTCGAGCAAAATTTAATATTATTTCATGGTATAACAATTATTATCAATAATAATTTGATTTTTTTAGGTAAGAGATGCTTATGTTAAGTGGTGGAGAAAGGTATGGCCGCGCTTACAATTGAATTCCAGCGATTATCATCTTCCAGCCACAGTATGCTATATCACTGTCACATAATTATTATCTCACTTTATTGTTTTTGTAGCCGATGAATTCTAAAGAAAATGGAGTGAACGTGGAGAATGTAGTATTGACAACACCTTATCAATTCGCTGCCTAGCTGATGGAGAACTACTTGTCACTTTTTAATGTATCATTATAATTTTATAAGCATTTGGTGTTATGAAGGTTTGTGCTGAATCGTACATACGCAAGTCACATTAGTGCAAGTCACATTAGCAAACGTAAATTGGATGTGAAGAATGAGATTGTGCTTGGCTGCATGACGAGACTGTCGGTATAGACAGTGCTTCTTTATCTTAGTCAATGAAGCCAGACAAATTTAAGCCTCAAAGTGGTAAACTTACTGCATGACGACGTTTCACTGTGCATATACAGTCTCACCATCCATCGAGACAATCTACTATCTACAGGTTACTATTATGCTTGGATAATAATATTTTTATTCTTATTTTGACATAATTAATTTTAATGAGCTGAATAATATGTGCTACTGTTTCTGACATGCTTGATGGCTTGTATCGATGAGGGTCTTCACTTGCTCCGAGTTCATGTCAGGTCTAAAATTATGCTGTGACCAAGATTAGCTAAGAAACGGCAGCGACCAAAGCACTGCACCATATATCTTGGTAGAAAGAGAGGCACAGAGAGAGAGAGGAGGAGGGAGAGAGCTAGAGTGGGAGAACGGAGGGAGGGAAGAGGGGAGGGAGGGAATGAGAGAGGGAGGGAGAAGGAGAGGCACTTAGGTCATCTTTAGCATTGCGTAGAGAAGCTGATGACGGCACCAGTCCAATTGAGCATGCTGAACTCCGCAGTTCTCTCATTGGTCTAGTTTGTCATCTCCAACAGCAGCATTGCCCTCGTCTCAATGTATGTGACTCAGTGAGTTCCTCATCTCTACTGACCTCATCCAGCGATACCCTCTGGATAAGCTGCCTGACTCCAAGCTATGGCGACATGCATCAAATCGCTCGATCAATGCTTCTTCACAAGAAAGGTGTTCCCAGTCACGGTTATTAAGATGGCATGGATTCCTCACAGTAAAAGATCTACCTCTTGAGCCATATCACCAGCTAAGTTCCTCTTCTGTCTGTCTCCTTCAGGAGGTAAGGGAGCTCGGTTGTCAGCTCAAGGGATCTCTGAATGTCAGTGAACTGAGAGAGCATCTGGACAAGCTGAGTCTATTCGCAATTCGCTGGCGAGAATCCTCTGGTGAGCAGTTTTTCCTGTACTGTAACATGTGATGGTAATAATGTTCTCTGGTGTGTACAGGAGGTGGCTGGGTTGAAGAAGGAGGACCTACCAAGTGATCCACCCACAGCTGCTGGTAGCTCCAGCACCCTCAGTGAGTCACATGCATTACACAAGTTTTCATAGTAGTATTCTGATCTATACAGGTATTGATGACCTGTTTGAGGTCTTGATGGCTTTAGAGAATCTTAATGACTGGCAGCGCCTAGGTCTAGCCCTGGGACTGCCTGTAATCGTATGTTTTACATTACATGAGAGCAATGTTGGATGAGCAGCAATGTTGGATGAGGAATCTATCCCCTAGAGAGGACAGAGGAATCTATCCCCACACTAGAGAGGATAGAGGAAGAGCAGCGGGGAGCCATTGAGAAGTGCAAGAATAAGATGATAGACTCTTGGCTGGAGAAGAAAGACAATGTCTCTAAAAATGGTGCCCCATCATGCGTGGTACTACAAACGCTCTTAGGAAGATTAATGAGAATGAGTTAGCTGAAAAGATCATCACTAGCTGATGGTGAGGTATAATTATGGCTAAGTATGCATGTTCACTGTTTATATCTCTGGTTATGAAGGGAAAAAGAAATTTTACAATACAGTACTCCTGCAAGATGAAAAACTCTGTCAAATTTAACAACAACTAATTGATCCCTTGCTACGTATTAGTTTTCGAACCCTTGATAATCTAATGCAGAAATGCAGCCGTGAATATAACAACATACTTTATATCAGACTCAAAAATTATTTCATTTGTTTTCGATATTCAAATCAATAATAATTTTTTAATGTTTAATTTCTAGTGTTTTGTGATCAGTGAGTGACATTAACCTAAACTTGCCTTTGACCTAACATTGCTGCTCATCCAAGTCCAACATGCATTGTGGGTCATGCAGAAACTAATTTCCTCTACCTCGCTAACATTTGCTCCAATACACACAGTACAATTATATTCCCATTCAGAACGGTGAGCATGGTTCCTCACCTTGCAAGTACTTCTGTTTGAGCTTCTGTGTCATCATGCAACTCACGGAATCTTATTTGGCCATCTCTTAAAAATTTACTCATAGACATTTCTCAGAGTTCTGAGAGATTTTAACTTTTAAAGAAGTTTGAAAACAGATCTCTAGTAAGTGTAAACGTTTAATTTATTGTATTACGCACAGTCACACAAAGTTAACATACAATTACATGTACTCTCATTCAGTATGCATCATGTCTTTCAGTTGCTTTTCACAGCAACATATAAATTTTAAACTTTTTACCAGCTCTTTACAACAGTAGTGGACAAAGAACAGATGATCCTTCAACACTATCAGACACTAATCCTAATGAACCAATAGAATGTAATGCTGGCGGGAATCCTCTGGTAAGCATGCGCAGTATGTAGTACTATGTGATGTGGTAATGTATCTCTGATGCACAGGATGTAGCTGAAGAGGACCTCTCAAGTGAGGACACTACTCCACCCACGTACAGTTGCTGGTAGCTCCAGTACCCTCAGTGAGAAACAGTACACGTATGTACACACAGTTTTACAGTATCTTACAAAAATTATTTGTACAAGTTTTTACTTATTATTATTTCAATATTTTCATGCATACTTTAGTGTAATAAACTACTCTATGCAGGTAAAATAACTGGTACATCAACATCAGGTCGTGTTACTGACATAGAAGTCTTACTGCTGTCAGAACCAAGGTAAAGAGCTTGGTAACATGGTAATATATGATTTAGCTGGGCAACAAGAGTACTACTCTAGTCATGCTGCTATACTGGAACAAATGAGAAATTCTCCCTCCATTTTGTTTGCATCATAAACGGCATGAGGTGAGTCCATACACTACTCAATCAGTTTGATAGAGAATACCTGCATGCTCAGCCCAGGGATCATCACACATCATCATTATTGGCAGCCATGCTGACCTGGCCAAGTCTTCACAAGAGCTAAAGGAAAAGAGCTTGGTAGAGGAGAGGATAGCAGAGCGCATGCAGAGTGAAGCAGCTGACGTATGGAGGATTTGTAAGCATGGACTGTCAAAAGTCAAAAGCAAAAGAAGCAAGTTTTTTCGGTCCCTAATCTTATTCAGTCAACAAGCCATACTATCATTCAAACCAAGCATGAGTTTATATTGTTATCATAATGATATGCTTTCCTTGGGAAGACAAGCTGCACAATGCTAGAATTGACTTCTTTCCTTGCTTTAGAGAAATACTTGACATTTGATTCCACGTCACTGACAAATTCGCTCATCTCCCTCAGTAATAAAGGCCTCGTCATGTTTGTGCAAAACCAAGAGCATCACCAGTCCAGCTGGGTGGTGGTGGAGGAAGAGGCATTACTGAAAGAGGTCAACGGAACAATTTACTCCTGAAATTTTTAAGCAGTATCGCCAAGTTGCCCGGCATCAACACAGGTATAGAGCCTATAATTATCATGACCCTTGAGGAGTTGTTCCCATAATTATTACTGCTCAGAGATATCGATGCTGGTGGGCTGTCCTAAGAGCATGGAATTCTGTCATCCAGTGGACCTCTCAGCACTTCAAGACACTAACCTCAGGAGCAACACAGCTGTACTTAATTGCACACACTCATTGAACAGCTGTATCTCACCACAAGCCAGCTGAATAACATTGACCGTGACCAACCATGCTCACGGATTTCACAGACAAAAGACAGAAATTATTTTGACAAGTTTACTTGCTCTCTGTGCATTGTTTCTCTACCACATTTGGACATGATGTTCATATGTAACAGTGTGCATGCAAATGTGCCTACTTTTAAATTTCTTTTCTCTGACTCTAGTCTTGACTATTTTCAATTACATGTTCAATTAAAAGTACATTGATACTGTACAGTCAATCTCTTTCTACAATTGCTCTAGCTGACTAGTCAGTTAGCGGCGAACACACCTCAAGTTTCATAAAGCTGCTTTGTTTTTGTGACTACTTCTCATCCTGTCTAGCATGCAGACTGAGAGGGTGAGGGTGAGAGTGAGTGAGAATCGTTTAAAGCTTTATTTTCAGACTGTTGGAAAGAATCAAATTGAGAATTCAGACACCAAGCAAAGACAAGAATAATATACGTGCTTGGTAAAGTAGTTAATTGTCTCTTGTGAAGACTATCGAGGAGAGAACTCAAGCCAGTAGTCCCAAGTTTGAGAATTGTTACTAAAAACTAAACTCTAAACCTTTCACTTCAACTTAATTTGATCCGCAGTTCTAAAACTATACCTTTATTACTAAAACTGTACCACAGTGGAAAGCCCTTTAATCCGGACACTGCGATATACAGTGTATGCTCTCCTACCCTTCCAAGGTCTCATATCAGCCTAGATGATGAGTACGTTGCTATCCATCATATCTCTCTCAATGTGCATAGTCAGTCGCTGTGTGTTGCTAACATGGGAGGGCACGCTGTAACCTTCAACTTCTCATTCTCTCCTATCGACAAAACCCCACAGGTCAGCGCTGTGTAGTGTAAGACGTGCCTAGGATTTAGCAATCAAAATAACACTGCTTAGAAAATTTTTGAACTAAAATTTAGCAAACATTTTCAGATAAAAAATTTTGACGAACAAATTTTGTGTACTGTACATTAACTCTCTATCCACGTACTGCAGTCGTTATCGGTTGATCTCAGCTCGCTAGTGATTCAGTGATTGTCTCTGAGGCAGATACTAGTGACTCATCGTCACGACCATCGAACTGGTCCTGGGAGTTCCAGAATGGCTCAGCCTCCCTCCTACCGGGCCTGTATCTGGTACAGCGCTGCTACTGCTATCACGTGCGAGATGGAGCTGTCATGATCACCACACTACTGTATAATAGACACAATAACCTGTGAGCTGATACACTCATGCATCTATAATCCACCTGCTTGCTTCTCACTCACTCACTCACTCAATCAATCACTCACCCACCCACTCACTCACTCATTCACCCACCCACTCACTCTCTCACTCACTCTCTCACTCATTCACTCACCCACTCACTCACTCACTCACTTACTCACCCACTCACCCACTCACTCACTCTCTCACTCATTCACTCACTCACTCACTGACTCACTTACTCACTCTCACTCACTCACTCACCCACCCACCCACTCTCTCACTCACTCTCTCACTCACCCACTCACTCACTCACCCACTCACTCTCTCACTCACTCTCTCACTCACTCACTCACCCACTCACTCACTCTCTCACTCACTCACCCACTCACCCACTCACTCTCTCACTCACTCTCTCACTCACTCACTCACCCACTCACTCTCTCACTCACTCTCTCACTCACTCACTCACCCACTCACTCACTCTCTCACTCACCCACTCACTCACTCACCCACTCACTCTCTCACTCACTCTCTCACTCACTCACTCACTCACTCACCCACTCACTCACTCACTCTCTCACTCACTCACTCACCCACTCACTCACTCACCCACTCACTCTCTCTCTCTCACTCACTCAGGATTGCATTGGGTACTTCTCACGGTCTGGTAGTAGTGGATGCTAATACTAACCAATGTCTCAAGACTCTATCCAACCTCACAAGCATTCTCTGTAAGCCCACACTATCCTTCACCTCTCCCTTTCTTTATCTACCCTTCCTATCTCTATCCTTCTCTCTCTTTACCATTATTTCTCTACTCTCTCTCCCCCTCTCTCTATCCCCTCTCTCTCTCCCTCTTTCTCCCCCTCTCTTTCTCTTCACCCCATCCCCTTCTCTCTCACACACATTTGATAGTTCTCTTCTCAGATATGGCTGACCCCTCCCACTACTCCAAGCAGGTCCACAGGCACAGAGGGAAGACCATGTCTCATTAGAGAAGATCCTCCTCCCAGGTGGCGTTTACTAGACGATGCTCTGCTCCACTGATGGAGGTAGCTAAGTCCAGTACACCACAAAGCCCTCTGTCAGCCACACCAACACCTACTACCCAGGCTAAGTATGTTACATGTAGTCTATACAGTTCTTTGAATCTCATACTGTGTGCACCATTGTCATACTAAAACTTTAAAAAATTGAGCTTTTAGATTTTATGTGAAAATTGAGCTTTTTAATTTTTTGTGTAAAAATTGAGCTTTTTGTGTGAAAAATGAGCTTTTTATTTTGTGTGAAAATAATATTTATTTTTTGTGTGTGAAAATGCTTACTGTGTATAAATATTCATGCTTAGAGTAAAGTATATAAACTGTGCAGAATGACAGTGCAGGGTTGATTGTCTCTATGCTATCCTCTCGTGTAGTGGGGATCTGAGGAGAGTAGAAGAGCTGGATGCTGATCTCGACAGCAGCACAGTGACCAGTGTGGAGATGGTGACAGTTGCTCTAAACAAAAGTACAAAAACCCATAAACTACATGTACGTACACAAGCATAATGAACATGTTGTTACACTCTAGTTTTCAGTACTTTCTGTATACAGTGTAGTGGGAAGTTTTTGGAGAAAATTTTTTCAGATTTCATACGATTTGGAAAATTTTACCCACAAATGTCTTGTTTTACTTGACAAAAATAGTCCACTGGCGCTGATTCTCAAAATGATCTTTCTCATGCATCCTCGAAAATTTTCTCTCACAAAATTTCCCGCTGTACAGTATAGTAATTTTTATTATGTAGAATTGTTGTACAGATTTTGTTTTATCTCCTTTTCCTTGTGATCAGGCTCACCTCCTCAGCTCACTCTGTGGGTTGGGACTAGCTGTGGTAAGGTAGCTGTGTACCTTGTGAAGACCATTGAGAAGAGAACTGACACAAGTAGCCCCAAGATTGAGCTGCAGCCAACAGGTTTAGCACATGTGTAACACAATGATGACATTACTGTTTGGCTGCTACAGGGTTTATAATCGAGCGGAAATCAGCAGTGGTTGCTATGGTGTTTCTAAGCGACAGAGGACAGAAAATAGTTACACCTTATCGAGGTTGGTGTTATACTGTACATTGTAGCCCAGGTGACCATAAGGTCAAAGGCACTGCTCAATGGTTATCTTAAGGTCACTATTATGGGCGGGTACAAAAGTTTAGCGATTTTACAAAATCTTTGAATTGGCGAGTACTAATTTTAGCGTTTCCTTAAAATTTCTAATGCTATTTGGCGTGTACTGTAATTTTAGCGATTTTGGTGTCATCGCTAAATTTAATTTCCGAAAGCTAATAATAGTAACAGTGAGGCATACCATGGGCAATAATTATGAGTACTTCTATGTCTTAAAATTAAGGTGGTGGTGTTCATGAATATCATTAGCGAACTAGTAACTTTATTTTCTCTAAAGCTCAGCAAACCTACACTACACATTTGTGTTATTGTATACTTACTGTATGTAAAAATGCAGCACTAGAGCAATGCCTTTCCTAGTTGCTCATTGTCAAAAAACAGTTGTTTGTGTTACACAGTTGATGTGCCCTAGTGGTCATGTTGCATCAATGGAACCCTGAATGCTGGTGTAGGATGTACCGGATGTTAGTTCAGTAATGAGAAAATACAGTAAACACAGACATACACAGTTCCCACAGCCCTTACAATAAAATGTGTAGTACACACATACACAGTTCCTGCAGCCCTTACAATAAAATGTGTAGTACACACTGTGCACAGTACCACACAGCTTTCCAACAGCAGTAAAATCAGCTGGTTTATGATTGCTACCATGCACATACACATGTACGTATATGAAAGTGTTGAATGTATAGATGGTGATGGTTCCCGCACAAGAGGGTCTACATCAGCCATGGCAGCTAGCTATATGACAGTGATCAACAAGTACAAGATCAAGGTATTAATAGAAGATGACTCGTGATCACTTGTATAATGTACTGTGTAGAGTATGGGTTTCCCAGGAATGCACACGGTTAGTCGATGTGAGCCAGTGCTAGGAGGAGCAGCTATACTGCGCAGTGGATACTTTGCCAGTGAAGGTATATCACATAGAATAAAAATTAATGTCTTCATAGAGATTGTCGTGTCATGGAAATTCACTTTGTATAGGTCTCCCGTGCATTATGAGTGTTGTTAGTAATGGACAGATTCTAGTGCACACATTGCCTGGACTGAAACCAGTACTGGAAGTATCCTTCCCTCCTTTACTAGAGTACAGGTACTCACTAAATCACTCACAGACTTACTAACTCACTCACTCATGCACTCACTTACTCACTCACCCACCCACCCACTCACCCACTCACTCACTCACTCACTCACTCACTCACTCACTCACTCACTCACTCACTCACCCACTTTGTGTTGCATTTGTTTGTCTCTCAATACTTTTGCATGCATCTCATCATGGCTGTCTATATAGCAGCTGTTTGCTGTGTACTCTCTTTCATTGGTTGATCATTCCTAGAAACAATAACTCAGCTATTGTAGTCTAGTTATACCATCATTATTGTGCAAACATTCACTAGGAGTAATGATAACATGCATTAGTTAGATCTGCAATGCCAACTTGCCAAGTAGTCAACATGGCTATATTTTCTATTTTCACAAGTACAATACTACACACTCACTCACTCACTCTCACACACTCTCACACTCTCTCTCTCTCTCTCTCTCTCTCTCTCTCCCTTTCTCCAGACCCCTCCATACCTTCACTATCTCTGGTGATGGTCAAGCTCTCTATCTCCACTCATCATCTCAGATTCAGCGTGTCAGTGTCACTAAACAGGATCATCTCAACCTGCCAGCTGGTCTACCTAGTGTTTATGTCAACCTCGAGCCACCTCAGCCAGCTAGCAAGGGTATACTGAGCGCCTTGTTTGGATCAGGATCCACTAGTGTGGACCGGAATGAGCTGTGTAAGCTAGTATACTAGTCTGTCTGTCTGTCTGTCTGTCTGTCTGTCTGTCTGTCTGTCTGTCTGTACACTGGCTATGGTGAAGGTTCTGGTCAAACCCCTCCATTTCTAATCACACCCAAACCACCAGCTTGCTCAGTGTATGTTACCTACCACTGCTAGTTAGTGCAGGTATGCAAGCATCAAAGGAGCTGATAAAAAGAGGGGCAGTATGGGCATTCACTGAATAAGCCTTACTGTGATATCAAATCTGATTTGTATAGCTGACACTGAACAATGCTTTGTGCTTTGTGACAGTGTTGTGGGTTAGGGTGTGTTGTGTGTTGTCTGTGCATTTTGACTACATGTTCATGTACATGTGTGTGTACTTGAATGGTTGGTTACTGAGTGAGAGGGTGATAGGCAAGTTTTGCTCTCTATCCTTTTACTCTCTCTCTCTCTCTCTCTCTCTCTCTCTCTCTCTCTCCTTCTCTCTCTCTCTCTCTCTCTCTCTCTCTCCCTCTCTCTCTCCCTCCCTCCCTCCCTCCCTCCCTCCCTCCCTCCCTCCCTCCCTCCCTCCCTCCCTCCCTCCCTCCCTCCCTCCCTCCCTCTCTCTCTCTTTCTCTCTAGTTGGTAGTGAGTCTGCTGGCAAGCCATTTCGATCTGTTGCTTGTAGAGATGACGCCAGAACTGGTGCCTCATCGGGTTACTCCAGACTAGCACCAGCCGTTGAAGCGAGAGGAGAGGGAGGGGCTTCGGGTGGTGATAATGCATTCAAGAGAGCAGCTATGGTATAATTATTATTAATTTGTTACTGTTAATAACTTGGTATTGTGTTACTAAAAATAGGCTTTGGACAAGCGAGGGAAGGAGCTAGGAGATCTGAGAGAGAAGACAGAAAAAATGTCAGCCGATGCAACTGGTTTTGCTGAAGTCGCTAGAAGACTTGCTGAAAAATCTAAGAAATCGTTTTGGTGAAAAAAATGAGATTTTATCTTCTATTGTTTTATTGTCTAACTCTATACTGGTATCATACTGTATTATAAACATTGACTCACTAAGACAGTCTCATGTCTAACATTATAGAGATTGCAGCAATATACACATTCTGTCATGTATCACTTTCTGTTGTAATGCATTTTCAATAAAACTGTTGCATAAAATTATAACTATTGATCAGTAAGTTAACGGATACTGATGACAATAATAATAACTGTTTGGTTGTTTAATCATTGACAGTGCTTAATAATGGTGGAAGTTTATTTTGATGGTCAGGTACTGTAGTAGCTACTTCAAATTTGGCAGTTTCGCCAATCGAACTCACCAATAATAATAATTTCTGGCTACTATTAAGCCCTTTTAAAAATCAAGAACAAGTTCTATCAAGTCTAACTCATACTTTGATCATGAGTTGTCTGTTTTTACTATACATGTAGCTCCAATACTATTCAGTTTTATTGTAAACTACATGTATGGGAATCACATTGTTGCACTCTACCATAGGTTGGGAGGTATTAATTCTTTTCACTAATCTATTTTTGGAGCATTTATACACGCATGTAGTCTACTGTACATGTATACAAAGTCAGAATTGCAATTCTACCGGTATGTATACGTTACGTGAACTAAGCGTGGGAGAGTTGCTGAAGAATTACTATAAATGTACTACGATTCGTCGAGTCCCGATGTAGACTACATTCAGACTAAAAGTTTGCCTGGAAACCGACAGCAGAAGACCCCAAATTAATTGTGAGCAAATGCGCAATGGCCCATGGGCATCAGCAAGTGCCGTTAGTGGAGGTAGCTAATTGTTTGGACGCTTTTCGAATTGAGAGCGGAGACGTGGTGGAGCAGCTACTGCCCCTCTCATCAGAGCAGCTGGCGCTCTTCTCTGGTGCTCTTATCTTATCAGAGAAGCTGGTGGAGCAGCTACTGCCCTTCTTATCAGAGCCAACTACAATCACAACGACAATCTACAAGTATGGCATGTCGTTTCAGTATATCAGGCAATCGCAGCATAAGCTTAAGAATGAGTTAGAGTTGGTCTCTCTTCTCCATCTAGCTGCGTACTGGGGCTGGGAAAGAATTGTAAAAGATCTAGTATCTGTGTACAAGTGTGACGCTAACCGTAAAGACGAAATGGATCACATTCCTTTGCATTATGCCGCTAGTAATGGCCACATTGATGTCGTGAAATATTTTGTACAAAAAGAAGGTTGTAATCCTATGGCCGAAAACAGCTTTGGAGAGACACCGCTTCACTTTGCTTGCAGTAATGGACATCTTGAAATCGCCAAGTACTTCATCAAAAATGCATCATGTAGCCCATTATGTGGAGATGCACGTGGTAGCACACCACTTCATTATGCTAGTCAGAATGGTCACCTCAAAATTGTCAAGTATCTGATCAGTGAAAAATATTGTAAATCATCATGTAAGAACGATAAACAGGAGACGCCGCTTCACTATGCTAGTGATCTTGACATAATCAAGTATCTCATGGAGAATAATAATGATAGTCGTGAACCATGGTGTGAGAAAAATATTCATGGCAATGCGCCACTTCATTTTGCTTGCAGTAATGGTCATCTCAGCATTGTCAAGTATCTGATCGAAGAAAAAGACTGTAACCCATCATGTGAGAACAATGAGCTCTGGACACCACTTCACTTTGCTTGCATTGATGATCACTTAGATATTGTCAAATACCTTATTAAAACTAGAGAATGTGACCCATCTTGTGAGAACAGGAACCAATATACACCACTTCATGATGCTTGTCGCCGTGGTCACCTTATAGTTGCCAGGTACCTTATCGAACAGGAACTCTGTGATCCTTCTTGTAAAGACAAAGATGACAATACGCCACTACTGTTAGCTTGTGTTAATGGTGAAATTAGTATTGTCCAATACCTTATCGAAGAGAAAGGCTGTGACCCATGTTATGGAGACAATGTGTGGGGAAATACACCGCTTCATGAAGCTTGTATTAATGACCACCCTAAAATTGTAGAATATCTGTTGTCAATTGAACAAGTGGATCCACTGACTAAGAACAAGAACGGCAAAAATGCATTGTACTATGCTAGTGGCAAGTTTGATGTAGTGAAACAGTTTGAACCATTTGAAAACTGTAGAACAGCCTTTCCAGTGCACACGTTCACTAAACTAATCCTCATAGGAGACAGTGGAGCTGGTAAGACTACCATAGCTGAAGTCATTGTCCGCCTAGCTAGCCGTACTGCTTTAGAGTGTGTCGCTGATGTTAAACTCTGCACAGCAGGAATCATTCCACATCACATCCAGAGTGAGCAGTTTGGAAACTATGTAATATATGACTTTGCTGGGCAGCAAGAATACTACTCGAGTCATGATGCTGTGCTCGAGCAAGTGATGCGAAAATCTGCTGCCATATTTGTCTGTGTGATAGACCTGAGCGATGAGAAGATGTGTGAGTCACTCTACTACTGGCTAAGCTTTATCGACAACGCCTGCAGCTCAGCAGAGGGTCAATCGCACGTGGTGACCATTGGTAGCCATGCTGACCAGGTCAAGTCATCGGCGGAAGAAAAGAGCTCTCAGCTGCAGAAAATCATAGCTAAGAGAAAAGAAGTTAAATGCCGGAAGTACATAGGGTACATTGCTATGGACTGTCGCACAACCAACACTGATGAGTCACGTCATTTGATCACCACGCTCACCAGCAGCCAGAAAACTATTTCAGCCAGTCAACCCGTCATCCACTACTATTCTCATGTTGTGTATGCATTCCTTCGTACTAAGCTGAATGTGGTTGGTTGTACACTACACGATTTATTCCCTAAAATTGTTAAAGAAAATCATTCATCTCTTCCTAAAGACCTGTCTAATCTCACAAGAATCTTGACCACACTTAGTGATAATGGACTCATTCTATTCTTACAGCATCATCAATCCAGCTGGATTGTAGTGAAGACAGAAACCTTGCTTAAAGAAATCAATGGGACACTTTTTGCTCCTGGCCATTTTAAGGAACACAGTGATCTTGCCAGCAACACCGGTATAGTACCTGTCTCTAACTTTCAAAAAGTGTTTCCAAACTATGACTCAGAGATGGTCGTTGAATTTCTCACATCATTGGATTTCTGTCGACAATTGGACCTATCAATATTGCAGTATACTAACCTCCAGACCACACCCTCTCACTCCACTGACAACCTTTACTTCTTTCCTGGTCTTGTTTTGTCAGAGCGACCAGATAATCTTATCCAGCAGAGAGAATTGAAGTTCGGCTATTGTCTGAGGTGTATGGATCCACACGAGTTCTTGAGCTCTCGCTTTCTTCATGTTCTTCTTCTCTCAGTAGCTTACAAGTTCCCTCTAACCAGTAAAGCTGCTTCATCTTCTGTCAGTGGACTCCAGCGCACTTGTATATTCTGGATGAACGGCATATTTTGGAGAAATCAAGACAACATTGTAACAGTGATAGAGCTTATTGACAAGAACAGACGTGTGCTAGTGGCCATGTCGTGTGATGACACCAGTCCAGTTGAGCATGCTGAACTTCGCAGTTCTCTCATTGGTCTAGTTCGTCACCTCCAACAGCAGTATTGTCCTCATCTCAATAAACATGTACATGAGTTCCTCATCTCTCCTGATCTCATCCAGCAATACCCTCTGGATAACCTGCCCGACTCTGACCTATTTGACATTGATCATGTCGCTCGATCTATGCTTCTTCACAAGAAAGGTGTTCCTAGTTATAAAGATGGACGTGGCTTCCTCACAATTGAAGCACTTCCCTTTGAGCCATATCACCATCTTAGTTCCTCATCCGTCTGTCGGCTACTCAATCCTAAGTTGGCTAACCAGCCAGTTTCTAGTCCTCTCCTCCAGGAGGCAAGGCAGCTCTGTCGTCTAACTAAGATGAAGCCAAAAGTGTACAAGGAACTTAGAGAGCATCTGGACAAGCTGAGTCTATTCGCTGGCAGGAGTCCTTTGGTGAGCTGAGTGGCTGTACTGCAGCATGTGATGATAGTAATGTGTCTCTGGTGTGTACAGGAGGTTGCTGGGTTATTGAAGGAGGACCTACCAAGTGATCCACCCACAGCTGCTGGTAGCTCCAGTACCCTCAGTGAGTCACAGTACACAAGTTGTGACAGTATTTTTATTGTGTGTTCAGGTTCAGTTAGTCAGACTCCTCCCAGTACTCACTCTGATCCACCAGTACCCAGTGTAGACCTGTCCGATATACCTGATGATGGTACACTAGGTGAGTCATGAGCCAGCAACACTTTCACAATAATTTCCAATCATTATAATTATTATCATTTTGTATCATTGTAGATATCCGCTCTCATCTTAATGTACTGCTTGTAGTCCTGAGAAGTACTACATATCAATGGTTCAAGCTAGGACTACAGCTTGGACTGGATTACTTTAAACTGAAGGAAATTAAGAAGAATAACAGTGAAGTGCAAGAATGCATGATAGAGATGCTGGCTGTATGGCTGAAGGGTCAGGGAGGAGAGTGTACTAAACACACTCTCAGAACAGCACTGTCAAACATTGACTGCAAGATAGATGATTAGAGCATTATAGTCGATGCTAGCTATATGCACAGTATAGGTCACAATTATCAGTTTAGGTCACTAATATCCCACTAATATCAATTTTACAAGTAATAGAACATTTTAACAAAATGGAAGAGATTTAGGGTTGCTACATGTGGTATTGAAACAAGATTGTGAAGGTAAGTGAATAAGATTTATAATATAAAGGATTGCCAGTAACAATAGCGGTGTAATGCTACCTCCCTATTAAATTAACCACAACTATCAAAAGCAGTTAATATGGGGAGGTAGCACTATTACCGTACAGCTAGAAATTTTGGTGGACAAAATTTTGGCGAATGTCCCAGATTTTGCGTTTGGCGACTAATATTTTGGCGCCCAGCGCCTGGCTCACGTATTGCTGTAATAGAAAAACAGATTTTGGCGACTAATATTTTGGCGGATGCTTGACGATTCGCCAAATTCGCCAAAATTTTAGTCCACCAAAATATCTAGCTGTACGGTATTAGGGAGGCACGGCAGTGCCTCCCTATGTAGGGTTGAACGAGAAAAAAAGATGGCGGCTACATACAATGTATTAGCGTTCAAACGCTGATATTTCGCCTGGTGATGAATTTTTTATGTCAAAAGACACTTAAATCTGCTATCTGGCGTTGTCCCATCTTACAGTAGCAAGGAGATTGCTTGAAATTGTTAATAAAGTGACGAACCTGAAAACGGTGAAAATCGACTTTCGTCATCTTCGTTTTCTTTCTTTCTTTTTTTCTTTCTTCCACTCGCCTAGCGCCTTTACGCGAGCAGTGCCGAAACCAAAACACCCACGAACAGTCGTGAAATTCTCCTGGCATGTGCCTTTTGGACATTGTTCTTAGCGTAACGGCGATATAAATTCCGCGATTTCTCGATCGTGATCCATTGTCAGCTAAGTGTTAGACGCCATTAATGTGATTGCGCAATACGCACGTGACCAAACAGTGGTTAGGGCACGTGACCAAGCACTAGCTTGAGTATCTCCACGCGCACGCCGTATGGTTCACGGAGAACACATATCTGTATGGAGTCTTTGAAGAACGGCAAGCTATAGGATCACCATTCTGCGCTTGCCAGATAATTTCAACCGCCGTACAGGTCTGCAAGTAAGTGTGGGCGGGGCTCGTATCCACTGCATGCATGCATGCGTAGGCGAGCTGAGTAACAATTATTTTTAGCTACAAGTTTAAATTCTTAATAATAAAGAAAAGCCATCAGTAACAGGAAAACTAAACCAATGATGGAAACAAAGACGGCTCAGTACGTGCCGCATGATATTGAACTGCATTTCACTGAAAAAGAAAAAGGACACAAACAAGAAAATAAAAAAGATTTCTATCGAAATCAAAAGGATGTAGGGTTGTGAAATCTACCACTGGTTCACAATGTATACTAACAAGGAACAAGCATGGAATGGTAACACAATTGACTTGCTAGCAGACCATAGATCCCTACATCAGTGGCTGTGCACAAGCTGAATGCACGTCAGGTGTCAGCAGTCAACAGCAACTAGGTCAACCACAGCAGCCACTGATGTAGGGATCTATGGTCTGTTAGAAAGTCAATCGTATTACCATTCCATGCTTGTTCCTTGTTAGTTTACATTGTGAACCAGTGGTAGATTTCACAACCCTACATCCTTTTGATTTCGATAGAAATATTTTTAATTTCTTTATCTACATGCATACATAGTCACCAAAGAAAATAAAAAGATTTCTAACGAAATCAAAAGGATGTAGGGATAAAGAAATCTGCTACTGGTCCACAATGTAAACCAACAAGGAGCAAGCATGGAATGGTAACACGATTGACTTGCTAACAGACCATAGATCCCTACATCAGTGGCTGTACATAACGTTTTGACTATACTATAATTATTTTGTCACAAGCTAACCAATGCATGTCAGGTGTCAGTCAATAGCAACTAGCAGAACTGCTGTAGTAAGCCACTGATGTAGGGATCTATGGTCTGTTAGCAAGTCAATCGTGTTACCATTCCATGCTTGCTCCTTGTTGGTTTACATTGTGGACCAGTAGCAGATTTCTTTATCCCTACATCCTTTTGATTTCGTTAGAAATCTTTTTATTTTCTTGTTTGTGTCCTTTTTTCTTTTACAGTGAGTTTCCAATTTTTGGTGCAGTTCAAATTCGGCAAGATAACGTATCTCTTTTTTTGTTTCCATCATTGGTTTGGTTTGCTTTTCTTGATAATTGCTTTTTAACTTGTAGCTCCTAAATACTGAAACTAGCTCATGCATTCATGCATGCGCAGCCTGGATGCACAGCATACGAGCCCCGCCCACTCTGGTTTAGAATTTTCTGTATGGCTGTGATACTATCTGGCAAGCAGCAGAACGGTGATACTACACGAGCTTACTCTGTGAGTTGTTCTTCGAAGACTCCAGACGCCAATATGCGCTCTCCATACGGCGATACTCTACAAGTGTGTTTGGTCACGTGCGTATTACGTAATCACAGTAATGGCGTCAAACACTTAGCTGACAGCTGTTCGTGAGCACGTCAAATGTTAGTCTCGCGGGGCCCGACGGATTTCGCTTGCAGGAGACCGTCTGGTCACAACTGCAGGGGGTAGGCGGATCTACGCAGGAATTCGTGCGGAGCTCATTATAGGCAAGTGCGGTTTCAAACCCAACCCCACGCCTACGCGATCAGAGTATTACACGATGGCCGCTACGTCTGGATCACAGGACTATACATATGATAGAGCACTGTTTCTCTCTGCTGCTAGGCTGGGTATTCCTTCATTGAGAAAAAGTGCTCAATGCTGCATGAAATAGCTACCAGTAGCGATGCCAGATACTAATGCAAACAATAAAAGACTTACAGCGAAGAGTCTTTTTTTTCATAAGAAACAAATGTGCTCATACTTTAAGATACAAGCCCAGCGCTTTTTAGCAATCTTTGTTCTGTGTTATTAGACCGAGTAGTTCTCGAGATATTGAACGTCGAAAGTCTACTTCTAATTACTCGCAATACAAATTAATATTGAAAATCAGTGTGCTAATTGTTTGTAAAGCTTGCATTGGAGGAACGCGGCACCGAGGTATTCTTTTCAATTTCTCTACAACAAACGCTTCAAACAGCAAGGTTAGTTGGTTTTAGGGTTATTTTGTCATGCTGATTTCGATTCTGGCATTCTTTTTGTGGTACTTGCTTGTTGAACTCAAATAAAATTGTGTTTAGGCTAATCTGTTGAAGGTACAAGAAGATAACGGCCAAATATTAATTTAGCATGTAGAACTATACGTACTACCAGTTTAGAACTAGTGTTATTTTTAACGGAAAAATGCGGAAACGCAATATTCAAATGTATTGTTCTTTTATATGATAGGAGCCGAAATGGCAACAGCTAGTAGTGCAGAAAGATACCCTGGGGATCACTGCAAGAAGCTGGGTCTCTCTATCAACCAGTTTTATTCCACAAGCCAAGTGATGAAGATAACGAACATTAAGAAGGGTGCAGTGTATGAGCTCTGCCAGGTACGAAAGTCTAGGGGTACTCCTTGGAGAGACTTCTTTGAGTTGATGAGAGCAGTGTGTGATGAATCGTTTACAGTCTCATTTGAAAGTTATGGTTGGTAGGCTAGAAAAGAGGAGAAGTTTACTATTGCGAAATAAGAAAAGAGAATATATTGAGGTTTTGTTAGGAGAGCCGTTTTGTGGTAGGCATACCATTCCAGAGCCTGCATTTTACTGACTTGGAAGACAGTGTGCTAGCAAAGGAAAGAGCGAAGACTGAAGAGTTAACTGCTAAACTCCAGCATCTCTTTACTGGCTCAAACGACTAATTAATGACAGAGGATCAAAAGATGTGATTTTAAGATTGCTGAGTCCACAGCCCAGATCAATGAAATGGACAGAGAAAGAGAATCTCGGGATAAATGCATCACCAAACTTGCCAGCTATAATATTATACTATAATTTATATTGTGATTAATGTGTTTTCTTGAACTCAAACCACTAATTAATGACATCATTAGTCATGTATAAACATTACATAACAAGGTGCCACAGTTTGTACAGTGAAGTGGTGCACAAACTATTGGCTGTTTGCCTTATTTTAAAATTTAATATCTCAGGATTGGTTGCAGCTAACGACTTACTTTTTGGTGAATGATATAAAACAACAATTGTAGAATTTTTGGAAAATTTTAACTGCCTATTTAAAAGCAAAAAAAATTTTTCCTGGCATCGCTACTACCAGAAGAGTAAGACAACAGGAGTATGCAGAGTGCATTGCTATGGATTGCCGCAAAACCAACACTGATGCTTTACGTCGTTTGATCACCACACTCACCAAAAGCCAGAAAGCTATAACTTCTAGTCAGCCTGTCATCCATTATTGTTCTCACGTTGTCTATGCATTCCTTCGTACCAAACTGAACGTGGTAGGCTGTACACTACATGATCTTGTCTCTGCAATTAATAAAGAAAATGATTCCTCTCTTCCTAAAGACCAGTCAGTCCTCACAGAAATCTTGACCACACTAAGTGATAAAGGTCTCATTTTATTCCTACAGCATCATCAATCCGAATCCTGCTGGATCATAGTAAAGACAGAAGTCTTGCTGAAAGAAATTAATGGAACATTATTTGCTCCTAACCACTACAATGAGCACCGTGATCTTGCCAGCAACACTGGCATCGTACCTGTCTCTAATCTTCGCAGAGTGTTTCCCAACTACAACTCAGAAATGCTCATCGGTTTTTTCACCTCGTTTAATTTTTGCTGTCCAGTGGACCAATCAGTGCTGCGGTATACTAACCTCCAGATCACACCCTCTCACTCCACACCTGATCTTCTCTTTTTCCCTGGACTCAATCAATCAACCAGACCACCAGACAGTGTCATCAAGTCGGTACTAAAATTTGGCTGGTGTCTGAAGTGTATAGATGAACACGAATTCTTCAGCTCTCGATTTCTTCACCTCCTTCTTCTCTCAGTGGCTTACGAGTTCCCACTTGCAAGTCATGCTGCTTCATTTTCTGTCAGTGGTCTCCTGCGCACTTGTAAAGTCTGGAAGAATGGTATCTTCTGGAGAAATCCAGACAACATTGTAACAGTGATAGAGCTTATTGACAAGAACAGATGTGTGTTAGTGGCCATGTCGTGTGATGACACCAGTCCACTTGAGCATGCTGAACTTCGCAGTTCTCTCATTGGTCTAGTTCTTCACCTCCAACAGCAGTATTGCCCTCATCTCAATGTGCATGAGTTCCTCATCTCTCCTGATCTCATCCAGCGATACCCTCTGGATAACCTGCCCGACTCTGACCTATTTGACATTCATCATGTCGCTCGATCTATGCTTCTTCACAAGAAAGTGGTTCCCAGTTATAAAGATGGGGTTAGCTACCTCACAGTAGAAGCACTATTCTTTGAGCCGTATCACAAACTTAGTTCCTGTTTCATCTCTCAGCTACTTAATCCTATCATGGCTGACCACCAAGTTCCCAGTCCTCAACTTCAGGAGGTAAGGCGATTCTTTAAACTGCCAAGTAGTATTAAGTCACAGACCTTTGGTAAACTGAAAGATGATCTGGACAGGCTGAGTTTATTCGCTGACAGGAGTCCTCTGGTGAGCAGTGCATGCTGTTTGTATTATTCATGAACTCATAATTTATCTTGTATGTGCAGGAGGTGGCTGGGTTGATCAAGGAGGAGCTCTTGAGCAAACAGGCTAGATCAATGACTAATCGTAAGTTGGTTTGCACATGACAATTATTTTACATGTATTATAATTATACATATGTACATACACACAAGAATATGTCTTCTCGTTACAAGTTGCTTTGTACATTGCAGGTATTCCTCTCTCAATGAAGCATCTTCTCACAGCATGTAAAAGTGTTAGTGACTGGCACACGCTTGGTACACAGCTGGATCTCGACAAAAGCCAGCTGGATAACATTGGTATTACCTACCATGCTCACGGAGTTGACAGACTCAAGACAGAAATGTTTGATGCTTGGTTAAAGAACTCTCCTAACGCATCTTGGGCTGACCTGATCACAGCTCTGAGGGCAATGAAAGAAAACAGAGTAGCCAATGAAATTGAAAATACAGTCTACTCACCCATACCAGGTACGTACTCACCCATCCTAGTATTGTGCTGTATCATAATAAATGATTCATTTTGTTCACCATTAGATGTCTTGGCTGTCCAGGCTGGGGGTTGGCAGCAGATGAAGATGCGGTTCTACAATGCCTACTTTTGTGAACCTATTTTGGCAACTTTGCTTGTTCTCTGTGCATTGTTTCTCTACCACATTTGGACATGATGTTCATATGTAACAGTGTGCATGCAGATGTGCCTACTTTTAAATTTCTTTTCTCTGACTCTAGTCTCTTGACTATTTTCAATTACATGTTCAATTAAAGTACATTGATACAGTCAATCTCTTTCTACAATTGCTCTAGCTGACTAGTCAGTTAGCGCCATAAGCACTCTTCTTCTCATGTTTCTGCATAAGCTGATACTCTGTCCTCCAATGATAAGGAGGACCTGATCGAGCGAACACACCTCAAAGTTTCATAAAGCTGCTTTGTTTTTGTGACTACTTCTCATCCTGTCTAGCATGCAGACTGAGAGGGTGAGAGTGAGTGAGAATCGTTTAAAGCTTTATTAAATTTTTCAGACTGTTGGAAAGAATCAAATTGAGAATTCAGACACCAAGCAAAGACAAGAATAATATACGTGCTTGGTAAAGTAGTTAATTGCCTCTTGTGAAGACTATCGAGGAGAGAACTCAAGCCAGTAGTCCCAAGTTTGAGAATTGTTACTAAAAACTAAACTCTAAACCTTTCACTTCAACTTAATTTAATCCGCAGTTCTAAAACTATATATACCTTTATTACTAAAACTGTACCACAGTGGAAAGCCCTTTAATCCGGACACTGCGATATACAGTGTATGCTCTCCTACCCTTCCAAGGTCTCATATCAGCCTAGATGATGAGTACGTTGCTATCCATCATATCTCTCTCAATGTGCATAGTCAGTCGCTGTGTGTTGCTAACATGGGAGGGCACGCTGTAACCTTCAACTTCTCATTCTCTCCTATCGACAAAACCCCACAGGTCAGCACTGTGTAAGACGTGCCTAGGATTTAGCAATCAAAATAACACTGCTTAGAAAATTTTTGAACTAAAATTTAGCAAACATTTTCAGATAAAAAATTTTGACGAACAAATTTTGTGTACTATACATTGACTCTCTATTCACGTACTGCAGTCGTTATCGGTTGATCTCAGCTCGCTAGTGATTCAGTGATTGTCTCTGAGGCAGATACTAGTGACTCATCGTCACGACCATCGAACTGGTCCTGGGAGTTCCAGAACGGCTCAGCCTCCCTCCTACCGGGCCTGTATTTGGCACAGCACTGCTACTGCTATCACGTGCGAGATGGAGCTGTCATGATCACCACACTACTGTATAATAGACACAATAACCTGTGAGCTGACACATCTACAATCTACCTGCTTGCTTCTTACTCACTCACTCAATCACAGTCGAACCGCCAGTGACAATGAACAGATTTCACAAACCCTCGGCGGGCATGCCATTCACATTGTAGTGTCAGTCTGCATAGCTGCAAACTCCATAAATTAGTATGTTGGATTAAATGGTCTGTCAAGGTGCGTTAGGTGGGCGTGACTACAACCGAATACGTACACGCGTGTGCAATAAGCTGACAACCTTTTCTTGAAGTATCTATGCATCCCAGAGCTGTGCTACAGTTCAAATCGACTGTAAGAGTACCTAGACAGCCAACCATGAGCGTTTTTGTCCTCAGAGAGGTCCGCCGGAGACGGCCGTCAAGGTGAGCCAGTCGTAACTCGCGAACGAAAGCATTTTCGCAAAATCCACGAGTCAAATTGCAAGCTCTGGTCGTGCTTAGTCTGTCTCGCCTTAGTCGACGCGTAGAAGTGATCGCTGTTCTCTGTAGCTCGATGGACAGAATGCGACCAGACAAGTACCGTAACCCTCGCGCATGCGCCGAGGGTTAATTAATTACACAATTTTATTTGCAACGGAAGTGGGCGGTACCTTACGTTGCGCTCAGAGAAAACACAAAGCGAGTCACTAGAGAACTTAGCGCTTGGATGTCGCCCTTAGGGCTACCTGCTCTTTATAAAGACGTTTTCCTGAATCTCTATTGAGCACTACTTTGTTATACAAAGCCTGGAAGCAACAACGATTTGTTGAGACGACGCAACTATAATCTCAAGTTCAAGATGTGTACTTTTCAACAAGCCATGGTAGAGACATCTCTGACTAACTATTATTCGTATAGAGCATTCTTTTAGCTACAGTTTGGTATTATTTACTTCTATGTAGGGTTGTAAAAACGTGAGTGTGCCACTCATTTCTGACCACATTTGGAGTGTCTATTTATACTAAAATGGGAGAAACAGACAAAAGTGAGAAAATAATGTTAAAAATAACTAAGGCAAAGTTCATCAATATCATCTGTCACCATTTCAGTTTCTATTGTCTCTTCCTCATCATCATCATCTTCATCATTTTCCTCATCATCATCTTCCTCTACTTCAATTTCGTCTCGATTCTCATTCTGCTCCAGCCTCAAATGTTTACAACCTCTACATTCACAACCAGCACCGCACGATCTACATGTTACTATTCTTATGACAACTGCACCTTTTCACCTATTTTTTCATTGCTAGAATTGGTGGTGCATTCTGGGTGCATTCACTTGAGAATATTAATTTTGTATTAACATGGTTTTATTCCATGCAGGAATGTACTCCATGTTATTTATGTTCCGTACTGCCTCCATTCGGTGTGCCCGGCATATGCAGCTGTCAGCTGGAATACACGTAGCTGGGATGTATCGCTTGAAAAACTCTTGATACTGTCTCTCTAATGTGCCCAAATGCTCATATCTATGCTGCACCTTACCACACAAGAACCAATATCCACAAATTCTTCCTGGATGGTGATGAGATGCCATTTTGTCCAGGGAAACCAGACACAGCTATTATTATCTAAATTTACCATTGAACATAATAGTAGTTATGATGTGGTTAACAAAATTACCTCTCAAGAGAGTAGTTTAGATGAGACAAGAGCGAAACCTTGGCAATGCATGCAACTATGTCTGACCTCGTGGTTCAACTACTCAAATTGTCAGTACAGTTGTAAAAACGAAAACGTGCCATCGTTTTATAAAAAAAGATGTTTTGCAGTGTAATTATAAAATTACTGCATAGTTTTCACTCGGACAAGAATGATAACTCGCAGCTGCGTGTAAGCTATAAAATGAAACAAGTTTTAGTCCAACACCTATCTTACGTGCAATGATATAGTCGACTGAAGACTCAAGCGGTTTGGGGAATTGTTTGCTGCGCGTTTATTAGAGTGCAAATGTAACTTCGCGTACGTGCATATTTCGTGTCACTGGCTGTTCGACTGATCACTCACCCACCCACTCACTCATTCACCCACCCACTCACTCTCTCTCTCACTCATTCACTCACCCACTCACTCACTCACTTACTCACCCACCCACCCACTCACCCACTCACTCTCTCATTCACTCACTCACTCTCACCCACTCACCCACTCACTCACCCACCCACTCACTCATTCACTCACCCACACACTTGCTCATTCACTCACTTATTCACTCATTCACTCACTCACTCACTCATTGATTCACTCACTCACTCACTCTCTCTCTCACTCAGGATTGCATTGGGTACTTCTCACGGTCTGGTAGTAGTGGATGCTAATACTAAACAATGCCTCAAGACTCTATCCAACCTCACAAGCATTCTCTGTAAGTCCACACTATCCTTCACCTCTCCCTTTCTTTATCTTCCCTTCCTATCTCTCTCCCTCTCTCTCCCTCTCTCTCCCCTCTCTCTCTCTCTCTCTCTCCCTCTCTCTCCCTCTCTCTCCCTCTCTCCCCTCTCTCCCTCTCTCCCTCTCTCCCTCTCTCCCTCTCTCCCTCTCTCCCTCTCTCCCTCTCTCCCTCTCTCCCTCTCTCCCTCTCTCCCTCTCTCTCTCTCTCTCTCCCTCTCTCTCTCCCTCTCCCTCTCCCTCTCTCTCTCTCTATCCCCTCTCCCTCTCTCTCTATCCCCCTCTCTCTCCCTCTCTCTCTTTCTCTTCACCCTTCCCTCCCTTTCTCACATTTCATATTTCTCTCCTCTTCTTCTCAGACATGGCTGACCCCTCCCACTACTCTAAGCAGGTCCACAGGCACAGAGGGAAGACCATGTCTCATCAGAGAAGATCCTCCTCTCAAGTGGCGTTTACTAGACGATGCTCTGCTCCACTGATGGAGGTAGCTAAGTCCAGTATACCACAAAGCCCTCTGTCACAGTCAGCCACACCAACACCTACCATGCAGGCTAAGTATGTCATGTAGTCTGTACAGTACCTCATACTGTGTGTACTGTTGTATGGGACGCCAAAAGTAAAATAATAATTATTATTTAACTTAAAAAAATAATGTTGAGGTTTTTTAATTTTTTTGCGTGAAAATAAATATTGAGCATTTTTATTAATTTTTGTGTGAAAATTGAGCTTTTCTATTTTTTGGGTGAAAAATGAGCTTTTTCATTAATTATTTTTGGGTGAAAATTTAGTTTTTTGTGTGTGAAAATAATGCTTAAAATTAATATTCGTGCTTAGAGAAAGCTATACAAACTGTGCAGAATGACAGTGCAGTGTTGATTGTCTCTGTGCTATCCTCTCGTGTAGTGGGGATCTGAGGAGAGTAGAAGAGCTGGATGCTGATCTCGACAGCAGCACAGTGACCAGTGTGGAGATGGTGACAGTTGCTCGAAACAAAGGTACAATGACCATAAACTACATGTACATGTACATACGTAAATGCAATACACAAGCATAATGAACATGTTGTTACACTCTAGTTTTTAGTACTTTCTGTATACAGTGTAGTGGGAAGTTTTTGGAGAAAATATTTTCAGATTTCATACGATTCGCGAAAATTTACCCACAAATGTCTTGTTTTAGTTGACAAAAAATTGCCCACTGGTGCCGATTCTCAAAATGATCTTTCTCATGCATCCGTGAAAAATTTCTCTCGTGAAAATTTCCCGTTGTACAGTACGTGTAGAATAGTTCTACAGATTTTGTTTCATCTCCTTTTTCCTTGTGATCAGGCTCACCTCCTCAGCTGACTCTGTGAGTTGGGACCAGCTGTGGTAAGGTAGCTGTATATCTTGTGAAGACCATTGAGAAGAGAACTGACACAAGTAGCCCCAAGATTGAGCTGCAGCCAACAGGTTTAGCACATGTGTAACACAATGATGACGTTACTATTTGGCTGCTACAGGGTTTATAATCGAGCGGAAATCTGCAGTGGTTGCTATGGTGTTTCTAAGCGACAGAGGACAGAAAATAGTTTCACCTTATCGAGGTTGGTGTTAAGGCTCGTTCACATGGAATCCACTTTTGATGCGCATTCAATCCCCAAACTAGCCAAAGTGAATTGGAAGCGAATTCAATGCGCATCCCGAGCGTTCACATGTAGCGAATTGGATGCGAATTATGCAGCTATTCGATTTTTAAAAAGTCTACATCACGCTCTTCTTAGCCTTCAACGATGCTATTGTAGCTTTAAACGTCCATTACAAAGCGTTTAGTCCACCAAGCGCCTTGTATCTACTCGCGTCTGCCCACGCACTAAACGCAATTCGCTTCCAATCCACTTTCAATCCACCTCCGGAGGTGGATTGAACGCAATGCGCATTGAATTCGCATCAAGCAGAAGCGGATTCATGTGAACGCTAACGAACCGGATTGAATGCGCATTCAATCCACTTTGCAGGGTCCATGTGAACGCACCTTTATACTGTACATTGTAGCCCAGGCGACCATAAGGTCAAAGGCACTGATCAATGGTTACCTTAAGGTGGCGCTTCACCGGAAAAAGCAAGCAAATAATTATATTCACGGTTTATTCATAGATATCGATCGTCAACCGGCTATGCCCAATAGTCGTAATACAAATTGTGCGGCGCGCGCTCACCATCATGGCGGCTAATGAGGACAGTTTTTAGGTACACAATATGCTCCGCTGTTCCTTGACGCAGGCTGCTGTTGCTAGCTGGATTGAGTCCTTAGACATCGGGCCATAGACATTTGCATTGATTTTAACGAAGTAAGCTATATCTTTCGTGTAATCGCTGCATATATCGACACGTGAGTGGCAGAACTGGCTAATATTCAAGAAACCAGGCTTTATTTCGGGGAGACGATGCAAATGCATGTGAAGCACAAGAAGGCAAGTCTGCCAGTAGTATTTATTCTCATCTGTCTTGTGTCGCTGTCGCACATAGTGTACCTAACGCTCGCCAGCAGGCGTTGTCTGTCCCGCTAATGCTGTTTATGCAACAGCACCAACAACAACAATGCCTGCCCTAGTCAAAAACAGTTGTTTGTGTTACACAGTTGATGTGCCCTAGTGGTTATGTTGCATCAATGCAGGATGTTGAATGCTGTTTTAGGATCAACAGGATGTTAGTTTAGCAATGAGAAAATACATTGAACACAGACATACATACAGTTCCCACAGCCCTGAAAATAAAAATGAGTAGTACACACTGTGCACAGTACCACACAGCTTTCCAACAGCAGTAAAATCAGCTGGTTTATGATTGCTACCATGCATACACATGTACGTATATGAAAGTGTTTGAATGTATAGATGGTGATGGTTCCCGCACAAGAGGGTCTACATCAGCCATGGCAGCTAGCTATATGACAGTGATCAACAAGTACAAGATCAAGGTATTAATAAAATATGACTCGTGATCAGTTGTATAATGCACTGTGTAGAGTATGGGTTTCCCGGGAATGCACACGGTTAGTCGATGTGAGCCAGTGCTGGGAGGAGCAGCTATACTGCGCATGCAGTGGATACTTTGCCAGTGAAGGTATATCACAAAGAATGTCTTCATAAAGATTGTTGTGTCATGGAAATTCACTTTGTATAGGTCTCCCGTGCATTATGATTGTTGTTAGTAATGGACAGATTCTAGTGCACACACTGCCTGGACTGAAACCAGTACTGGAAGTGCCCTTCCCTCCTTTACTAGAGTACAGGTACTGTATGCCCTCACTCATCACTCACCTGCTCACTCACTCACTCACTCACTCACTCACTCACTCACTCACTCACTCACTCACTCACTCACTCACTCACTCACTCACTCACTCACTCACTCACTCATACACTCACTCACTCACTCATACACTCACTCACCCACTTAGTGTTGCATTTTTCTGTCTCTCAATACTCTCAGTATGCATCTCATCATGACTGTACTAATACCATAATAGCAGCTGTTTGCTGTGTACTCACTTTCATTGGTTGATCATTCCTAGCAACAATAGCTGGGTTGTGCTAGTCTAGTTATACCATCATTATTGTGCAAACATTCATTAGGAACAATGATAACATGCATTAGTTAGATCTACTTATTAGCCAAGTAATCAGTATTGGTAATATCAGTAGTATCAGTAATCAGTAATCAGTTAGCCAAGTAATATAGTTATGTATTACCAATACTAGATTATACTACACACTCACTCACTCACTCATTCTCTCTCTCTCTCTCTCTCTCTCTCTCTCTCCCCTTTCTCCAGACCCCTCCATACCTTCACTATCTCTGGTGATGGTCAAGCTCTCTATCTCCACTCATCATCTCAGATACAGCGTGTCAGTGTCACTAAACAGGATCATCTCAACCTGCCAGCTGGTCTACCTAGTGTGTATGTCAACCTCGAGCCCCCTCAACCAGCTAGCAAGGGTATACTGAGCGCCTTGTTTGGATCAGGATCCACCAGTGTGGACAGGAATGAACTGTGTAAGCACTGTATATGTCTGTCTGTCTGTCTGTCTGTCTGTCTGTCTGTCTGTCTGTCTGTCTGTCTGTCTGTCTGTCTGTCTGTCTGTATCTTGGGGACATGTAGTACAACTACATGTAGCTGATATTTAAAATTGAGGTATTATGGTACAATAATGACTTGTTATTATTATGTGCTATAACTCCACTATGACTAATTGTATTGTATTTGATTTATTTTCTATTTCACAAAAAAAGCTCCATCTGGCACACACAGCAGAATGCTATGTATCAGATCTTGCAGTAAAAGCATTACTATAAGCACCATTTGTTAACAAAGAAGAACGTTCATGGTGATTATCCATGATGCTATTGTCCCACTTGCTTACTATGTATCTGTGACAAGACGAACTATATAGTAACTGAGTGGATTGATACATGTACATTATCACTAGTGCATTCATGTACATACTGAATGTGCATACTGAATGTGAATGTGCATACTGAATGTGAATGTGCATACTGAACATACTGTCATGTCAATATACAAAACAACAAGAGGAAGCATTCTCTCTGAATAAACAGTCACAGGAATCAAGTCTGGTGGTTTGGAACCAACATCAAAACTGTGCCAACCACTAAAGATATACAGTACTACTGTAAACACTGTGCTGATGACATCAAATGGTTCACTGCACATGCAAAACCAAGATCGATTCATACATGTACAGTAGGTATTCACCCTCGGCTAAGACATGCACTGGTGAAATAGGACAGGAAATTGCAAATGTTGCTCAATGGTACTGTGCCTTAAAACAAATAAGTTTTCATCTTTTTGGGTGTCATCTAAAGTAAAGATACTAAATAACGTACTATATAGCCGACACATCCAATCCACATCGAACTGTGTGTAAACGTGAGGCTCAATCCAGATTGCTCAATTAGATTGTACATGTATAATTATTGTACTACACAGGCTATGGTGAAGGTTCTGGTCAACCCCTCCATTTCTAATCACACCCAAACCACCAGCCTGCTCAGTGTATTTTATCTATCACTGCTAGTCAGTGCAGGTGGGCAAGCATCAAAGAGCAGATGAAAGGAGGGGACAGTATGGGCATTCATTGAATAAGCCTTACTGTGATAACAAATCTGATTTGTATAGCTGACACTGAACAATGCTTTGTGCTTTCTGACAGTGTTGTGTGTAGTGTGTAGTGTGTTAATTGTCTGTGCATTTTGACTACATGTACATGTGTTTATACTGGAATAGTTGGTTACTGAGTGAGAGGGTGGTAGGGTTTTGCTCTCTATCCTTTTATTCTCTCTCTCTCTCTCTCTCTCTCTCTCTCTCTCTCTCTCTCTCTCTCTCTCTCTCTCTCTCTCTCTCTCTCTCTCTCTGTCTGTCTCTCTAGTTGGTAGTGAGTCTGCTGGCAAGCCATTTCGATCTGTTGCTTGTAGAGATGACGCCAGAACTGGTGCCTCGTCGGGTTACTCCAGACTAGCACCAGCTGTTGAATCAAGAGGAGAGGGAGGGGCTTCAGGTGGTGATAATGCATTCAAGAGAGCAGCTATGGTATACTATTAATAACTTGATATGGTGTTACTAAAAATAGGCATTGAACAAGCGAGGGAAGGAGCTAGGAGATCTGAGAGAGAAGACAGAAAAAATGTCAGCCGATGCGACCGGTTTTGCTGAAGTCGCTAGAAGACTTGCTGAAAAATCTAAGAAATCGTTTTGGTGAAAGAATGAGATTTATTTATCTTCTATTGTTTTATTGTCTAACTCTATACTGGTATCATACTGTATTATAAACATTGACTCACTAAGGCAGTCTCATGTCTAACATTATAGAGATTGCAGCAATATACACATTCTGTCAATATTGTTGTATCACTTCTGTTGTAATGCATTTTCAATAAAATTGTTAAAAATTATTGTTAGCAGATACTGATAACAATAATAATAACTGTTTGGTTGTTTCATCATTAATTTTACAGTGTTTAATTAATGGTGGAAGTTTATTTTGATGGACATGTACTATAGTAAATCTTTTCGGCATCCATAAAATTTGGACTTTTTAGTAGCTGCTTCAAATTTGGCAGTTTTGCCAATCGAACACACCAGTAACAATTATTTCTGGCTACTATTACATTGTAAGCCCTTTAAAAGTCAGGAACAAGTCTAACTCATAGTTTGATCATGTGTTGTCTGTTCATAGGTCTGTATTATAGCTCCAATACTATTCAGTTTTATTGTAAACTATGTGAATCACTTTAATTGTTGCGCTCTACCAAAGGTTGGGGGTATTAAGGATCATGCATCATAACTGGTTTTCATAGCTACATAAATTGCATGTACCTGGTATGAATACGTTACGTGAACTAAGCGTGGGAGGGTTACTGATCATCAAGTATAAAACGTAGATGTACTACTATTCCCGATGTAGACTACATTCAGACTAAAAAATTTCCCAGGAACCGACAGCTGCACAGAGACAACTTGTGAGCAAATGCGCAATGGCCCATGGGCATCAAGACCAATCGCAAGTGGAGGAAGCTTGTTTGAACGCTTTTCGAACTAAGAGCGGAGACGAGGTGTCGAAGCTACTGCCCCTCTTATCAGAGCCAACTACAATCACAACGACAATCTACAAGTATGGCATGTCGTTTCAGTTTATCAGGCAGCCACAGCATATGCTTAAGAATGAGCTAGAGTTGGTCTCTCTTCTCCATCTAGCTGCGTACTGGGGCTGGAGAAGCATTGTAAGTGATCTAGTATCTGTGTACAAGTGTGACGCTAACCGTAAAGACGAAATGGATCACATTCCTTTGCATTATGCCGCTAGTAATGGCCACATTGATGTCGTGGAATATTTTGTGGACGAACCACTTTGTAATCCTATGGCCGAAAACAGCTTTGGAGAGACACCGCTTCACTTTGCTTGCAGTAAGGGTCATGTAAAAATCGCCAAGTACCTCATCGAAAATAAATCGTGTAGCCCATTATGTGTAAACATGCGTGGTAGCACACCACTTCATTATGCTAGTCAGAATGGTCACTTCGAAATTGTCGAGTATCTGATCAGTGAAGAAAATTGTAAATCATCGTGTAAGAACTATAAATGTGAGACGCCGCTTCACTATGCTAGTCGTAATGGTCATCTTAAAATATTCAAGAATCTCATAGATAACCCCGATAATAATGATAATTGTTCCTTTACTTTTGCCCCATCTTGTTCCTTTACTTTTGCAAACATCATACCATCTTGTTCCTTTCCTTTTTCAAGCCTTGCTCCTTCACTTTTGCAAGCGTCATCCCTATACTTTTCAGTTTTTAAATGTTTTTTACTTTATAACATTCCTAAACCATGGTGTGAGAAAAATAGTCATGGCAATGCACCACTTCATTTTGCTTGCAGTAATGGTCACCTCAACATTGTCAAGTATCTGATCGAAGAGAAACACTGTAACAAATCATGTGAGAACTATGAGCTCTGGACACCACTTCACTTTGCTTGCGATGATGATCACTTAGATATTGTCAAATACCTTATTGAAGATAGAGAATGTAACCCATCTTGTGAGAACAGGAACCAATATACACCACTTCATGATGCTTGTCGCCGTGGTCACCTTAAAGTTGTCATGTACCTTATCGAACAGGCGCACTGTGATCCTTCTTGTAAAGACAAAGATTGCAATACGCCACTACTGTTAGCTTGTGTTAATGGTGAACTCAGTATTGTCCAATACCTTATCGAAGAGAGAAAATGTGACCCATGTTATGGAGGCAATGTGTGGGGAAACACACCGCTTCATGAAGCTTGTATTAATGACCGCCCTAAAATTGTAGAATATCTGTTATCAACTGGACGAGTGAATCCGCTGACTAAGAACAAGAAAGGCTACATTGCATTGTACTGTGCTAGTGGTAAGTTCGATATAATGAAACTGTTTGAACCATTTGAAGAGTGTAGAACAGCCTTTCCAGTGCAGACTTTCACTAAACTGATCCTCACAGGAGACAGTGGAGCTGGTAAGACTACCATAGCTAAACTCATCGTCCGCCAAGCTAGTCGTACTGCTGTAGAGTGTGTCGTTGATTTTAAACTCCACTCAGCAGGAATCATTCCACATCACATCCAGAGTGAGCAGATTGGAAACTATGTAATGTATGACTTTGCTGGGCAGCAAGAATACTATTCGAGTCATAATGCTGTTCTCGAGCAAGTGATGCGAATGTCTGCAGCCATATTTGTCTGTGTGATAGACCTGAGTGAGAGCAATGAGAAGATCTGTGAGTCACTCTACTACTGGCTAAGCTTTATCGACAACGCCTGCAGCACAGCAGAGGGTAAATCGCACGTGGTGATCATTGGTAGCCATGCTGACCAGGTTGAGTCGGTGGAAGAAAAGAGCTCACTGCTGCAGAAAATCATAGTTAACATAAAAGAAAATGAACACCGGAAGTACGTAGAGTGCATTGCTATGGACTGTTGCAGAACCAACACCGATGGTTCACGTCGTTTGATCGACACACTCACCAAAAGCCAGAATGCCATCGCTGCCAGTCAGCCTGAAATCCACTACTATTCTCACGTCGTCTATGCATTCCTTCGTACCAAGCTGAAAATGGTAGGCTGTACACTACATGATTTAATCTCTGAAATGGCTAAAGAAAATGATTCATCTCTTCCTAAAGACATGTCTGTTCTCACAGAAATCTTGACCACACTTAGTGATAAAGGACTCATTCTGTTCTTACAGCATGATCACGAGTCTGGATCCAGCTGGATCATAGTAAAGACAGAAGTCTTGCTTAAAGAAATTAATGGGACACTTTTTGCTCCTGACCATTTTAAGGAGCACCGTGATCTTGCCAGCAACACCGGTATAGTACCTGTCTCTAACCTTCAAAAAGTGTTTCCAAACTATGACTCAGAGATGGTCGTTGGATTTCTCAAATCATTGCAGTTCTGTCGACTATTGGACCCATTAGTGCTCCAGTATACTAACCTCCAGACTACACCCTCTTACTCCACCGACAACCTTTACTTCTTTCCTGGTCTTGTTTTGTCAGAGCGATCAGATAATCTAATCCAGCAGCTGGGAGCATTGAAGTTCGGCTATTGTCTGAGGTGTATGGATAAACACAAGTTCTTGAGCTCTCGCTTTCTTCATGTTCTCCTTCTATCAGTAGCTTACAAGTTCCCTCTAATCAGTAAAGCTTCTGTCAGTGGTCCCCAGCCCGCTTGTATATTCTGGAGGAATGGCATATTTTGGAGAAATTCAGACAACATTGTAACAGTGATAGAGCTTATTGACAAGAACAAATGTGTGCTAGTGGCCATGTCGTGTGACGACACCAGTCCAATTAAGCATGCTAAACTTCGCAGTTCTCTTATTAGTCTAGTTCGTCACCTCCAACAGAAGATTTGCCCTCATCTCAATAAACATGTACATGAGTTCCTCATCTCTCCTGATCTCATCCAGCAATACCCTCTGGATGACCTGCCCGACTCTGACCTATTTGACATTGATCATGTCGCTCATTCCATGCTTCTTCACAAGAAAGGTGTTCCTAGTTATAAAGATAGTCGTGGTTATCTCACAGTAGAAGCACTTCCCTTTGAGCCGTATCACAAGCTTAGTTCCTCTTTAGTCTGTCAGCTACTCAATCCTAACATGGCTGACCACCAAGTTCCCAGTTCTCAACTTCAGGAGGTTTATAATCTGCCATTTAGTATTAAGTCACAAACCTTTGGTAAACTGAAAGAGGACCTGGACAGGCTGAGTTTATTCGCCGACAGGAGTCCTCTGGTGAGCAGTACATGCTGTTTGTATACTATAACATAAATTATTATTCATGAACTCAACTCATAAATCATTTCTCTTGTATGTAGCTACAGAAGTTGGCTGGGTTGATCGAAGAGGAAGAGGACCTATTGAGACTACAGGCTAGATCAAATACTAATCGTAAGTTGTTTTGCACATGACAAATTTACATGTATAGTATACAATCATGTGCAAGCACACAAAATAAGTCTTCTCGTGTTATTATTACAAGTTGCTTTGCACATTGCAGGTATTCCTAGAGCTCCCTCAACAAAGCATCTTCTCATAGAATGTGAAAGTGTTAATGACTGGAACATGCTTGGTACACAGCTGGATCTCACCCCAAGCCAGCTGAATAACATTCACGTGACCTACCATGCTTACGGAGTTGACAGACAAAAGCAAGAAATGTTTAAAGTTTGGTTAAAGAGCTCTCCTAATGCATCTTGGACTGACCTGATCACAGCTCTGAGGAATATGGATGAAAACAGAGTTGCCAATGAAATTGAAAAAAAAGTCTACTCGCCCATACCAGGTACTCACCCATCCTAGTATTTGCTGTATCATAATAAATGATTCATTGTTGTTCACCATTAGATGTCTTGGCTGTCCAGGCTGCTGGGGTTGGCAGCAGATGAGGATGCGGTTCTTCAATGCCTACTTTTGTGAAATTATTTTGACAAGTTTACTTGCTCTCTGTGCATTGTTTCTCTACCACATTTGGACATGATGTTCATATGTAACAGTGTGCATGCGGCAAATGTGCCTACTTTTAAATTTCTTTTCTCTGACTCTAGTCTCTTGACTATTTTCAATTACATGTTCAATTAAAGTACATTGATACAGTCAGTCTATTTCTACAATTGCTCTAGCTGACTAGTCAGTTAGCGGTATAAGCACTCTTCTTCTCATGTTTCTGCATAAGCTGATACTCTGTCCTCCAATAATAACAAGGACCTGTGCGAATACACTTCATGTCTCAAGTTTCATAAATCTGATTTCTTTTTGTGACTACTCTCATCCTGTCTAGCATGCAAATTGAGAGGGTGAGAGTGAGTGAGAATCGTTTTATTTTTCAGTCTGTTGGAAAGAATTATCAAATTGAGAATTCAGACACCTTTGAAACCAAAGTCAAGAATATACGTGCTTGGTAAAGTAGTTAATTGTCTACCTTGTGAAGACTATCGAGGAGAGTACTCAAACCAGTAGTCCCAAGATTGAGAATACATGTAGGTACTCTATAATACACATGCTGATGATATTACTGTTACTACAGAGCTTATATTCGAGCGGAAATCTGCAGTGATCGCTCTGTTTAAGTGATATAGGACAAAAATCGCTTTACCTTGGAGTTATTAGGGAGGCACGATAGTGCCCTATGAGGATGAACGGAAACCAAGATGGCGGCTACAATACAGCGTTCAAACGCTGTTATTTCGCCTGGTGGTGAATTTTATATGTCCACAGACACTTAGATCTGCTCTCTGGCGTTGCCCCATCTGCAGTAACAATGAGATTGCTCGAAATTGTTACTAAAAACTAAACTCTAAACCTTAACTTGACCCGCAGTTCTAACAATGAAAACTATACATTTATTACTAAAATTGTACTACAGTGGAAAGCCCTTTAATCCGGACACTGCGATACATTGTATGCCCTCCCTCCCTTCCAAGGTCCCATATATCACGGATGATGAGTACATTGCTATCCATCATAGCTCTCTCAATGTGCACAGTCAGTCGCTGTGTGTTGCTAACATGGGAGGGCACGCTCTAACCTTCAACTTCTCGTTCTCTCCTATCGACAAAACCCCACAGGTCAGCACTGTGTTTAGGATTTAGCATTCAAAACAACACTGTTTAGAAAAATTTTGAACTAAAATTCAGCAAAAATTTTGCAGTCTAAAAAAATTAAAAATTATTTTGCAGTTTAAAAAATTTTGACAAACGTACTGTATTTTATTCTACTACAGTCGTTATCCGTTGTTCTCGCCAGTGATTCAGTGATTCATGATTCAGTCTCTGAGGCAGATCCTAGCGACTCATCATCACGACCATCGAACTGGTCCTGGGAGTTCCAGAATGGCTCAGCCTCCATCCTACCGGGCCTGTATCTGGCACAGCACTGCTACTGCTATCATGTACGAGATGGAGCCGTGATGATCACCACACTACTGTATAATAGACACAATAACCTGTGAGCTGATACACTCATGCATCTATAATCCACCTGCTTGATTCTCACTCACTCACTCATTCATTCACCAACTCACTCACTCACTCTCTCACTCACTCGCTCACTCACTCTCTCTCTCTCTCTCTCACTCAGGATTGTATTGGGTACTTCTCACGGTCTGGTAGTAGTGGATGCTAATACTAACCAATGCCTCAAGACTCTATCCAACCTCACAAGCATTCTCTGTAAGCCCACACTATCCTTTCCCCTCCCTTTCTTTGTCTTCCCTTCCCTTCTCTCTCTTAATCATTATTTCTCTACTCTCTCCTCCTCTCTCTTTCTCTTCGCCCTTCCCTCCCTTTCTCCATTATCCCCTTCTCTCTCACACATTTCATATTTCTCTTCTCTTCTTCTCACACTACTGTGTGAAATATTTGAAAAACATTTGAATTTTCTATGAAATATAATGTGAGAACCATCTAATTACCATGTAAGTTAAATATTTGATTACCATATGAAATATAACTGAATACTGGATGAGTTGTATGTGAAAATCATTTAATATCAACATGTCAACCACTAGTAAACAGCTCTGAATTGTATCTGAGTTTCATATGAAAAACATTTACTAATTGATTGAAAATATTATTATTGAATTAATGATACATTATAATAATACAGTTGTAGTCAATGATAAGTTACTAATCTATAAATATTTCTTGTTGGGAACTGATCTTCTTTTCTTGGATCGTAGCTTAGTTGCCTTCCATAAGAAGGTATCATATTCCTGTTAGTATAATAAGGACCGGAGTATGTTAACAAAATAAGTAGCTGAAGCTTACTTCAAGTTCTCCAATTATGGTTTTTCCTTTAAAAGGCATCGGCAGCTCTACGTCCGTGGCTATGTCATCATTCAGAATCCCACAGAATTGTACATTAACGTACACATCTAAGCAAAATCTGATGATAAGCATTAATTCTCCCAAGCAAATAAAACTTACTATCTTTCTTGTACAAGTACCAACATCTGTCTTCTTGTCAGTAATGATTAAATCACACCTGGAATTAGGAAGAAACAGTATAATGGTTTGAACATACCCAGGCGTAAACTCTTCTGGATCATGATCTCTACTTCCTCCTGCTTCTGCTGCTACTGTTGTCTTGATAGGCTTCTTCAATACAGTCAAATTAATTATAAGCTTCTTCCTACAAAACATTTTCAAGCAAGCGTGCATAAATAAATCTTGTTCTTTAATTCTGACCTCTATCTTCATCAAGATCATCATCATTCTCATTCTCTTTACCATAGATCTAATATTGAGCAACTAACTTACTAATTTTCATGCATACCTTCCATCTTCCTCCTTTTGTTTTTCTTGGGCATGTGCACCTGTGAGATTATTAGCAATACATACACAATGTCTCACCATCAGTCTGAACATCATGCTTTCTTTCTATTGGCAGGCAAGTTAATCATGTCAAACAAATACATGAGGATAAGCCTTTCCCAGTAAGACAAATGAATGAATGTATGTATACTTACTGAATTTGACATCATCTCTAGTCAAATACATTGTAGAAGGCTTGACCAACAATGCTGTGTTACAGAATTTAACTGTAAAGGTCAATAGAATATATACTTATCAGACAGATTGCACTTACCACATGTACCAGCATGGCTCACACGCATCAGTTTAGCTATCCAGGCCTTCTCCATAGCTAAAACCAGGTAACAACAGCTTCTCAACACTCAGAAGAGACGTAACAAGCCTTGTTAGCAAGAGAAGGAGAAGCGAGCGGGTTCAACCGGGAAATCATTATTACCACCATGTGCTCGTGCACGGAAGAATGCGAACACGCCCACGCGTAATCTTCAAACAATATAATAATTATTATTAATTTTATCTCACCCTATTGTTACTGCAACAGATATAGATGATTCAAATAAGTTATGGATACTTAGTTTGTTTTTGATAATGCTTTGCTAATCCAATCATCACAAATTAAATGATATTTAAACAGTGTTCAGTATTTTCCTTTCAGCGCCAATTTTTGTTTGTCTCCATGAAATTCCACCTTAATTGAGCTGATCATTGTCATTGTTCTTACCATCCGCATTTACCACACGTTGTCTTCTCTTCTATTTCCTCTTATCACCTTGTGATTCAATAATCCTATCTATAGACCTGCATTATGTGATTGTGAATCTGCAGCATATTTGATTATACAACAATTTGAAGTGACAATGCTTTGCTCATAGCCACTATAATAGTGTTACACCAAATGCTCCACATAATCACTAACAAGTACTATGGATAGTAAGGTATTTTCAAGCAATAATCATATGATAATCAGTCATTTGAAAAAGGTATGAACAATAATTTTTTTTATTTTATATGATTTTCAACATTTTAGACATTTTTCAAATGTTTTTTTGAAAAGTTCGCTTCTCCATGCAAAATTTGCCACATGTTTTTCAAATGGTTTTTATCTACCGGCAATGAATTACACAATTTTAATATAATTTTTATACGTATTTCATATAAAACTGGCCAGTAGTGTCAGATATGGCTGACCCCTCCCACTACTCTAAGCAGGTCCACAGGCACAGAGGGAAGACCATGTCTTATCAGAGAAGATCCTTCTCCCAGGTGGTGTTTACTAGACGATGCTCTGCTCCGCTGATGGAGGTAGCTAAGTCCAGTACACCACAAAGCCCTCTGTCAGCCACACCAACACCTACTACCACCCAGGCTAAGTATGTTACATGAAATCTATACAGTTCTTTGAATCTCATACTGTGTGCACCATTGTATTGTGGGACGCTAAAGTAATACTAAAACTTTTAAAAATTGAGCTTTTAGATTTTTTTGGTGAAAATTTAGCTTTTTTATTTTTTTGTGAAAATTGAGCTTTTTAATTTTTGTGTGTAAAAATTGAGCTTTTTGTGTGAAAAATGAGATTTTTTTTATTTCTTGTGTGAAAATTGAGCTTTTTGTGTGAAATTGAGCTTTGTGTGAAAAATGAGCTTTTTATTAATTATTTTTGTGTGAAAATAATATTTATTTTTTTGTGTGAAAATGCTTACTGTGTATAAATATTCATTCTTAGAGAAAGCTATATAAAGTGTGCAGAATGACAGTGCAGTGTTGATTGTCTCTGTGCTATCCTCTTATGTAGTGGGGATCTGAGGAGAGTAGAAGAGCTGGATGCTGATCTCGACAGCAGCACAGTGACCAGTGTGGAGATGGTGACAGCTGCTCTAAACAAAAGTACAAAAATCCATAAACTACATACGTAAATGCAATACACAACAGTGGCGTAGCAATAAAGGGGCAAGGGGGGCACAAGCCCCCCTGCATTACCTGGTTAACAAGAGTCTAGAAGTCTCCAGAACAGCTGGTAATTTACATATGGGCAAGGCTAAGTTGTATACCACACATACTAGTTTACATATGGGCAAGGCTAAGTTGCGTACTAGCAACAGTCATCAACATACTATTGCAGCAGAGCACCAATGAAACGTGTATTGATGGCCATGAGGATGGCTTACATGTATTGCTGAAATGACCGAAAACATGCCCCTCATGAATATTAATTATTAGCAAACTTTTTCGGCTCGCTTCGCTCGCCAATTTTTCAGCCCCCCTCCCCGATGAACATGCTGTTACACTCTAGTTTTTAGTACTTTCTGTATAGTGGGAAGTTTTTGGAGAAAATTTTTTCAAATTTCATACGATTTGCGAGAATTTTACCCACAAATGTCTTGTTTTAGTTGACAAAAAATAGCCCACTGGCGCTGATTCTCAAAATGATCTATCTTTTACATCCGCGAAAATTTTCTATCTTGAAAAGTTCCCGCTGTACAGTACATGTAGAATTGTTGTACAGATTTGTTTTATCTCCTTTTTCCTTGTGATCAGGCTCACCTCCTCAGCTCACTCTATGGGTTGGGACCAGCTGTGGTAAGGTAGCTGTGTATCTTGTGAAGACCATTGAGAAGAGAACTGACACAAGTAGCCCCAAGATTGAGCTGCAACCAACAGGTTTAGCACATGTGTAACACAATGATGACATCACTGTTTGGCTGCTACAGGGTTTATAATCGAGCGGAAGTCAGCAGTGGTTGCTATGGTGTTTCTAAGCGACAGAGGACAGAAAATAGTTACACCTTATCGAGGTTGGTGTTATACAGTACAGTGTAGCCCAGGCGACCATAAGGTCAAAGGCACTGCTCAATGGTTACCTTAAGATCACTATTATTGGCGGGTACAAAATTTAGCGATTTTACAAAACCTTTGAATTGGCGAGTACTAATTTTAGCTTTTCCTTAAAATTTCTATTGCTATTTGGCGTGTACTGTTTTTAGCGATTATGGTGTCATCACTATTGCATACCATGGGCAATAATTATGAGTATTAATTTTTAATCACTTCTATGTCTCAAAATTAAGGTGGTGGTGTGCATGAATGAATATCTTTAGTAAACTAGTTTTGGCTAACTTTAATTTCTCTAAAGCTCAGCAAACCTACACTATACATTTGTGTTATTGTATACTTACTGTATGTAAAATGCAGCACTAGAGCAATACCTGCCCTAGTTGCTCATTGTCAAAAAGAGTTGTTTGTGTTATGCAGTTGTTTGTGTTACACAGTTGATGTGCCCTAGTAGTGTTGTTGCATCAACACAGGATGTTGAATGCTGTTTTAGGATCAACAGGATGTTAGTTTAGCAACAAGAAAATACATTGAACACAGACACACATACAGTTCCCACAGCCCTGAAAATAAAAATGTGTAGTACACACTGTGCACAGTACCACATAGCTTTCCAACAGCAGTAAAATCAGCTGGTTTATGATTGCTACCATGCATACACATGTACATATATGAAAGTGTTTGAATGTATAGTTGGTGATGGTTCCCGCACAAGAGGATCTACATCAGCCATGGCAGCTAGCTATATGACAGTGATCAACAAGTACAAGATAAAGGTATTAATAAAAGATGACTCGTGATCAGTTGTATAATGTACTGTGTAGAGTATGGGTTTTCCGGGAATGCACACGGTTAGTCGATGCGAGCCAGTGCTGGGAGGAGCAGCTATACTGCGCAGTGGATACTTTGCCAGTGAAGGTATATCACAAAGAATAATGTCTTCATAGAGATTGTCGTGTCATGGAAATTCAATTTGTATAGGTCTCCCGTGCATTATGAGTGTTGTTAGTAATGGACAGATTCTAGTGCACACACTGCCTGGACTGAAACCAGTACTGGAAGTGTCCTTCCCTCCTTTACTAGAGTACAGGTACTGTATGCACCCTCTCATCACTCACCCACCCACGCACTCATGCACTCACTCACTCACTCACTCATGCACTCACTCACTCACCCACCCACTCATTCACTCATGCACTCAGTCACCCACTCACTCACTCACTCACCCACTCACTTACCCACCCACTCACTCACTCACTCACTCACTCACTCACTCACTCACTCACTCACTCACTCACTCACTCACTCACCAACTTTGTGTTGCATTTGTTTGTCTCTCAATGCTCTCAGTATGCATCTCATCATGGCTGTACTAATACTATAGCATGCAAACAAACAACAGCTGCAAACAACAAGCTGCAGCTATACACAGCAAACAACAGCTGCAGCTGTTGTTTGCTGTGTACTTTCTTTCATTGGTTGACCATTCCTAGCAACAATAACTAAGCTATGGTAGTCTAGTTATACCATCATTATTGTGCAAACATTCACTAGGAACAATGATAACATGCATTAGTTAGATCTACAATGCCAAGTAATCAACATGGCTGTATTTTCTATTTTCACAAGTACAATACTATACACTCACTCACTCACTCACTCACTCACTCACTCACTCTCACACTCTCTCTCTCTCTCTCTCTCTCCCTCTCTCCCTCCCTCTCTCCCTCCCTCCCTCTCTCTCTCCTCCCTTTCTCCAGACCCCTCCATACCTTCACTATCTCTGGTGATGGTCAGGCTCTCTATCTCCACTCATCATCTCAGATTCAGCGTGTCAGTGTCACTAAACAGGATCATCTCAACCTGCCAGCTGGTCTACCTAGTGTGTATGTCAACCTCGAGCCACCTCAACCAGCTAGCAAGGGTATACTGAGCGCCTTGTTTGGATCAGGATCCACCAGTGTGGACAGGAATGAACTCTGTAAGCTAGTACACTGTATATGTCTGTCTGTCTGTTTGTCTGTCTGTCTGCCTGTCTGTATCTTGGGGACATGTAGTACAACTATATGTAGCTGATATTTAAAATTGAGGTATTATGGTACAATAATGACTTGTTAATTATGTGCTATAACTCCACTATGACTAATTGTATTGTATTTGATTTATTTTCTATTTCACAAAAAAGCTCCATCTGGCACACACAGCAGAATGCTATGTATCAGATCTTGCAGTAAAAGCATTACTATAAGCACCATTATTTTGTTAACAAAGAAGAACGTTCATGGTGATTATCCATGATGCTATTGTCCCACTTGCTTACTATGTATGTGACAAGACGAACTATATAGTAACTGAGTGGATTGATACATGTACATTATCACTAGTGCATTCATGTACATACTGAATGTACATACTGAATGTGAATGTGCATACTGAATGTGAATGTGCATACTGAATGTGAATGTGCATACTGAACACACCGTCATGTTAATATACAAAACAACAAGAGGAAGCATTCTCTCTGAATAAACAGTCACAGGAATCAAGTCTGGTGGTTTGGAACCAACAACAAGACTGTGCCAACCACTAAAGATATACAGTACTACTGTAAACACTGTGCTGATGACATCAAATGGTTCACTGCACATGCAAAACCAAGATCGATTCATACATGTACAGTAGGTATTCACCCTCGGCTAAGACATGCACTATAGTGAATACAATTGCAAATGTCACACAATGGTACGTAGTTTGTGCCTTCAAACGAAGAAGTTTCCATTTTATTGGGTGTCATCTAAAGTAAAGATACTAAAGAACATACTATATAGCCAACACCTACAATCTGGATCGAACTGCGTGTAAACAAGAGGCTATCCGGATTCAATCCAGATTGCTCAATTATTATTATCATAATAATTATAACAATTATTATTATTATGGTACATGTATAATTATTGTACTATACACTGTACACTGGCTATGGTGAAGGTTCTGGTCAAACCCCTCCATTTCTAATCACCAGCTTGCTCAGTGTATGTTATTTATCACGGCTGGTGCAGGTGGGCTAGCATCATAGGAGCAGATAAAGAAGGGGGCAGTATGGGCATTCACTTTATAAGCCTTACTGTGATAACAAATCTGATTTGTATAGCTGACACTGAACAATGCTTTGTGCTTTGTGACAGTGTTGTGGGTTAGTGTGTGCTGTGTGTGTTTTGACTACATGTACATGTGTGTATACTGGAATGGTTGGTTACTGAGTGAGAGGGTGGTTGGCACACAGTCGAGACTCAGAGATTTTGTCCTTTTACTCTCTCTGTCTCTCTCTCTTTCTCTCTCTCTCTCTCTCTCTCTCTCTAGTTGGCAGTGAGTCTGCTGGCAAGCCATTTCGATCTGTTGCTTGTAGAGATGATGCCAGAACTGGTGCCTCGTCGGGTTACTCGAGACTAGCACCAGCCATTGAAGCAAGAGGAGAGGGAGGGGCTTCAGGTGGTGATAATGCATTCAAGAGAGCAGCTATGGTATAATTATTATGTGTTGCTATTAATAACTTGGTATTATGCTACTAAAAATAGGCATTGGACAAGCGAGGGAAGGAGCTAGGAGATCTGAGAGAGAAGACAGAAAAAATGTCAGCTGATGCAACCAGTTTTGCTGAAGTCGCTAGAAGACTTGCTGAAAAATCTAAGAAATCGTTTTGGTGAAAAGAATGAGATTTTATCTTCTATTGTTTTATTGTCTAACTCTATACTGGTATCATACTGTATTATAAACATTGGCTTACTAAGGCAGTCTCATGTCTAACATTATAGAGATTGCAGCAATATACACATTCTGTCATGTATCACTTTCTGTTGTAATGCATTTTCAATAAACTGTTGCATAAAATTATTTATCAGTAAGTTAGCGGATATATACCGATAAAAATTAATTTTTATTGTTCGGTTGTTTTAATCATTGACAGGGTTTAATAATGGTATAGAAGTATAATATTTTGACGGACAGGTACTGCAGTAAATCTTAACAGCATCCTGAGAACATCCATAAATTTTGAGCTCATTGGTAGTGGCTTCAAATTTGGTAGTTTCGCCAATCGCCAAATTTAAACACACTGGTAAGATTATTTTTTTCCAGCTACTATTAAGCCCTACTGACTCATAGTTTGATCATGTGTTGTCTGTACGGTTTGGAGCCTCTGTTCATAGGTCTGTACTTCCAATACTATTCAGTTTTATTGTAAACTATGGGAATCACTCTACCAAAGGTTGGGATTGTATTTTCACTATTGATTAATATTAACTTTTTGAGCATTTATACACGCATGTACTGGTATACAAAGTCAGAATTGCAATTTTAGTGATCATGCAACACTGGTTTTCATAGCTACATAAATTGCATGTAGTCTACCTGACGTTACGTGAACTAAGCGTGGGAGGGTTAACGGTTACTGAAGAAGTACTATAAAATGTTCTACGATTCCCGATGCAGACTACATTCAGACTAAAACATTTGCCAGGAAGCGACAGCTGCAGAGAGACAACTTGTGAGCAAATAAATGGCCCAAGGGTATCAAGACCAATCGCAAGTGGAGGAAGCTTGTTTAAAAGCTTTTCGAACTAAGAGCGGAGACGAGGTGGTGAAGCTACTGCCCCTCTTATCAGAGCCAACTACAATCACAACGACAATCTACAAGTATGGCATGTCGTTTCAGTTTATCAGGCAACCACAGCATAAGCCTAGGAATGAGCTAGAGTTGGTCTCTCTTGTCCATCTAGCTGCGTACTGGGGCTGGAAAAGCATTGTAAAAGATCTAGTATCTGTGTACAAGTGTGACGCTAACCGTACTGACGAAATGGATCACATTCCTTTGCATTATGCCGCTAGTAATGGCCACATTGATGTCGTGAAATATTTTGTAGAAGAACAAGTTTGTACTCCTATGGCCGAAAACAGCTTTGGAGAGACACCGCTTCACTTTGCTTGCAGTAAGGGTCATCTAAAAATCGCCAATTACCTCATCAAAAATAAATCATGTAGCCCATTATGTGGAGATGCGGTTGGTAGCACACCACTTCATTATGCTAGTCAGAATGGTCACCTTGAAATTGTCAAGTATCTGATCAGTAAAGAAAATTGTAAATCATCATGTAAGAACGATAAATGGGAGACACCACTTCACTCTGCTAGTCGCAATGGTCATCTTGACATATTGAAGTATCTCATAGAAAATAATAATGATAGTCATGAACCATGGTGTGAGAAAAATATTCATGGTGATGCGCCACTTCATTTTGCTTGCAGTAATAGTCACCTCAACATTGTCAAGTATCTGATCGAAAAGAGACACTGTAACCCATCATGTGCGAACAATGATGGCTGGACACCACTTCACTTTGCTTGCATCGATGGTCACTTAGATATTGTCAAATACCTTATTGAAGTTAGAAAATGTAACCCATCTTGTCAGAACAAGAACAAATATACACCACTTCATGATGCTTGTCGCCGTGGTCACCTTAAAGTTGCCAGGTACCTTATCAAACAGGCACACTGTGATCCTTCTTGTAAAGACAAAGATCGCAATACGCCACTACTGTTAGCTTGTGTTAATGGTGAACTCAGTATCATCCAATACCTTATCGAAGAGGAAGGCTGTGACCCATGTTATGGAGACAATGTGTGGGGAAACACACCGCTTCATGAAGCTTGTATTAATGACCACCCTAAACTTGTAGAATATCTGTTATCAACTGGACGAGTGAATCCACTGACTAAGAACAAGAAAGGCAACACTGCATTGTACTATGCTAGTGGCAAGTTTGATATAATGAAACTGTTTGAACCTTGTGAAGAGTGTAGGACAGCCTTTCCAGTGCAGACGATCACTAAACTGGTTAACAGGGAACAGAATCCCACTGTCCATGCCACTTCATTGTCAGAATCTTCACGGTTTAAAAGTGAGATGTTTATTTATGCCTTGGTGGGCAGATCCACGAGGCATACAGTAGTCGTGTTGTCATTCATTACCCTGGGTGCGTAGGCACCGGAGGGCTATGCGTTTGTGTCCGTCTATATAGCCGGTTATTTTCGACAGGATTTTATTTTCGATCACCGACTGCAGGTCGAAAATTAAATCTACGAAAATTTGAACCATACCAAAAATTTTGAAGATCGAAAAATTTCGCGTGCAAACACAGACAAACTATAGCTGAGACCCCACTTCCAACGTTTCTTACCAGAATCTGACGGTAGCAGCGGGTACCTTGGTGCGCGATAGCAGTAAAAACGCCAAGCGGCTCTGTTAGTACAGAAATGTCTGGCCCATGCGCACTGCTGCACGCGAGAGACTGCTCGCACGGTAAGCGAATCAAAAGGCGGACACCGCGATACAGCAACTTCTCTTCGACTCTGTGGTTTCATTTTACAATCATAAAACGTGGCTGGCGTGGTTTAGCGACTGAACAGTTCTCCAAAATTTCGAACCCCCATTGATTTCAGACAAAGGGCAAAAAATTTTAGCCAGGATTTTATTTTTGAACGGCGAGTGCGTGTCGAAAATTAGATCCAATCTAAACTTTTATAAACGAAATATTTGACCGTCGAAAATAACCTGCTATACGGTAGTAATAGCTTTAGTTTACTGTGTATGTCAAATGTTCCACCAAGGCATCTGCACCTTTGGTGCTTTTTGATTCAGACAGTTTAAACTTTTTAGTGCACATCCTATTATGCCACGCGGTAGACGTGGCATATTTAGGGTTGGGCGGAAAACAAGATGGCGGCTACACTTAGGCTAAACGCAATAATTCACGTATATCTTGGCTGTTGACAACATAAGGGTTATTTTAACTACCTAGGAGCTATCCTAAGAGGTAAGCGCTTACAATGAGTCTACTAATGAAGACTATAAGGCCAGTTGCTATGGGCATGACAAGATGGTGTCTCGCCTAGCTGGAGACACTATTAAAGTACGGCACTGCCATATCTTCGCCGTATGGGGGTTTCAAGCTAATCGAACATTCTGAAGCTCTTTGCACGATTTTTGCGATTATAAAGAGACCTTCAGAAGCAAAAGAAACCAGGTCTAAACCAGAGTTCACGTGGTCACCCGTTTGTTCATCTTCTTTCTTCTTATTGTTCTTCTTAATTCAGTCAGCCTAGCGCCGTGGCGAGTGAGCTATTCAAGACAAGAGCTACACAGAAACTACACTAGTCGTTGTGAGCAGTGCACCTGATATCTATTTAAGCCTAAAACACTAGCAGAAGCGAGTATTTTCATGAAAACAGCGATTTTTGGTCCATAACAGACTCCATTCCATCATTCTGTTTGAACTCTGTTACTAGGTTACGCCTACTCGCGCACACCCGTGTATGTAATTATTCTAATACAAAATTGCTTGGAACGCGAGTGCTGCTACCACTAGCAGTGTTCACAGCAGACAATGAGCAAATCTTCCCTGTTACACTGGATTTGTCTGTTCAGGCTTGTATGAATGCTAGCTTAAGCTTAGCTAATGTTGCACTGATGGTACGTGTTGCATGCAGTGCAGAGTCGATCGAGTCTGCGCGGAGTGCAGTCATGCAGCTGAAATAGTTCTCTTTTCACTGTATTAGTCAACTAAGTCATTAATAAAGAAAGAAAGGAAAAGTAATAAAAAATTTTTAACCAAAATGCAAGAGATTTAGGGTTTGTACATTTATCGAAAAAGTATGGAAAAAAGATATTGAAGTGAAAAAGATTGTAACAATAGCAGTGTAATGCTACCTCCCTAAATTAACTGCTTTCGATAGTTGTGGTTAATTTAATAGGAAGGTATAGCATTACACTGCTATTGTTACAATCCTTTTCATTTCAAAATCTTGTTTCTATACTTTTTCGATAGATGTACAAACCCTAAATCTCTTGCATTTTGGTTAAAATGTTTTTATTACTTGTAGTCTTAGTCTTAGATCTCACTGTTATCGACTGATTAGCAGCCTTTTCAAGTATTTGACAACAGCAAGTTGATGTTTGGGCATATGAAGTAGTCTATTTGAGCGTGCATACAGTAATTTTTCGTCAGACAGCTACTCCTAGGTTGCTCCATGTGTTCTACAATACTACTACACATTATTTGGACCTTTTTAGCACTAAAGAGACTTGTATAGACTGCTAATGCCCAATCTTCCATTGAACACAATACATTTTAGCAGCAACCAGATCATGCAAACGTGACGTCACATCATTATTTTAATTCCTCAGTTCGTATACGCAACTGGCCTATAATTGCACTCAGTTCTCACTAGCTATTGTCTAAATTATTATAGATCAGCACAGTCAGACAGAACCAGCTGGACATCCATCACTAGATGGTACGTTCATGCATGTGGTACACACTTTACGTGTATCGTCATTAATACTATCTCTCAGTAATACGTGTTTACGATGACAGTCTAAGAGCTAGCAAAAAGAGAGAGCAGGAGCTAGAGGAAAAGCTCAATACTGCTCTCCATGATTCACAGGAGAAGGATCAGAAGTGCTCTAAACTAGAGGATGATATGTATGACATGCAGAAGAAGATGGCTGCTAGCAAAGACGACTATGAGCAGCAACAAGAGCTGCTAGAGAAAGTGCAACAAAAGAGTAAGTAGAATGTGATGGGAGGAGTCTGCATGTGTAATGCATTAATTAACCCTCGGCGCATGCGCGATTAACCCTCGGCGCATGCGCGAGGGTTACGGTACTTGGTTTGCAAATCGCTGTCCATCGAGCTGCAGAGAACAGCGATCACTTTTACGCGCTGGTAAAGTTATGACATGATAAGTACCGCAAGGGCTTGCAATTTGACTCGTGGATTTTGCTAAAGTGCTTTCGTTCTCGAGTTATGGCTAGCTGGCTCACCTTGACGGCCATCTTGGACCTCTCTGACGACAAAATCGCCCATAGTTGACTATCTAGGTACTTGTAGATTCCATCTAAACTTCAGGACAGCTATAGGGGTGCGTATATATGTCAATAAAAAGCCTATCAAAGCCATGAGCAATGGCTACCTACTCAGCGTTCACGGTCACGCCCACTTGACACAACTTGTCCTGTGGTTCAGCACTTTGCTGTCTTCTGGTTAGCACTAGGGTGGTTGGCTTTAGCTGCAAAGCTCCTTCTGCAAACCGTAACCAAGACGCTAACTTTACAATGTGCAACACGCCGAGGGTTTTGTGAAATCTGTTCTTCATTCTCATTGCAGTTGCACAGAGTAAGCTATCTAGCGATGTTACCACACAGGCGGACCTCACTGCAGATGGTAAGTATCTCTATACTGCAGCTCTGCATCTCACTGTATTTACACTGTGACGATAGTCATCCATGAGTATAAGACCCAGCTGACATGTACAGCTAGTGAGGAGGAACAGCAAGAGCTTCTAAGAGTACTGGAGCAAACCAAGAGAATGGCCTATGCTAGAGATCAGCAGATCTCAATGTTGGAAAGTGATGGTCAACGGATGCTAGAGAAATGTGAGTATTAGAGTGAGTGATTAATGTATCTAGCACTTGTTATTGTATTCCACAGTTGATCAACTGAAAATCAGCTACAAACAACTGCTCCACAAACAGGAACTCTCACTCAGTGCTGGCAATCAGGAAAATGGTGAGTAATGCTGCCCAGCTCACAGCTGCTGCTAGTAGCTCACTATACTGTAGCTATCAAACCAAGGTGTGTGGTCGAAGCTGGAGTGCAAGCTGACTATTTAGCAGTTGCTCCAGGTAAGCTATACTAATGCATCTCCTTCAGTTTGTGACTGTGCATGTGGTGCAGACTTCCTGCGTGGTGTTGAAGTGTACAAGGAGACTGTACTGGAGGTTGTGGGAGACAAGCCTCAGAAAGTAGAGTGGCCTGGCTATGGGTTCTTCATTGAGATCCCTGAAGGCGCTGTTCCTCCTGAAGTGACTGTCAGTGTGGGCGTGAAGGTGATTCTAGCCGGCCAGTTTAAGTTCCCTGAGAACAGGCAGTTGATCAGTGCCATCTACTGGGTCTCATCCAGCATGGAGTTCATAAAAGAGGTGTCAGTCAACATACAGCATTGCGCTGTTGTACGCAGTGAGGATCAATGCTCCCAGTTCAAGTTCATCATCGCCAAGTGCTCGCAGAGTCAGCTGCCATACAGATTCCGTGAACGAGAGGGATTGTTCAGCTCACACACTCAGTATGGAGCCATCAAGCTGAAGCAGTTCTCATTACTAGGAGAAACAGCACCAGAGGATACAGACACACTCTGTACAGGCTTCATGTTCTACAAGCAACGACTAGCCAGTCCTCTGACTGTTGATTTCCACTTTGTGATTGTGAGAGACCTTAAGCCTAATTTGAAGGTTTTTTAATTCTGCGTAAAAAACTGACACTCTGTTCATTCTTTCTCATCTCAGGAAGTAAAGGAGCAGTATGAGAACTGGAGTGTTGACTGCACTAAACTCACCATCTGCCGTTTTGTTGATGACCCCAGTTCTGTGATTGAGCTCGATCAGCAAGAACAGGAGGTTGATTCATGGAAAATACTCCCTTTAACACCTCCTCAGGTACAGCTATAGGATTGTTTTATTTGAATTGCATAAAATTATTCAGATTGTTAAAGATGCAATCAAGTACTACCAAGTCGGTAGAACAATTCCTCACTGTGGATTTCAGTTATGTCTGCTCTCTGATGAGAGCCGTCAAGTTCATCAGCTATGTCACAAAGTGGTCATTAAAGGACTTCCTTCTCCCAACAGCTTCCACATACGCTATCCTCAGCCTGAAGGTGATAAAGCTACTGCAGGTAATTATCAAGCATAGTCAGGTTTACTGAATAATGATCATGCTATGCAGTGTCTTCTGTGAGTACAGCATCACCATTAGCGACACAACCCTCAGCTACAGTAACACCACTACAGTCACTGACCCAGCAGCCTTTAGCACGGACATCAAGTAATGACAGCCATATTATAGATCATGCAGTTATCGGGTATTTGTCCATTACAGACAAGGCTTCTGCCTATTCTGAAGCTCCAAAAACGTCAAAACTGATGAGCCTTGTTGCTAAGAAGGTCCCGGCCAAGTGGTATGAGATAGGATCTCTGTTGGATATCGAAACGTCAACTCTATCTATATGTGAGAAACATACCAATGATCCAGTTCGTCTCTGTATGATGGTGTTTGAGCAATGGAAACGAGAGCAAAAGGTTCCATTCACCTGGGAGACTATCATCAACACTTTAGAGGAAGCTGATGAGATCAGTACAGCTGCTGGGATCAGGGAATGGCTGAACACTAGATCATGAAGCTAGTAGCTAGTTAGCATACATCACTGAATAACTCAGTCACTCACTGATTATTAGGGAGGCACGGTAGTGACTCCCTATGTAGGGATGAACGAGAAAAAAAAACAAAATGGCGGATACATACAATGTATTAGCGTTCAAAGGCTGATATTTCGCCTGGTGATGAATTTTATACATCCAAAGACACTTATATCTGCTCTCTGGCGTTGCCCCATCTTACAGTAGCAAGGAGATTGATCGAAATTGTTACTAAAGTGACGACCCTGGAATCGGTGAAAATCGAGTTTCGTCATCTTCGTCAATCTTCTGCTTTCTTCAGCGCGCCTAGCGCCTTTACGCGAGCAGTGCCGAGACCAAAACACCCAGCTAAGTGTTAGACGGGTAACACTAAAAGTAGGAACGAGGAAATGAGAAACGGAAACAAGAAATTTCCTGAAGATCTAATTCTTACGGAAGCCCAGAGCGGACCGGCATTCCACTTTCCATTTTCTAGTTCCAGTTTCCACTTTCCAAGGCAAAAACTGTAGAGCACACGTTGAAAGATGCATATTTAGCTTTAACCAGTAACCAGAGAGCGCGTTATACCTGTGTGAGCCGGTTGCTCATTCCAGGCTTCCAGCACCTGGTCCTCATGTGCTTCGTGAGCCTGAGCGAGCACTCTCTATGTGAACATCAATTTTATCAGTAAAACAACGACGTTTAAGGCCGGTTTGTAGATTTCATGTTACATGAAAATAAATAAGCAGCAAGAAATTTGCAAAATTTGGAATTGAATGGATGTGTAACAAACAGCATGCAGGAATGGACCACTACAATGCATGATGCACACTTTAAATCTGACATACCATTGTTGGCATGAAGCCGGCGTGCAGTTATGGACTGTATATCTTGGCACACACGCGGACAGAGTTGTAGCATAGATAATGTACGATTGTAGTGATCCTGCTACTTATCATAACTTATGCAGCGTTCACTGGATGCGCCGGCTTTAATAATGAAATAATTCTTCAGAGTTAACGTGTGCATCTCAGTCACAAATATAACCCGCATGTTTGCCAGAGCACACGAATGTGATTGTAGAAAATGGAAAGTGGAATGTCCGCTCTGGGCTTCCGTAAATTCTTTAGCTAGGCTGGTTTCAATTAGGATGACCTTCCCGACGATCCTTAGGCTTACCGAAGGCCCTGGTTAGGACGACCCTCCCGACTTTGCGCAGTTAGGCGAAGATTTTTAGGGTCTTGGGTTTAATAGTTTCTAGTGCGAGACCACGCAATAATTGCACCATTTCTTATTTCTTCAGTTCTATTATTTCTCATTTCCCCAGTTCCTTACTTTTAGTGAGACCCGTGTTAGACGCCATTATTGTGATTGTGCAATACGCAGGTGACCAAGCAGTGGCTAGCGCACGTGACCAAGCAATCGAGCTAGAATGCTATAGTATGTGCACGTTGAGTTGGTCTCATAAGCACCCCTCGTAACTTTGCCGTCTTTGAAGCTATGTTTACCAAATTTGCAATATCACTTAATAGCACAAATGCGCGTTTTTAGTCCAAAAATATACGGTGTATCTTGCTGTGTTCCCATATATCCAGAGATCACATACATAAGTTCCAATGGCATACCAGAGGGCTGGCGCTAATGCCCATGCTTGTTATCACGTAGCCAAGCTGTAGCTGCCCTGTGACTAATAAAACTTCACCGCCCAAATCCACCGTTATTCAGCAGCCTGGACAGTCCTTTCGAGCTGTATGGTGCTTGAACAGCTTTTTGAGCGATAATAGCACAGGAAGAACACACACAGCGTAGCTAGCTCGAGAACACACCGAAATCTGCACGTGAGCAAAATTAATGAATCCCATTATTGATTCGGGTACCCGTCTTAGCCTCGTCCCCAGGCTGCTAAAAGACAGCCTGGTAACAACGGCTCGCGCATGCGCTAATTTTTCCCAAATATTTGGGAAACCGTATATTATTGTGTTATATCCGTGACAGTCTAACGTCATAATCAGTATACTGTACTGCCGACTCGTTCCACCGTTATGGCTGTTGAATTCTCTAGCTCGGTTACTTACGCGCTGCAGAAGTTAGGGACGCCAGATCTAGTTCTGAAGCCGGAGCAACGCACAGCTATCAACGCGGTTTACAATGGAAGGGACGTTTTTGTTTGGCTACCGACAGGTTTTGGCAAGAGCCTGTGTTTCCACACCTTACCGTTCGTTTTTGACTATAAGCTAGCTTTCTAAGCTACTATAAGCTAGCTTCCGCACAATCTACACTGACGATTAGCTGAAGCCATGTCTGAGCAAACAGCTGATTGCGATGACGAGTTAACGATAGGCCCCGCCCATTACGTGCGTCATGTACGTATTTCTCGCGGAAAAATTGGCGCATGCGCGAGTCCGTTGTTACCAGGCCTAATTTCCTAAGAAATTGGCCTGGGGACGAGGCTAGTACCCGTCTATAAACAAGTGTGGGCGGGGCTCGTATGCATGCATGCATGCGTAGGCGAGCTGATAATGTACAGCATATAAAATTATAACAATTTTAGCTACTAGTTTAAAATTATCTATAATAAAAATAAAGACGTCAACAACAGGAAAGCTAAACTAATGGTGGAAACAAAGACGGCTCAGTACATGCATGATATTGAACTGCACTTCACTGAAAAAGAAAAAAGGACACAAACAAGTAAATTAAAAAGATTTCTATCGAAATCAAAAGGATAATAGTGATGAATAAATCTACTACTGGTTCACAATGTAAACCAACAAGGAACAACCATGGAATGGTAACACAATTGACTTGCTAACAGACCATAAATCCTTACATCAGTGGCTGTACATAAGATCAATATTTTGTCACCCGCTGAATTCAATTCAATGCATGTCAGGTGTCAGTCAGTCAACAGTAACTATCTGAACTAGATATAGCCAGGCAACAGCAGCCACGTGTAGGGATCTATGGTCTGTTAGCAAGTCAATCGTGTTACCATTCCATGCTTGTCAATGTTCCTTGTTGGTTTACACTGTGAACCAGTGGTAGATTTCTTCATCACTACATCCTTTTGATTTCGATAGAAATCTTTTTAATTTACTTTAGTATTTACAAATTGCTGCATTACATGTAACTCTTATATTAGTTGGTATATTAAAGATACAAATTAACACTACTTTTGCAGTTTGAAATGAAGCACCAAAGGTGCAGATGCCTCGGTGGAATGCAACCATTTCACATACACAGCAAAAAAATGCAGCTGTTATACCTTGCTGTACAGCAATCACAATGCAGTATAATAGTTATGCAATGCAAATCCTGTATGATGAAATTAAAGCTGAAGAGCGCTGCAACAAGCTGCAATACATCACTGTTAGCAGAATAAGCTAGTGGGTTGCAACTATGCAATCAGAAGCCTAGCAGTGCTAACCACATGGAACTCAGTTGGGCGTGCCTATAATCAACACAGCACGTGAGCGCTGGTTGCTAGCTTGCTGGAGCTGGCGCTGCTTAGCCAGTGGCGTAGGAAGATTTTTTGAGCAGGGGGGCCCAAGATTTAGGCGAGCGGAGCGAGCCGAAAAATTTTGCTAATTAATATTCATAAGGGGCGTTATTTCAGCGATTTTATGGCAATCTTCGACATGCAAACGTGCGTCTAGGTCGTCGTCTAGGTATTAAACTGAGACTCGTTGGCAATGCAACAGACTTGCTGGGTACTTTCTGAACAACTCTATAGGTAAGCTCAAAAATAAGGGGGGTCCTGGCCCCTGTGGCCCCCCCTGTTCCTACGCCCATGTTAGCGATAGCACGATTGATTTCTCAGCACTCACTGTACTACCTTGAGTAAAGAATTGTCTTACAAGCTGTGAAGAAGACTATAGTAGACAGCTTTATCTTCAGCGAAGTCCCACAATGCTGAGCGAGTCCAGCAATGCCATTCAAGGTAACGAAGCTTTGGAACCAAAAGTCTATCAATTCAATTCCGAGGCAACACCGAGTTGAACATGTATTGCAAGTATCAGCGCTTATTTTTCCGCCGACGCGGAGTTCTGCCTGCGGACAGAAAAATGCACCATTGGTGCTGGTTATGCCTCGGTGGATGTTAAAATTTGAGCATGTCATGCTATAACAGATAGTTAGCTGCCAGCATTCAAATAGCACAAGCAGAAGCAGAAGCAATCAATTAGCAGATGCATAATTATGACAGCACGTACATATGCATGCAGTAGATGCACGGAAGGATCAAAACAGTATCATGGAAGCATGCAATGTAAGCTGCAGTAGAAACAAGTTAAAGAATACTGCAACAAGACTATTGCACTCATTGCTGTGAGAATACTGCTACAAATATCAATAAACACAACTATCCACCATTCTACAAACACAGCAACTGTAGATGCATGTATACAGGATTTCTGTACAGTAGTGCTTTAGTTATGCAATCAGAAGCCAATCAGTGCTGACCACAATTCAACTGGGCGTGTCTACAGTATTCGGCGAGTAGTTTCCATAGCTTGCTTACACGATTTCTCTGGACCTGCACTGCTATCCTGTAGTAAAATTATAACCTATCAGCTTCTAGGCAGTCAACTGTGGACAGCCTTGCCTTCGGAGAAGTCCAGATCGCCAGCAACGGCAAACAAAGTAAGCAAATCACGCCATAACTCTAGAACAAAGCTTTGTATCGAAATTTCGCTAGTTCACATCCGAGATAATATCGATTTCTACCTGCATTGCAAGTTTCAGAGCTTACCTTTCAGCGTGCGCCACAAAAATGATGTAACAGAATGACAGAACGACAGACAACGCGATTACAGTATGCCTCGTGGCTCCGCCCACCGAGGCATAACTAGTGGGTTGCAACTACATGTACATGTATGCAATCAGAAGCCTAGCAGTGCTAACCACATGGAATTCAGTTGGGCGTGGCTATAATCAACACAGCACGTGAGCGCTGGTTGCTAGCTTGCTGGAGCTGTCGCTGCTTAGCGATAGCACGATTGATTTCTCAGCACTCACTGTACTACCTTGAGTAAAGAATTGTCTTACAAGCTGTGAAGAAGACTATAGTAGATAGCTTTATCTTCAGCGAAGTCCCACAATGCTGAACGAGTCCAGCAATGCCATTCAAGGTAACGAAGCTTTGGAACCAAAAGTCTATCAATTCAATTCCGAGGCAACACCGAGTTGAACATGTATTGCAAGTATCAGCGCTTATTTTTCCGCCGACGCGGAGTTCTGCCTGCGGACAGAATGACAGAATGACAGACAGAAAAATGCACCATTGGTGCTGGTTATGCCTCGGTGGATGTTAAAATTTGAGCATGTAATGCTATAACAGATAGTTAGCTGCCAGCATTCAAATAGCACAAGCAGAAGCAGAAGCAATCAATTAGCAGATGCATAATTATGACAGCATGTACATATGCATGCAGTAGATCCACGGAAGGATCAAAACAGTATCATGGAAGCATGCAATGTAAGCTGCAGTAGAAACAAGTTAAAGAATACTGCAACAAGACTATTGCACTCATTGCTGTGAGAATACTGCTACAATGAAGCACCAAAGGTGCAGATGCCTCGGTGGAATGCAACCATTTCACATACACAGCAACAAACTGCAGCTGTTATACCTTGCTGTACAGCAATCACAATGCAGTATAATAGTTATGCAATGCAATTCCTGTATGATGAAATTAAAGCTGAAGAGCGCTGCAACAAGCACTGTTAGCAGAATAAGCTAGTGGGTTGCAACTATGCAATCAGAAGCCCAGCAGTGCTAACCACATGGAATTCAGTTGGGCGTGCCTATAATCAACACAGCACGTGAGCGCTGTTGCTAGCTTGCTAGAGCTGGCGCTGCTTAGCGATAGCACGATTGATTTCTCAGCACTCACTGTACTACCTTGAGTAAAGAATTGTCTTACAAGCTGTGAAGAAGACTATAGTAGACAGCTTTATCTTCAGCGAAGTCCCACAATGCTGAGCGAGTCCAGCAATGCCATTCAAGGTAACGAAGCTTTGGAACCAAAAGTCTATCAATTCAATTCCGAGGCAACACCGAGTTGAACATGTATTGCAAGTATCAGCGCTTAGTTTTTCGCCGACGCAGAGTTCTGCCTGCGGACAGAATGAATGAATGAATGAATGAATGAATGAATGAAGGACAAACCGACGAACTACTGTATGCCTCGTGGCTCCGCCCACCGAGGCATAAATATCAACAAACACAACTATCCACCATTCTACAAATACAGTAACTACAGATGCATGTATTCAGGATTACTGTACAGTAGTGCTTTAGTTATGCAATCAGAAGCCAATCAGTGCTGACCACAATTCAACTGGGCGTGTCTACAGTGTTCGGCGAGTAGCTTCCATAGCTTGCTTACACGATTTCTCTGGACCTGCACTGCTATCCTGTAGTAAAATTCTAACCTATCAGGTTCTAGGCAGTCAACTGTGGACAGCCTTGCCTTCGGAGAAGTCCAGATCGCCAGCAACGGCAAACAAAGTAAGCAAATCACGCCATAACTCTAGAACAAAGCTTTGTATCGAAATTTCGCTAGTTCACATCCAAGATAATATCGATTTCTACCTGCATTGCAAGTTTCAGAGCTTACCTTTCAGCGTGCGCCGCAAAAATGGTGTAACAGACAGAATGAAGCACCAAAGGTGCAGATGCCTCGGTGCAGTACAATGTAGCATGTATGGCATTCAATTAGCAGATGCATAATTATAATATGACAGCACGTATATATGCATGCAATAGATCCATGGAAGGATCAAAACAGTAACATGAAAGCATGCAATGTAAGCTGCAGTAGAAACAAGTTAAAGTATACTGCAACAAGACTACTGCACTCATTGCTGTGAGAATACTGCTACAAATATCAACAAACACGTACAACTATCCACCATTCTACAAACACACTAGCAACTGCAGATGCATGTATACAGGATTTCTGTACAGCAGTCACAATGCTTTAGTTATGCAATCAGAAGCCAATCAGTGCTGACCACAATTCAACTGGGCGTGTCTACAATGTTCATTACAGCACACGCATAGAGTAAGCCACCAATATTCGGCCACCATCTATTATCGGCCACTCGTTCGTACACTTGCAAATACGCTACACAGATCAAACTTGACCTACGTATAGACACACACTTCCTCTGCCTGCATTGCATATATGCAGCTCGTAACTGCTTCTTTGTCTACTGTGGAGACGAAGAAAGTGGGTAGCCGAAAACATCGATGTTCGGCAAAAGCAATCTATTATCGGCCACCAGTCCTAGTGACTGATAGACGAATAGGGCGGGATTGCAAGTCAGTACTGCAAACACCTTTATCCATTAGCATTACAACGAGCTACAATTGAAAAGCTCTCGTCTTGCCGTCCGGGTAATTTTCTTTTCCAAAGACCCCGGGGTCGAGCAATCTATGTTCGGCAACTCATGATATTGTTTCAGTGCAATTTATGCTCAAAGAAAACACGATTGCGATACAGAAACACGTCGGCTGAGTAGAGCCATCTCATGTCTATCACAATCACCAAAATTCAGTAACCCTGCGATCGTCTCTTGATCGCACAAGCTGCAAACAGCCAAAATAGTGGGCGTGGCTTCCAAGGAGCAACCCAGTGCTTGTAAAACAAAAAATAAACCGAGCATTCCAGAAGTCAAATTTGATTCTAAGCCTCTTTGTCGGCACTCGCAAAGTAGTTTAGCGCTGATCAATGACTGCACTCGTGATGGATATGGACAGTGCTTGCTGATTTGAGGACTTCTCTATAAAATTACTATCCATTACTAATTTTTTTGTGTGAGCTTTACTATTTTGGGGGTGAAAATTGAGCTTTTCTATTAAATTTCTGTATGAAAATGAGCTTTTTTAATTAATTTTTTTTTTGAAAATTTTTTGTGTGTGAAAATGCTTACTGTGTAGAAAATTTATATTCATGCTTAGAGTAAAGTATACAAACTGCAGAATGACAGTATTGCAATAGAACAGGGTTGATTGTCTTTGTGCTATCCTCTCGTGTAGTGGGGATCTGAGGAGAGTAGAAGAGCTGGATGCTGATCTCGACAGCAGCACAGTGACCAGTGTGGAGATGGTGACAGTTGCTCTAAACAAAAGTACAAAAATCCATAAACTACATGTACATACGTAAATGCAATACACAAGCACAATGAACATGCTGTTACACTCTAGTTTTTAGTACTTTCTGTATAGTGAGAAGTTTTTGGAGAAAATTTTTCAGATTTCATACGATTTGCGAGAATTTTACCCACAAATGTCTTGTTTTAGTTGACAAAAATAGCCCACTGGCGCCGATTCTTGAAATGCTCTATCTCATGCATCCGTGAAAATTTTCTCTCGCGAAAATTTCCCGCTGTATAGTACATGTAGAATTGTTGTACAGATTTGTTTCATCTCCTTTTCCTTGTGATCAGGCTCACCTCCTCAGCTCACTCTGTGGGTTGGGACCAGCTGTGGTAAGGTGGCTGTGTACCTTGCGAAGACCATTGAGAAGAGAACTGACACAAGTAGCCCCAAGATTGAGCTGCAGCCAACAGGTTTAGCACATGTGTAACACAATGATGACATTACTATTTGACTGCTACAGGGTTTATAATCGAGCGGAAATCTGCAGTGGTTGCTATGGTGTTTCTAAGCGACAGAGGACAGAAAATAGTTTCACCTTATCGAGGTTGGTGTTACTGTACATGTACATATGATGTCACATTAATTTTTGTCTTTGTGTGCTTCACCTGCCTTATTATTAATTTTATAGGTTGATCATATTAATTTTTATTAGTATTTAGTCGCTATTTTGATCGTTCCTTGCATTCTGCTTAAATTTAATAAAGAAAAACGTGACTGCACACACTGTACTATCATGAATGCCATTGTGGAGTGCATTTTTGTGCATCTCGTGGTTGTTGCAATAAAAATGTAGTACACCCCTACACTCCATACATAACATGGCTTTCAAATGTGTGTAGCTAAATCAGCTGTAGATTTAATAAAATTTAATAAAAAGGGTGACTGCACACCTTGTACTATAAATTAAACATTGTGCAGTGCATTTTTGTGCATCAAGTGGTTGTTGCAATAAAAATGTGTAGTACACACCTACACACTACACAGACATAATGTGTGTAGCTAAATCAGCTGTAAGAATTTATAATTGCTAACATACAGTACCACACATGTACATGTATTATGAGGTGTGTGTTTGAATGTATAGATGGTGATGGTTCCCGCACAAGAGGGTCTACAGCAGCCATGGCAGCTAGCTATATGACAGTGATCAACAAGTACAAGATCAAGGTATTATTAATAGAAGATGACTCGTGATCACTTGTATCATGTACTGTTAGAGTATGGGTTTCCCGGGAATGCACACGGTTAGTTGATGCGAGCCAGTGCTGGGAGGAGCAGCTATACTGCGCAGTGGATACTTTGCCAGTGAAGGTATATCACAAAGATTAAAAAATTAATGTCTTCATAGAGATTGTCGTGTCATGGAAATTCACTTTGTATAGGTCTCCCATGCATTATGAGTGTTGTTAGTAATGGACAAATTCTAGTGCACACACTGCCTGGACTGAAACCAGTACTGGAAGTGTCCTTCCCTCCTTTACTAGAGTACAGGTACTGTATGCACCCTCTCATCACTCACCCACCCACCCACTCACTCATGCATTCACTCACTCACTCACTCATGCACTCACTCATTCACTCATGCACTCAGTCACCCACTCAGTCACCCACTCACTCACTCACCCACTCATGCACTCACTCACTCACTCACTCACTCACTCACTCACTCACTCACTCACTCACTCATGCACTCACTCATGCACTCACTCATGCACTCACTCACTCACTCACTCACTCACTCACTCACTCACTCACTCACTCACTCACTCACTCACTCACTCATGCACTCACTCACTCACTCATGCACCCACTCATGCACTCACTCATGCACTCACTCACTCACTCACCCACTCACTCACCCACTCACTCACCCACTCACTCACCCACTCACTCACTCACTCACTCACTCACTCACTCTCTCACCCACTCACTCACTCACCCACTTCGTGTTGCATTTGTTTGTCTCTCAATACTCTTGCATGCATCTCATCATGGCTGTCTATATAGCAGCTGTTTGCTGTGTACTCTCTTTCATTGGTTGACCATTCCTAGCAACAATAACTGGGCTGTGCTAGTCTAGTTACACCATCATTATTTTGCAAACATTCATTAGGAATAGTGATAACATGCATTAGTTAGATCTACATTGTAGCTTATTAGCCAAGTAATCAACATGGCTATAATATTATGTATTACCATCACTAGATTATACTACACACTCACCCATTCTCTCTCTCTCTCTCTCTCTCTCTCTCTCTCTCTCTCTCTCTCTCTCTCTCTCTCTCTCTCTCTCTCTCTCTCTCTCTCTCTCTCTCTCTCTCTCTCTCTCTCTCTCTCTCTCCTCCCTCCCTCCCTCCCTCCCTCCCTCTCCCTCCCTCCCTCCTCCCTCCTCCCTCTCTCCTCCCTTTCTCCAGACCCCTCCATACCTTCACTATCTCTGGTGATGGTCAGGCTCTCTATCTCCACTCATCCTCTCAGATTCAGCGAGTCAGTGTCACTAAGCAGGATCATCTCAACCTGCCAGCTGGTCTACCTAGTGTGTATGTCAACCTCGAGCCCCCTCAGCCAGCTAGCAAGGGTATACTGAGCACCTTGTTTGGATCAGGATCCACTAGTGTGGACAGGAATGAACTGTGTAAGCTAGTACACTGTATATTTTTGTCTGTCTGTCTGTCTGTCTGTCTGTCTGTCTGTCTGTCTGTCTGTCTGTCTGTCTGTCTGTCTGTTAATCAGTAACTTGTAGAATTATCAAAGGAGGGGAGGCAGTATGGTGTGCAAGCATCAAAGGAGGGGAGGCAGTATGGGCATGCACTGAATAAGCCTTACTGTGATATCAAATAAATTTTTATTATGATTAATTTTGTATATCTTGCACTGAACAATGCTTTGTGCTTTGTGACAGTGTTGTGGTTAGGATGTGTTGTCTGTGCATTTGATGACTACATGCATGTGTGTGTACTTGAATGGTTGGTTACTGAGTCAGAGTGAGAGGGTGGTAAGCACATAGACTAGACTCAGAGGTTTTGCTTTCTATCCTTTTCTCTCTCTCTCTCTCTAGTTGGTAGTGAGTCTGCTGGCAAGCCATTTCGATCTGTTGCTTGTAGAGATGACGCCAGAACTGGTGCCTCGTCGGGTTACTCCAGACTAGCACCAGCCATTGAAGCGAGGGGAGAGGGAGGGGCTTCAGGTGGTGATAATGCATTCAAGAGAGCAGCTATGGTATATTATTAATTAATTTGTTACTGTTAATAACTTGGTATTGTGTTACTAAAAATAGGCTTTGGACAAGCGAGAGAAGGAGCTAGGAGATCTGAGAGAGAAGACAGAAAAAATTTCAGCCGATGCAACCGGTTTTGCTGAAGTCGCTAGAAGACTTGCTGAAAAATCTAAAATATCGTTTTGGTGAAAAAATGAGATTTATCTTCTATTGTTTTATTGTCTAACTCTATACTGGTATCATACTGTATTATAAACATTGACTCACTAAGGCAGTCTCATGTCTAACATTATAGAGATTGCAACAATATACACATTCTGTCAATATTGTTGTATCACTTCTGTTGTAATGCATTTTCAATAAAACTGTTGCATAAAAGTATTGTTAAGTTAGCGGATACTGATAACAATAATAACTGTTTGGTTGTTTAATCATTGACAGTGTTTAATAATGCTGGAAGTTTATTTTGATGGACCCGTAGTGTAGTAAATCTTAACGGCATCCATAAAAGTTTGAGCTTTTTATTAGTGGCTTTCAATTTGGTAGTTTCACTAATCGCCAAATTTAAACACACAGGTAATAATCATTTCCAGCTACTATTAAGCCCTCTCAGGAATCAGGTCTATCAAGTCTGACTCATAGTTTGATCATGTGTTGTCCATACAGTTTGGAGCCTCTCTGTTCATAGGTCTGTACTATAGCTCCAATACTAGAAAGAAACTATTCAGTTTTTAGTTAATGTAAACTATGGGAATCACATTGTTGCACTCTACCAAAAGTTGGGATTGTGTTTTCAGTAATTTTTGAGCATTAATACACGCATGTATTGTACGTGTATACAAAGTCAGAATTGCAATTTTAATGATCATGCAACACTGTTTTTCATAGCTACATAAATTGCATGTACCTGGTATGAATACGTTACGTGAACTAAGCGTGGGAGGGTTGCTGATCAATTACTATAAAATGCACAACGATTCCCGATGTAGACTACATTCAGACTAAAAAAATTTCCCAGGAACAGACAGCTGCAGAGAGACAATTAACTAGTGAGCAAATGCGCAATGGCCCATGGGCATCAAGATCAATCGCAAGTAGAAAAATCTTGTTTGAACGCTTTTCGAACTAAGAGCGGAGACGAGGTGGTGAAGCTACTGCCCCTCTTATCGGAGCCAACTACAATCACAACGTCAATCTACAAGTATGGCATGTCGTTTCAGTTTATCAGGCAACGACAGCATGAGCCTAAGAATGAGTTAGAGTTGGTCTCTCTTCTCCATCTAGCTGCGCACTGGGGCTGGAAAAGCATTGTAAGTGATCTGGTATCTGTGTACAAGTGTGACGCTAACCGTACAGACGAAATGGATCACATTCCTTTGCATTATGCCGCTAGTAATGGCCACATTGATGTCGTGAAATATTTTGTACAAAAACAAATTTGTAATCCTATGGCCGAAAACAGCTTTGGAGAGACATCGCTTCACTTTGCTTGCAGTAAGGGTCATCTTGAAATCGCCCGATACATCATCAAAAATACATCATGTAGCCCATTATGTGAGAACGCGCGTGGTAGCACACCACTTCATTATGCTAGTCAGAATGGTCACCTCGAAATTGTCAAGTATCTGATCAGTGAAGAAAATTGTAAATCATCATGTAAGAACTATAAACAGGAGACGCCGCTTCACTATGCTAGTCGAAACGGTCATCTTGAAATAATCAAGTATCTCATAGAGAATAATAATGATAGTCATGAACCATGGTGTGAGATAAATATTCATGGCAATGCGCCACTTCATTTTGCTTGCAGTAATGGTTACCTCAACATTGTCAAGTATCTGATCGAAGAGAAAAAATTTAACCCATCATTTGTGAATAATGAGCTCTGGACACCACTTCACTTTGCTTGCATCGATGGTCACTTAGATATTGTCAAATACCTTATTAAAACTAGAAAATGTGACCCATCTTGTAAGAACAAGAACCAATATCCACTTCATGATGCTTGTCGCCATGGTCACCTTAAAGTTGCCAGGTACCTTATCAAACAGGCACACTGTGATCCTTCTTGTAAAGACAAAGATGACAATACACCACTACTGTTAGCTTGTAATAATGGTGAACTCAGTATTGTCCAATACCTTATCGAAGAGGAAGGCTGTGACCCATGTTATGGAGGCAATGTGTGGGGAAACACACCGCTTCATGAAGCTTGTATTAATGACCGCCCTAAAATTGTAGAATATCTGTTATCAACTGGACGAGTGAGTCTATTGACTAAGAACAAGAATGGCAACACTGCATTGTACTATGCTAGTAGCAAGTTAGATTTAATGAAACTGTTTGAAAAGTGTAGGACAGCCTTTCCAGTGCAGACTTCCACTAAACTGATCCTCACAGAAGACAGTGGAGCTGGTAAGACTACCATAGCAGCAGATTTCTGCACATGACATACATATGTAAGACTTAGTCTTTCGGTTAACACCAGCTTTCCTGGCCTATAGCAGCCACTGGTGTAGAGATGCATGGACTATTATCCAGTCAATTGTGTTATCATTCCATGCTGGTACCTTGTTGATTTACATTTTTTGGACCAGTGGCAGATTTCTTTAACCCCTTTTGATTTTGTTAGAACTCTTTTCAATTTTCTTCAATATGTATAGGCATGGCCTTATTTGAACCTAAGCTTTTCTCTAAAAATAGCTCTGAAAATTTTCTTGTGCATAGATTGCTCAAGTAGATCACATGTCTATCACCTATTAAATAATTATAGCATCATCTCCTCCAGATCCACTATCCTCTTCATCATCTTCACCACCATCTTCTCCTGCACTATTGTCTCCTCCATCAATTTATCAACTTTCGCAAAGTGAGCTTATTAGTTCTGTCGTCATAGAATTTTATTTTAAGTGCTTTCTTTTTCCACTAGTTGATATAAATGAAGCCATGGACAAGATGGGTCATAATGTCTCTCTCAGTATCTCTAATGTCAGTATACATGGTTTTCCAGCTACCGGGAAGACTTCAGTTATTAGACTAGCTATGGGTCAACCCGCTGATCCGCATCACAATAGCACTGGTGTTGCTGAGCCACCTAAAATTAATGTTCCATTATAGTAGGAGATGATGTGAAGTGGGAGGAGCTCACTCCTGAAAAAATGCTTGACATGGTTTGTAAGACTATCGAAGCTCTGGCTGAACCTGATACTACAAAACCTACTGAGGTTGAACCTACCCCTGATGCTCGCTCTTCACCTATTTCTCGCCCGTCTTCTCCGTCTCATCGGCATTCTCCTTCTCGACCTTCCTCTCGCTCTTCCTCTGGCCCTACAACTGAAGCCAAGCGCGAACGAGACTTTCCTCAGGTACTGAAAGACATCATGCAACGACTGCCCTATGTTGAAGGATCATCAACCCTCTTTAGTACAAGATTGATACTAATGTCTGACTCTGGAGGTCAACCAAACTATCTGGATGTTTTCCCTCTCTTTGTCCGCAAAAGATGTCTAGCCCTCTTCACTCTGAAGCTTAATGAGCGGTTAGATACCATCCCAAAGTTCTCATTTTGTATAAAAGATGAACCTATCAATATGGCTGATACAATGCTCCAGTGTTCACATGGGCAGCTGTTAGAGTCGCTTGCTAAATCTATGTCTCCTTTTCTTCCCTCTTTAAGACCTTTGTCAGATTGGAATAATCACACAGCAAGATTTACCATTATTGGGACTTTTGCTGACAAAGTGGAAGAATGTGCAGATGAGTCAATCGATGACAAAAATACAAGACTGGCCCAAAATCTGAAAGCTTATGAGAAACTTCAAATGGGCAAGACTATCCTGCCCATCAATGCAGTCACTACGGACGAAAAGCAGAGAGATGAATACATACTAAAGTTACGAGAACGAATCGGTAACGCACCTTCCATAACAGTTAAGGTAAAGCTACGTTGGTTTGGATTTTATCTTAGCCTGCAGAATAAGGCCAAGCAGAGAGCCATTCTATCACTGCAGGAGTGTCTGGATATCAGCAGGTCACTGGATATGGATGAGCAGGAGACCAGGAAGGCAATCACATTCTTCCATAACCTCAACCTCATCTTGCACTACCAGACAAAGTCACTCGACTCTATTGTAATCATAAACCTAAAGCCTGTCTTTGATTTGGTGTCCCGTCTAATTGGTATATCATGTTTTAAAGAAAATGAGCTCAAGAAGTACTTTAACATTGAACTTAATTCTGATATTAGGAGTGAATTCCAAAAATGTGGTCAGCTTGATGAGCAGACATTGGAAGAGAGCTTACAGTTTCCAGAACCACTTGATGCTGTGGCATTTATCGATCTTCTTGCTGAGGTAAAGGCTGTAGCCATTATTGAGAAATCTAAACCGCGATCTTTTTTTATGCCATGTGTACTAAACTACGCTCTAATTGAAGAATACAAGTTAATGAAGAAATTATCTTATCCATTGATTCTTAGATTAAAATGTAAACGCAGACCAAAGCATGATTATGTTCCCTTGCCTCCTGGCTTCTCTCCTACACTAATCGTCTTGCTCTTGTCCTCTGGTTCGTTTAGCATAGGTAATGATCAACAGTACAGGAACATATTTGTACTTTGTCGTTCTGGCAATAATGGTATCGTCACCATCATCGAGAGACGGGTTCAGCTAGAAATCTATTACTCCTTTCTTGATAATGAGTGCTCTTATATTCGATCCGATGTCCACAAGGCAATTCTTGAAACGGAGAAGAGGCTCAGCTTTGATACAGAGAGCATCACTATTGAGGACTCCTTTCCTTGCTCCTGCAGTCCTCCGATAAATTCTCGCCATATTCCCTGCAAACCTGCATCAGAGCATCATGAAGCTGATTGTGAACGATTAGGACCGCAGATGGCTGAGTGTGAACAAATTAAAAAGCCCCGTTTATTGAAGAAAAAGGAACTTCGTTGGTTGTCATCAGGTACATGTATGTTATAAGAACGTAGAAAATTAATTACTGGAAATACTGATATTGCAGGCATTGATGAGGAGGATGATATCGCTCATGATGCTACTAGACAGCACAGTAAGTACACTAAGTATTATAGAGAAGCCAATTATTCAATTATTCTGCAGATTTGAATTCTCTTGATGTAAAGAATCTTCTCACAGCATGCAAGAATGTTAGTGACTGGAAACAACTTGGTATACAACTGGGTCTCACCATGGCGGAACTGGAGAACATTGAGAGGACCTATCATACTCAAGGGATAGATATACTCAAGAGTCATATGTTTGATGTTTGGTTAAAGAACTCACCTGGCACATCATGGACTGACCTAGTCAAAGCATTGAGGGCAATAGGTGACAACACTCTTGCCAGTGACATTGAAAGAGTCTACATACACGCTTTGCCCATAAAAGGTACTTGAATAGTAATAACATTGACGTCATAGTGTTTCTATTTATTAGGGAGACACGGTAGTGTCTCCCTATGTAGGGTTGAACGAGAAAACAAGATGGCGGCTACATACAATGTATTAGCGTTCAAACGCTGATATTTCGCCTGGTGATGAATCTTATACGTCCAAAGACACTTAAATCTGCTATCTGGCGTTGCCCCATCTTACAGTAGCAAGGAGATTGCTCGAGATTGTTACTAAAGTGACGAACCTGGAAACGGTGAAAATCGAGTTTCGTCATCTTCGTTTTCTTCTTTCTTCTTTCTTCTTTCTTTCTTCCACTCGCCTAGCACCTTTACGTGAGCAGTGCCGAGACCAAAACACCCACGAACAGTCGTGAAATTCTCCTGGCATGTGCCTTTTGAACTTAGTTTTTAGCGCAACGGCAATATAAATTCCGCGATTTCTCGATCGTGATCCATTGTCAGCTAGAGTAATTGATCAAACTTCGTCCGGTATCAATAATCGGCAATCCGTATGCCGAGAGAAAAAGGACTTTCCAGTTAGCGACTGTATGTTTCAAGAGCTGTTCATGTCCCTATCAAGTAGTGATAATTATAAGCGCTGATCTTTCTCAGAGACGGAACTGTGATACAAAGGAAGACGCTGACGAATAGTATCAATCTTCGTCATACTGGGACTTAACTCCGTCTTTGTGATTTATTGCTAAGCCGCAGCTGGCGCTGCTAACAAAAACACTTGCATGCAACTCCCACTAGTTAGCTCTACAAGGAAGCACGACGGCGCCAAACTACAAGCGTCCTCTTTCCTGTAAGGCATGACGAATTTACGAACGAAAATTGCTGACTATGCAATTAATAACTATTATGTTTTATGTCAAATATTAGAGAAAGGATTATAATTTTTAATGATTGAGGATTTGAAAGTGCTGAATAATAATTATTTCAGATCTTCCTGTTGACAACTGTAAAAAAATCAATAAAAATAATTGTAATTTCATTATTATGTACCTCCTCTTATTAACTTGCTCTTGTACAGTTTTAGATTTGAATCTGCATGTGTTTACAAGTACATGTATCAAGTTATATTTTGGTTAACAATTTCAACATAATAACAGGAGGTTTCAATTTCTGAGTACGTGTAACACCAACAGAGCTGTCTGAATCTGACAAGCACATGTCAAAGGTTAACAATTTCAACATACCAATAGAAATCTTTGACTTCACTCCTCACTGAGTACGTGTAACACCACTAGAGCTGTCTGAGTCTGACAAACACATATCACATGATATTTTGGTTAACAATTATTGTCAAGAAGTCTTCGACTTCATTCCTCGCTGAGTATGTGTAACACCACTACGTTAATAAGAGGAGGTACATGTACATAATAATGAAATTATCCTCAAACAATCATGTTTATTGATTTGTTATAGTTGTCAACAGGAGGATCTGAACTATTGTTCGACACTTTCAAATCCTAAAAATCATAATCCTTTCACTAATATTTTTGACATAAAACTTAATTTTTATTAATTGCATAGTCAGCAATTTCCGTTCGTAAATTCGTCATGCCTTACAGGAAAGAGGACGCTTGTAGTTTGGCGCCGTTGTGCTTCCTTGCAGAGCTAACTAGTGGGAGTTGCATGCAAGTGTTTTTGTTAGCAGCGCCAGCTGCGGCTTAGCAATAAATCACAAAGACGGAGTTAAGTCCCTGTATGACGAATATTCGTCAGCGTCTTTCTTTGTATCACAGTTCCGTCTCAGGGAAAGATCAGCGCTTATAATTATCACTACTTTATAGGGACATGAACAGCTCTTGAAACATACAGTCGCTAACTGGAAAGTCCTTTTTCTCTCGGTATACGGATTGCCGATTATTGATACCGGGCGAAGTTTGATCAATTACTCTAAGTGTTAGACGCCATTAATAATTATAGTGATTGCGCAATACGCACGTGACCAAGCTGTGGTTAGGGCACGTGACCAAGCACAAGCTTGAGTATCGCCACGCCGTATAGATCACGGAGAACACATATTTGTCTGGAGTCTTCGAAGTACGGTAAGCTAGCAAGCGCAGAATCACCGTTCTGCCTTGCCAGATAATTGTAACCGCCGTAAGCAAGTGTGGGCGGGGCTCGTATGCACTGTATTCATGATTCATGCATGCGTAGGCGAGCGGATATCTACAGCATAAAAATTACTCACCTACACGTTTAAAATAAAATATTGTTAATAATAAAGAAAAGCCATCAACAACAGAAAAACCAAACCAATGGTGGAAACAAAGATGGTACAGTAATTGCTTGATATTGAACTGCACTTCACTGAAAAAGGACACAAACAAGAAAATTAAAAAGATTTCTATCGAAATCAAAAGGATGTAGGGTTGTGAAATCTACCACTGGTCAACAATGTAAACTAACAAGGAACAAGCATGGAATGGTAACACGATTGCCTTGCTAACAGACCATAGATCCCTACATCAGTGGCTGCACATAAGCTGTCGCAAGCTGAATGCACGTCAGGTGTCAGTCAACAGCAACAAGCTAAGCTGAACTAGCTATAGTCAACTACAGCAGCCACTGATGTAGGGATTTATGGTCTGTTAGCAAGGCAATCGTGTTACCATTCCATGCTTGTTCCTTGTTAGTTTACATTGTTGACCAGTGGTAGATTTCACAACCCTACATCCTTTTGATTTCGATAGAAATCTTTTTAATTTTCTTGTACTACAGGACTTGAACAGAATCCCACTGTCCTCGATCCAGAACAGAATGCCACTGCCCCTGCCACTTCGAAACAAGATCTCAATATTCCCAAGCAGCAGGACAAAGTTTCCCAAGTCAGATGTTGGCAGCAGATGATGGTTCTGTTGTTTAGGTTTCTTCGTAACCACTATAAAACTCTGACTAGTGCATTCATTGTTGCTGTATTTGCTATTTGTGTATTTTTTCTTTACTAATACTAGACCTCATGCAATCTTAATGTCCTGTTTCTTGAAAGTATTTTCAATTCGTTTGCATGTATCATTGAGAATAATTATAATAATAAAAAATGTATAATATATAATTTTATGATGCCCTTTTTTGGTAACTATTCAGTTTGAGATTAAATTTTGTTCAGTACAGCGCTTTGAATAGATCTTGCAACGCCACAGTCAAAGCGGAAGTAATACGTTGACCAATCAAACACGGCTGGTCACGTGTGGGCCTGCATCAGAGAATTGAAGCGCGTGATTGATTGGTCAACGTAAGAAAATGTGTTACTTCCGCTTTGACTGTGGCGTTGCAAGATCTATTCAAAGCGCTGTATGTCTTTGTCTAATGTGAAGTAGGTGTGTTCTTTTGGTGGTTTCTTGTGGTTCATCTCTAGTATACAGTATGTGTGAGCAGCTGGTTCATCTTCACTATCACTTGATTCAATATCGTTACTCTGATCTGCTGCTACCTTAGTCTCTGTCACTCTCTTCCCTTGCTCCAGTGAGGTGTAGGTGTGTTGGTGCTGTGGTAGCTGGACTGGTAGTCCTCACTAGTGGTGGAGTATACACATGCTCCTCACTATCAATGGTAGCTGGATGTAGTGAGGCATATTGATGAGCTTCCTCTTTAGCTTCGTCCACAGAAGAGTACATGTTGTGAGGACTGTTTGTTCCTCAGCAAAGCTCCTCAGCGGTTCCTTGTAAACTGCTTGTGGTCCACTTGTATTTATTGGCTGTGATATTGTTGGTCGTGTTAGTGCAACCACTGGTGCCTCATAAGGTGTTGGCTCCACTGTACAGTACTCAGCACGACTGTATACATTTGCATTGTCTGTGGTACTATACTGCTGGGTACAGGTGGTGGTAGGATTGTCTGCAGTCTCTTCTGTCTATTCTGAAGAGTGACATAACAATATTTGCCTTTTTCTTGTAATAAAAACAGTATACCATTATTGTAAGTGTAGAGCACACACATGCCCAGTAGAATACCAAGTTCACTATCTTATTTTGACAACTTTACTTGCTCTCTGTGCATTGTTTCTCTACCACATTTGGACATGACGTTCATATGTAACAGTGTGCATTCAAATTAATATGCTTACTCATTTTCTATCATCCCTCATCCTTTTTAAATTTCTTTTCTCTAACTCTTGTCTCTTGACTATTTTGAATTACATGTTCAATTAAAAATACATTTGATATAGTCAATCTCTCTTTCTACAATTGCTCTAACATGACTAGTCAGTTAGCGGCATAAGCGCACTTCTTTCTCATGTTTCTGCATAAGCTGATACTCTGTCCTCCAATGATAAGGAGGACCTGTGTGAACACACTTCATGTCTCAAGTCTCATAAATCTGGTTTCTTTTTGTGACTACTTCTCGTCTATCATGCAGACTGAGAGAGTGAGAGATCATGAGTTGAGTGAGTGGGCAAGTGAACGACTGAGCTGCAGTAAGTGAGTGAGAATCGTTTAAAGATTTATTTTTCTGGACTGCTGAATCTCAAATTGAGAATTCAGACACCTTTGAAAGCAAAGACAAGAATATACGTGCTTGGTCTTCAAAGTAGTTAATTCTGTACCTTGTGAAGACTATCGTGAGGAGAGAATTAAAACCAGAAGTCCCAAGATTGAGAACAGGAACTCTCTAATGTATACTGACATGCCGATGATATTACTGCATGTTACTACAGAGTTTATAATCGAGTGGAAATCTGCAGTGCTTTCTATGGTGTTTCTAAGTGACAGAGGACAAAAAATCGCTTTACCTTTTTGAGGCTGGAGTTATTAGGGAGGCAATTTAGTGCCTCCCTATGTAAGGATGAACGGAAACCAGGATGGCAGGCTACAATACAATGTATTAGCGTTCAAACGCTGATATTTTTAGCTGGTGGTGAATTTTATTCGTACACAGACACTTAAACTCTAAACCTTTCACTTAAACTTAACTTGACCCGCAGTTCTAAAACTATATCCTTAATTACTAAAACTATATTACAGTGGAAACCCCTTTAATCCGGACACGGCGATACATTGTATGCCTCCCTTCCTTGGCTTCCAAGGTAACATATCACTATCAGATCTGTTGCTGTCAATCACATCTCTCTCAATGTGCACAGTCAGTCTCTATGTGTTGAAAATATGGGAGGCCATGCTCTAACCTTCACCTTCTCATTCTCTCCTATCGACAAAACCCCGCAGGTCAGCGCTGTGCCTAGGATTTAGCATTCAAAATACATTGCAACACTGTTTGAACTAAAATTCAGCTAAAATTTCACAGTTAAAAAAATTAATGAAAAATTTTGCAGTTAATTTTGACGAACAAATTTTGCCTCTACTGCCGGTTGATCTCGCTAGTGATTCAGTGATGGTCTCTGAGGCAGATACTAGCGACTCATCATCATGACCATCGAACTGGTCCTGGGAGTTCCAGAATGGCTCAGCCTCCATCCTACCGGGCCTGTACCTGGCACAGCACTGCTACTGCTATCATGTGCGAGATGGAGCTGTCATGATCACCACACTACTGTATAATAGACACAATAACCTGTGAGCTAATACATTCATGCATCTATAATCCACCTGCTCACATCACTCACTCATTCACTCACTCACTCACTCACTCACTCACTCACTCACTCACTCACTCACTTTCTCACTCACTCTCACTCACTCACTCTCACTCACTAACTCACTCACTTATTCACTCACTCACACACTCACTCACTCACTCACTCATTCTCTCACTCACTCTCTCACTTACTCACTCACTCACTCACTCACTCACTCACTCACTCACTCACTCACTCACCCACTCACCCACTCACCCACTCACTCACTCACCCACTCACTCACTCACTCACTCACTCACTCACTCACTCACTCACTCACTCTCTCTCTCTCTCTCACTCACTCAGGATTGCATTGGGTACTTCTCACGGTCTGGTAGTAGTGGATGCTAATACTAACCAATGCCTCAAGACGCTATCCAACCTCACAAGCATTCTCTGTAAGCCCACTCTATCCTCCCCTCTCCCTTTCTTTATCTTCCCTCTCTATCTCTATCATTCTCTCTCTTCATCATTATTTTTCTACTCTCTCCCCTCTCTGTTTCTTCTCTCCCTTTCTCCATTATCCCCTTCTCTCTCACGCATTTCATATTTCTGTTCACTTCTTCTCGGATATGGCTGACCCCTACCACTACTCTAAGCAGGTCCACAGGCACAGAGGGAAGACCATGTCTCATCAGAGAAGATCCTTCTCCCAGGTGGCGTTTACTAGACGATGCTCTGCTCCACTGATGGAGGTAGCTAAGTCCAGTATACCACAAAGCCCTCTGTCAGCCACACCAACACCTACCACCACCCAGGCTAAGTATGTTACATGTAGTCTATACAGTACCTCATACTGTGTGTACTGTTGTATCGTGGGACACCAAAAATAAAATAATAAAAATTAATAATGTTGAGCTTTTTGAATTTTTTTGCGTGAAAATAATTATTGAGCTTTTTTATTTCTTGTGTGAAAATTGAGCTTTTTGTGTGAATTTGAGCTTTTGTATTTAAATGAGCTTTTTAATTTTTTTTTATTTTTTGTGTAAAAATTTAGTTTCTTGTGTGTGAAAATGCCTACTGTGTATAAATATTCATGCTTAGAGAAAGCTATACAAACTGTGCAGAATGTCAGTGCAGTGTTGATTGTCTTTGTGCTATCCTCTCGTGTAGTGGGGATCTGAGGAGAGTAGAAGAGCTGGACGCTGATCTCGACAGCAGCACAGTGACCAGTGTGGAGATGGTGTCAGTTGCTCTAAACAAAAGTACAAAAATCCATAAACTACATAGATAAAATGCAATACACAAGCATAATGAACATGCTGTTACACTCTAGTTTTTAGTACTTTCTGTATACAGTGTAGTGGGAAGTTTTTGGAGAAACTTTTTTCAGATTTCATACGATTTGGAAAATTTTACCCACAAATGTCTTGTTTTACTTGACAAAAATAGCCCACTGGCGCTGATTCTCAAAATGATCTTTCTCATGCATCCGCGAAAATTTTCCCTCACAAAATTTCCTGCTGTACAGTATAATAATTTTTATTATGTAGAATTGTTGTACAGATTTTGTTTTATCTCCTTTTCCTTGTGATCAGGCTCACCTCCTCAGCTGACTCTGTGGGTTGGGACCAGCTGTGGTAAGGTAGCTGTGTACCTTGTGAAGACCATTGAGAAGAGGACTGACACAAGTAGCTCCAAGATTGAGCTGCAGCCAACAGGTTTAGTACATGTGTAACACAATGATGACATTACTATTTGACTGCTACAGGGTTTATAATCGAGCGGAAATCTGCAGTGGTTGCTATGGTGTTTCTAAGCGACAGAGGACAGAAAATAGTTTCACCTTTTCGAGGTTGGTGTTATACTGTACATTGTAGCCCAGGCGACCATAAGGTCAAAGGCACTGCTCAATGGTTACCTTAAGGTGGCGCTTCACCGGAAACAGCAAGCAAATAATTATATTCACGGTTTATTAATAGATATCGATCGTCAACCTGCTATGGCCAATAGTCGTAATACAATTGTGCGGCGCGCGCTCACCATCATGGCGGCTAATGAGGACAGTTTTTAGGTACACAATGCTCTGCTGTTCCTTGATGCAGGCTGCTGTTGCTAGCTGGATTGAGTCCATTGGACATCAGGCCATAGACATTTGCATTGATTTTAACGAAGTAAGCTATATCTTTCGTGTAATCGCTGCATATATCGACACGTGAGTGGCAGAACTGGCTAATATTCAAGAAACCAGGCTTTATTTCGGGGGAAACGATGCAAATGCATGTGAAGCACAAGAAGGCAAGTGTGCCAGTAGTATTTATTCTCATCTGTCTTGTGTCGCTGTCGCACATAGTGTACCTAACGCTCGCCAGCAAGCGTCGTCCGTCCCGCTAATGCTGTTTATGCAACAACAACAACAACAATGCCTGCCCTAGTTGCTCATTGTCAAAAACAGTTGTTTGTGTTACACAGTTGATGTTCCCTAGTGGTTATGTTGCATCAATGCAGGATGTTGAATGCTGTTTTAGGATCAACAGGATGTTAGTTTAGCAATGAGAAAATACATTGAACACAGACACACATACAGTTCCCACAGCCCTGAAAATAAAAATGTGTAGTACACACTGTGCACAGTACCACACAGCTTTCCAACAGCAGTAAAATCAGCTGGTTTATGATTGCTACCGTACATACACATGTACGTATATGAAAGTGTTTGAATGTATAGATGGTGATGGTTCCCGCACAAGAGGGCCTACATCAGCCATGGCAGCTAGCTATATGACAGTGATCAACAAGTACAAGATCAAGGTATTAATAGAAGATGACTCGTGATCACTTGTATAATGTACTGTGTAGAGTATGGGTTTCCCGGGAATGCACACGGTTAGTCGATGCGAGCCAGTGCTGGGAGGAGCAGCTATACTGCGCAGTGGATACTTTGCCAGTGAAGGTATATCACATAGAATAAAAATTAATGTCTTCATAGAGATTGTCGTGTCATGGAAATTCACTTTGTATAGGTCTCCCGTGCATTATGAGTGTTGTTAGTAATGGACAGATTCTAGTGCACACACTGCCTGGACTGAAACCAGTACTGGAAGTGTCCTTCCCTCCTTTACTAGAGTACAGGTACTCACTCGATCACTCACAGACTTACTAACTCACTCACTCATGCACTTACTTACTCACTCACCCACCCACCCACTCACCCACTCACTCACTCACTCACTCACCCACTTTGTGTTGCATTTGTTTGTCTCTCAATACTCTTGCATGCATCTCATCATGGCTGTCTATATAGCAGCTGTTTGCTGTGTACTCTCTTTGGTTGGTTGATCATTCCTAGCAACAATAACTCAGCTATGGTAGTCTAGTTATACCATCATTATTGTGCAAACATTCACTAGGAGTAATGATAACATGCATTAGTTAGATCTACAATGCCAACTTGCCAAGTAGTCAACATGGCTATATTTTCTATTTTCACAAGTACAATACTACACACTCACTCACTCACTCTCACACACACACACACTCTCTCTCTCTCTCTCCCTTTCTCCAGACCCCTCCATACCTTCACTATCTCTGGTGATGGTCAGGCTCTCTATCTCCACTCATCATCTCAGATTCAGCGTGTCAGTGTCACTAAACAGGATCATCTCAACCTGCCAGCTGGTCTACCTAGTGTGTATGTCAACCTTGAGCCCCCTCAACCAGCTAGCAAGGGTATACTGAGCGCCTTGTTTGGATCAGGATCCACTAGTGTGGACAGGAATGAACTGTGTAAGCTAGTATCTGTCTGTCTGTCTGTCTGTCTGTCTGTCTGTCTGTCTGTCTGTCTGTCTGTCTGTCTGTCTGTCTGTCTGTCTGTCTGTCTGTCTATTAGTCTGTAACTTGGGGACATGTAGTACAACTACATGTACATGTAGCTGATATTTAAAATTGAGGTATTATGGTACAATAATGACTTGCTTATTATGTACTATAACTCCACTATGACTAATTGTATTGTATTTGATTTATTTTCTATTTCACAAAAAGCTCCATCTGGCACACACAGCAGAATGCTATGTATCAGATCTTGCAGTAAAAGCATTACTATAAGCACCATTTGTTAACAAAGAAGAACGTTCATGGTGATTATCCATGATGCTATTGTCCCACTTGCTTACTATATGTATCTGTGACAAGACGAACTATATAGTAACTGAGTGGATTGATACATGTACATTATCACTAGTGTATTCCTGTATATACTGAATGTGCATACTGAATGTGAATGTGCATACTGAATGTGAATGTGCATACTGAATGTGAATGTGCATACTAAACATACTGTCATGTTAATATGCAAAACAAGAAGAAACATTCTCTCTGAATAAACAGTCACTGGAATCAAGTCTGGTGGTTTGGAACCAACATCAAAACTGTGCCAAACACTAAAGATATACAGTACTACTGTAAACACTGTGCTGATGACATCAAATGGTTCACTGCACATGCAAACCAAGATCGATTCATACATGTACAGAACAGGTATTCACCCTCGGCTAAGACATGCACTAGTGAAATAGGACGGGAAATTGCAAATTAATGTCACACAATGGTACTGTGCCTTCAAACAAATAAGTTTCCATTTTATTGGGTGTCATCTAAAGTAAAGATACTAAAGAACATACTATTATAGCCGACACATACTACTAGCATACTAGTAGCCAATCCAGATCGAACTGTGTGTAAACGTGAGGCTCAATCCAGATTGCTCAATTAGATTGTACATGTATAATTATTGTACTGCACTGGCTATGGTGAAGGTTCTGGTCAACCCCCTCCATTTCTAATCACACCCAAACCACCAGCCTGCTCAGTGTATCACTGCTAGTTAGTGCAGGTGGACAAGCATTAAAAGAGCAGATGAGAGGAGGGGGCAGTATGGGCATTCACTGAATAAGCCTTATTGTGATAACAAATCTGATTTGTATAGCTGACACTGAACAATGCTTTGTGCTTTGTGACAGTGTTGTGGGTTAGTGTGTAGTATGTGCATTTTGACTACATGTACATTGTACATGTGTTTATACTGGAATAGCTGGTTACTGGGTGGTAGGGTTTTGCTCTCTATCTTTTTTTAATCTCTCTCTCTCTCTCTCTCTCTCTCTCTCCCTCTCTCCCTCTCTCCCTCTCTCTCTCTCTCCCTCCCTCCCTCCCTCCCTCCCTCCCTCCCTCCCTCCCTCCCTCCCTCCCTCCCTCCCTCCCTCCCTCCCTCCCTCCCTCCTCCCTCCCTCCCTCTCTCTCTAGTTGGTAGTGAGTCTGCTGGCAAGCCATTTCGATCTGTTGCTTGTAGAGATGATGCCAGAACTGGTGCCTCGTCGGGTTACTCCAGACTAGCACCAGCCGTTGAAGTGAGAGGAGAGGGAGGGGCTTCAGGTGGTGATAATGCATTCAAGAGAGCAGCTATGGTGTTACTATTAATAACTTGGTATTAATAATTATGTTACTAAAAATAGGCATTGGACAAGCGAGGGAAGGAGCTAGGAGATCTGAGAGAGAAGACAGAAAAAATGTCAGCCGATGCGACCGGTTTTGCTGAAGTCGCTAGAAGACTTGCTGAAAAATCTAAGAAATCGTTTTGGTGAAAGAATGAGATTTTATCTTCTATTGTTTTATTGTACTGTATTATAAACATTGACTCACTAAGGCAGTCTCATGTCTAACATTATAGAGATTGCAGCAATATTATACACATTCTGTCATGTATCACTTTCTGTTGTAATGCATCTTCAATAAAACTGTTGCACAATTATTGATCAGTAAGTTAGCAGATACTGCTAACAATATTGTTTGGTTGTTTAATCATTGACAGTGTTTAATAATGGTGGAAGTTTATTTTGATGGACAGGTACAGTAGTAAATCTTAACGGCATCCATAAAATTTGAACTTTTTAGTAGCTGCTTCAAATTTGGCAGTTTTGCCAATCGAACACACCAGTAACAATTATTTCTGGCTACTATTACATTGTAAGCCCTTTAAGAGTCAGGAACAAGCTAAGTCTAACTCATAGTTTGATCATGTGTTGTCTGTTCATAGGTCTGTATTATAGCTCCAATACTATTCAGTTTTATTGCAAACTATGTGAATCACTTTAATTGTTGCGCTCTACAAAAGGTTGGGAGGTACATGTATTAATGATCACGCAACACTGGTTTTCATAGCTACATAAATTGCATGTACCTGGTATGAATACGTTACGTGAACTAAGCGTGGGAGGGTTACTGATCAAGTATAAAACGTACCACTATTCCCGATGTACAACGTAGACTACATTCAGACTAAAAAATTTCCCAGCTAGGAACCGACAGCTGCAAAGAGACAACTTGTGAGCAAATGCGCAATGGCCGCAATGGCCCATGGGCATCAAGACCAATCGCAAGTGGAGGAAGCTTGTTTGAACGCTTTTCGAACTAAGAGCGGAGACGAGGTGGTGAAGCAACTGCCCCTCTTATCAGAGGCAACTACAATCACAACGACAATCTACAAGTATGGCACGTCGTTTCAGTTTATCAGGCAACCACATCATAAGCCTAAGAACGAGTTAGAGTTGGTCTCTCTTCTCCATCTAGCTGCGTACTGGGGCTGGAAAAGCATTGTAAAACATCTAGTATCTGTGTACAAGTGTGACGCTAACCGTACTGACGAAATGGATCACATTCCTTTGCATTATGCAGCTAGTAATGGCCACATTGATGTCGTGAAATATTTTGTAGAAAAACAAGGTTGTAATCCTATGGCCGAAAACAGCTTTGGAGAGACACCGCTTCACTTTGCTTGCAGTAAGGGTCATCTAAAAATCGCCAAGTACCTCATCAAAAATAAATCATGTAGCCCATTATGTGGAGATGCGGTTGGTAGCACACCACTTCATTATGCTAGTCAGAATGGTCACCTTGAAATTGTCAGGTATCTGATCAGTAAAGAAAATTGTAAATCATCGTGTAAGAACGATAAATGGGAGACACCGCTTCACTCTGCTAGTCGCAATGGTCATCTTGACATATTGAAGTATCTCATAGAAAATAATAATGATAGTCATGAACCATGGTGTGAGAAAAATATTTATGGTGATGCGCCACTTCATTTTGCTTGCAGTAATAGTCACCTCAACATTGTCAAGTATCTGATCGAAAAGAGACACTGTGACCCATCATGTGCGAACAATGATGGCTGGACACCACTTCACTTTGCTTGCATCGATGGTCACTTAGATATTGTCAAATACCTTATTGAAGTTAGAAAATGTAACCCATCTAGTAAGAACAAGAACCAATATACACCACTTCATGATGCGTGTCGCCGTGGTCACCTTAAAGTTGCCAGGTACCTTATCAAACAGGCACACTGTGATCCTTCTTGTAAAGACAAAGATGACAATACACCACTACTGTTAGCTTGTGTTAATGGTGAACTCAGTATTGCCCAATATCTTATCGAAGAGGAAGGCTGTGACCCATGTTATGGAGACAATGTGTGGGGAAACACACCTCTTCATGAAGCTTGTATTAATGACCGCCCTAAACTTGCAGAATATCTGTTATCAACTGGACGAGTGAATCCACTGACTGAGAACAAGAAAGGCAAGACTGCACTGCACTGTGCTAGTGGAAATATAATGAAACTGTTTGAACCATTTGAAAAGTGTAGGACAGCCTTTCCAGTGCAGACGTCCTCTAAACTGGTTAACACAGAACAGAATCCCACTGTCCCCACCACCTCGAAACTAGACCTCGCCATTCCCAATGTCCCATCACCTTCTCCATTATCAGAATCGTCACGGTTTTCATTTTCACAAGGTGAGATGTTTATTATGCCTCGGTGGGCAGAGCCATGAGGCATGCATGTAGGTTATGCACCGAGGTAGAGGTGTATTATTAGGGAGACACGGTAGTGTCTCCCTATGTAGGGTTGAACGAGAAAGATGGCGGCTACATACAATGTACATGTATTAGCGTTCAAACGCTGATATTTCGCCTGGTGATGAATTTTATACGTCCAAAGACACTTAAATCTGCTATCTGGCGTTGCCCCACCTTACAGTAGCAAGGAGATTGCTCGAGATTGTTACTGAAGTGACGAACCTGGAAACGGTGAAAATCGAGTTTCGTCATCTTCGTTTTCTTCTTTCTTCTTCTTCTTCTTTAGTTTCTTCCACTCGCCTAGCACCTTTACGTGAGCAGTGCCGAGACCAAAACACCCACGAACAGTCGTGAAATTCTCCTGGCATGTGCCTTTTGAACTTAGTTTTTAGCGAAACGGCAATGATAAATTCAGCGATTTCTCGATCGTGATCCATTGTCAACTAAGTGTTAGACGCCATTAATAATTATAGTGATTGCGCAATACGCACGTGACCAAGCTGTGGTTAGCGCACGTGACCAAGCACAAGCTTGAGTATCGCCACGCCGTATACATCATGGAGAACACATATTTGTCTGGAGTCTTCGAAGAACGGTAAGCTAGCAAGCGCAGAATCACCATTCTGCCTTGCCAGATAATTATAACCGCCGTAAACAAGTGTGGGCGGGGTGGGCATATGCACTGTATTCATGCATGCGTAGGCGAGCTGATATCTACAGCATAAGAATTATTCGTTAATAAGCCATCAACAACAGGAAACCAAACCAATGGTAGAAACAAAGATGGCACAGTAATTACATGATATTGAACTGTACTTCACTGAAAAAGAAAAAAGGACACAAACAAGAAAATTAAAAAGATTTCTATCGAAATCAAAAGGATGTAGGGTTGTGAAATCTACCACTGGTCAACAATGTAAACTAACAAGGAACAAGTATGGAATGGTAACACGATTGACTTGCTAACAGACCATAGATCCCTACATCAGTGGCTGTACATAAGCTGTCACAAGCTGAATGCACGTCACGTGTCAGTCAACAGCAACAAACTAAGCTAAACTAGCTATAGTCAACTACAGCAGCCACTGATGTAGGGATCTATGGTCTGTTAGCAAGTCAATCGTGTTACCATTCCATGCTTGTTCCTTGTTAGTTTACATTGTTGACCAGTGGTAGATTTCACAACCCTACATCCTTTTGATTTCGATAGAAATCTTTTTAATTTTCTTTGGGAATTTGGATACCGAGGGCGAAGTCCAAATCACATATGCACCGAAAACCGAGGTTTATAACCGGTTTAAACTATGATTTTGACTTACCTGGAGAGAAAATAGCACTCTTGTACGAGCAAGCTACCCGAAACGGCGCAAAACATACAAATAGCGTGATAAACGGCGCTTATATAGTTTGCTACCTAGTGAGCAGTGGCGCCATGTTTTTTTACACCCGCCCACGTACAGGCATATACGCGAATTTTGATACCTCATTACATCAAAGAGAATTGTGCATTATTATAATAGAGTCATTCATTCATTCTGTCAGTCTGTCGCAACAATTTCTCGTCGCTCGCTAAAAACTAAGCGCTGAAACGTGCAACACAAGCTAAAGTCGATAATATTTTGCTTGAAAATGAATTGTAAGAATTTTGGTTATAAGTAGCGATGTGCACTAAAAGGTTTAACCCTTTAATTGCTGAATTATTTCGTCCAAATTTTCCCCTGGTCTAAACTGGTAGCTTGTCTTGCAATTTTCTCCACCATCCCGTACGCTAGCTGTTCCAAACTAGCACCCTCTTCTCCTGGCATATAAAATTTTACGACCATGTGCTAAACTACAAGTTGGCCACTCCCACTTCGGAACTGAAGCCACTTAAGTGTTGCGGCCTCATCATTTTTCAGCTGATTTTGGTCTTCGTCTAGGCATGGTGAATGATACAAAAACCTGGTGGTGTCCAGGTGAGCCAACAGGACAGTTTAGACCATGATCAATGCAAAGTGTGCGTTTCCGGGCATCCTGAAGCCACAAAAATGCAAAAATTCGCCTTGCCGCCTTTCGGTTCCGCCCTACGGGAAACAAACCTGTGTCAATCTTCAGTCAAAGTAATGTTTTAGTTGAATAAGTGCGAGAAACAATTTTTGTGGAGGAAAACGCTTTGGCTAAATTTGAGATTTCTGAGGTACTCTACACACTATTTATGATGTCCGGGGGTTAAAAGTAGTGTTGTAAATGTTAACAATAACTAAAACTAAAACCTATTTTAGTAAGGGTCAAATCATTTTTGTTAACAATAACAAACTATAACTAATATTACCAGACTGAACTTTACTATTAATAACTAAAACTAAAATTAGACCAACATTTAGTTATTGTAAAGTGATTAAAAATGCAAAAACCAATCAGGTGAGACATGATTGATAGCATCTTTTTCATGTGATTGCTGTAATACAACATGTTTCAAGACCTTATCACAGCTAAGAAGGCAATTCTGTTATTTCTATTGAAAAGCAACACATCTCGCTAATACTAATAGCACGCTAATAACAATAACAATAATTCACAATAACTAAAACTAAAATGTGCTTAATTTTCTTGTTAACAAATTATAACTATAACTAAAAAGACACCAACAATGTTACTTTAACAATAACTAAACTAAAATTAAACCCCATTACTTTTACAACACTAGTTAAAAGGTTAACCCTTTAATCCCTATTGTCGCCATTTGGCGACATACATACTTCAGACACCATAACTTCATCAAAGTGTTAAAATATTACGAAATTAAGCTAAGTTGAAGAATACAAATAACTGTAAAAAATGCAGTGCTTTTCGGCGCGCCACCTTCGCTAAACGTTATGGCGGCGGCATTTCTATGGCTTCAGTGCAATTTCCACAACATAAAAAAAAACAAAATGGCTCCCACGAAAATTTGGACATTTTATGGCTTCAGGGTGCTCGGAAACACATTTTTGTGCATTCTCTATGATCTGGGCTACATTTTGCACTCACCAAAACCACTGCTATTTGTATGTACTTTTCAGTAGCCAGCCCCAAAGTACTAACTTTGAGCAAAATTTGACGAGGTCGTTGCACTTTATAATTAGCGGCTTCACTTTCGAAGTGGGAGGGCCATATCGACCGACTTGAGTGTGGGCAATTGCGGCTACTCACTGGCGTAAAAGGACGCAAATTTGAGACCAGTAGCACAAAAGACACACGAGATATTCACGAGAGAAGTGGTCAGCAATTACGAGGTTAAAATTTCAGCAGGATAATTTAGTAATTAAAGGGTTGAACTGTCTGAATCAATTACTAATTGTACTAGGTAGCTTCTGCTAACCTTTAGCAGCACACAAATCTAAATTTCGTTAGAATTGGTGCTAAAATGGCTGAGTTGCAACGGTTTTTGTGGCGGTTACTGTGTGATTTTGTTCTCCACTAATTTACATTTCAAAGCCGGCTTCCTGGTTACAGCGGCACTGTTGCGCACTTCGTAGCATAGGTGCAAAACAGTAATCTTGAGTATGACACGACAGCCTGGGCTACGCTGACCTGTTCGGCATACTTATTGAAGTAAACTACGACCAGTCACATCCACAACAATGGCTATAAGGGACGCTCGACCAGCTATTTGCCTGTTGCAGTACATGGCAAACAGGCCAGTTAGCATGACACTCCAGCTGTGCGCGACATTGGAGCACGTTTGCACTTACCTAAACTGTTACTAATATCTTTGTAAGTGCTAGTTAGAGGCATTCTCCAAGTTTAACTAACATTGCAAACTGTTTAGCCACTGAAATGGCACTCAGACGTCGCGCAAGACCTGAAACTAGCAATGCAAGTAGAGTAAGCCACCTATATTCGGCCACCATCTATTATCGGCCACTCGCTCGTACACTAGCAAATGCGCTACACAGATCAAACTTGACCGACGTATAGACACACACTTCCTCTGCAAATTTGCAGCTCGTAACTGCTTCTTTGTCTACTGTGGAAACGAAGAAAGTGGGTAGCCGAAAACATCGATGTTCGGCAAAAGTAATCTATTATCTGGCACCAGTCCTAGTGACTGATAAACGAATAGGGCGGGATTGCAAGTCAGTACTGCAAACACCTTCATCCATCAGCATTACAACGAGCTACAATTGAAAAGCTCTCGTCTTGCCGCCTTGATAATTTTCTTTTCCAAAGACCCCGGGGTCGAGCAATCTATGTTCGGCAACTCATGATATTGTTTCAGTGCAATTTATGCTCAAAGGAAACACGATTGCGATACAGAAACAAGTTGGCTGAGTAGAGCCATCTCACGTCTATCACAATCACCAAAATTCAGTAACCCTGCGTTCGTCTCTTGATCGCGCAAGCTGCAAACAGCCAAAATAGTGGGCGTGGCTTCCAAGGAGCAACCCAGTGCTTGTAAAACAAAAAGTAAACCGAGCATTCCAGAAGTTCAATTTGATTCTGAGCGTCTTTGTCTGCACTCGCAAAGTAGTTTAGCGCTGATCAATGACTGCATTAGTGATGGATAGTAATTTTATAGTGGAGTCCTCATACAGCAAGCACTGTCCATATCCATCACGAGTGCAGTCATTGATCAGCGCTAAACTACTTTGCGAGTGCAGACAAAGACGCTCAGAATCAAATTGAACTTCTGGAATGCTCGGTTTACTACAAGCACTGGGTTGCTCCTTGGAAGCCATGCCCACTGTTTTGGCTGTTTGCAGCTTGCACGATCAAGAGACGAACGCAGGGTTACTGAATTTTGGTGATTGTGATAGACAGGAGATGGCTCTACTCTGCCAACGTGTTTCTGTATCGCAATCGTGTTTTCTTTGAGCATAAATTGCACTGAAACAATATCATGAGTTGCCGAACATAGATTGCTCGACCCCGGGGTCTTTGGAAAAGAAAATTACCAAAACGGCAAGACGAGAGCTTTTCAATTGTAGCTCGTTGTAATGCTGATGGATGAAGGTGTTTGCAGTACTGACTTGCAATCCCGCCCTATTCATTTATCAGTCACTAGGACTGGTGCCAGATAATAGATTACTTTTGCCGAACATCGATGTTTTCGGCTACCCACTTTCTTCGTTTCCACAGTAGACAAAGAAGCAGTTACGAGCTGAAAATTTGCAATGCAGGCAGAGGAAGTGTGTGTCTATACGTAGGTCAAGTTTGATCTGTGTAGCGCATTTGCAAGTGTACGAGCGAGTGGCCGATAATAGATGGTGGCCGAATATAGGTGGCTTACTCTATAACACGGTATTATCTTACTTAGTCGACCATGTGAAATCAGTACGAAGCTTAGTTCATGATCTGAGTTATGGCGCAATTTGCTCACTCGCGATTGATCATGGCTGTTGCTGGCGATCTAGAGTTACCTAGAAGCTGATAGGTTAGACAGGATAGTAGCGGAGGTCCAGCAGCCTTTTCAAGTATTTGACAACAGCAAGTTGATCTTTGGGCATATGAAGTAGTCTATTTGAGTGTGCATACAGTAATTTTTCATCAGACAGCTACTCCAATACTACTACACATTATTTGGACCTTTTTAGCACTAAAGAGACTTGTGGAGACTGCTAATGCCCATTCTTCCATTGAACACAATACATTTTAGCAGCATCCAGATCATGCAAACGTGACGTCACGTCAATGTTTTAATTCCTCAGTTCGTACACGCAACTGGCCTATAATTGCACTCAGTTCTCACTAGCTATTGTCTAAATTGTTATAGATCAGCACAGTCAGACAGAACCAGCTAGACATCCATCACTAGAACTCACCTCAGAAGATGGTACGTTCATGTGGTACACACTTTGCATTTATCGTCATGAATGCTATCTCTCAGAAATACGTGCCTACGATGACAGTATAAGAGCTAGCAAAAGGAGAGAGCAGGAGCTAGAGGAAAAGCTCGATGCTGCTTACCGTGATTCACAGGAGAAGGATCAGAAGCGCTCTAAACTAGAGGATGACATGCAGAAGAAAATGGCTGCTAGCAGAGACGACTATGAACTGCAACAAAAGAGTAAGTAGACTGTGATGGGAGGAGTCTGCAAGTGTATTATGTTAATTCTCATTGCAGTTGCACATAGTAAGCTATCTAGTGATGTTGCCGTACAGGTGGACCTCACTGCAGATGGTGAGCATCTCTATATACTGCAGCTCTGCATCTCACTGTATGCACACTGTGATAGTCATTCATGAGTACAAGACCAAGCTGACAGCTAGTGAGGAGGAACAGCAAGAGCTTCTAAGTGTATTGGAGCAAACCAAGAGAATGGCCTATGCTAGAGATCAACATATCTCAATGTTGGAAAGTGATGGTCAACTGATGCTAGAGAAATGTGAGTATTAGAGTGAGTGATTAACCAGCTCATCATTGTAACTGTGTATAGTTGATCAAGTGAAGAGGAGGAACCAGCAGCTGCTAGAAGGTGAGTGATGCTGCCCAGTTCACAGCTGCTACTAGTAGCTCACTATACTGCAGCTATCAAACCAAGGTGTGTGGTTGATGCTGGTGTCCAGGCTAGCTATCTTGCTGTAGCACCAGGTTAGCTACTGCAGTGCATAATGTGTCTCCTTCAGTTTGTGACTGTGCAGATTTTCTTCGTGGTGTTGAAGTGTACAAGGAGACTGTACTGGAGGTTGTGGGAGACAAGCCTCAGAAAGTAGAGTGGCCTAGCTATGGGTTCTTCATTGAGATTCCTAAAGGTGCCGTTCCTCCTGGAGTGACTGTCAGTGTCGGCGTGAAGGTGATTCTAGCCGGCCAGTTTAAGTTTCCTGAGAACAGGCAGTTGATCAGTGCCATCTACTGGGTCTCATCCAACATGGAGTTCATTAAAGAAGTGTCTGTCAACATACAGCATTGCGCTGTTGTACACAGTGAGGATCAATGCTCCCAGTTTAAGTTCATCATCGCCAAGTGCTCACAAACTCAACTTCCGTACAGATTCCGTGAACGAGAGGGATTGTTCAGCTCACACACTCAGTATGGAGCCATCAAGCTGAAGCAGTTCTCATTACTAGGAGAAACAGCACCAGAGGGTACAGACCTGCACTGTACAGGATTCATGTTCTATAAACAACGAATAGCCAGTCCTCTGATTGTTGATTTCCATTTTGTTGTTGTAAGAGATCTGAAAGTTAATCACCAGGTTAGTGCAGCACCAGATATTAGGTCACTTTGTAATTATTATAATAGAAAGTGAAGGAAGAGTATGAAAAGTGGAGTGCTGACACTACATCACTAGAAATTTTCATCAAAAACGACCTTAATCCCATTATAGAGCTTGATCTACAACTACATGACCAGGAGGTTGGTTCATGGGAAATACACCCTCTATCAAGTCCTCCTAAGGTACAGCAGTATCTACTAGCAGTAATGTTATGCTTTATGTTGCGGCTCAGATCACTAAAGTTTCTATCAAGGAATACGAATTGGAGAAAAGCCGAATTCCTCACTGTGGTATTGAGTTGCGTTTTGCTTCTGATAAGAGCCCTCTAACTCATCGACTATGGCACAAGGTGGCCATCAAGGGAGTCTCTCCTCTTGGGGACAACTTCTATTTACGGTATCCACAGTCAGATGGTGAGCTATAAAACATGCATACAAAGAAATTGCATAACAAATTGTTTTGATGAAACACTAGCTGATAATTCTACAGCAGCATCACTGGCTACAACACAAACTCCAGTACTGCAAGCACCAGCAGCACCGAAGACACCCGCTAAAGGCAAGACTGCATGATTGAAACAGAACCCCATTGCAAATTCAGTTTGTGTATTACCAGTTTGTATAGTATTATTCTATAACCCCCCCTGAGTGTGTTGAGTGCAATACATGTCCAGTATACATATCCTTCTATGCTTACACGAGGCTCTGAGTATAAAGCATGATTGAGCTAAGTAAGTTTTAGGAAGTTTTTTTGTAGTTTTTCGTCTACTATGATGAAAATATATTAATTTTTATCAAAAGAAAGCAAGCTCATGCACTTGCTTTAGCAGTTCAGTATAGCTATTTAGTGTAGCTATTTATTCAGCACTTTGCTGCTGCCTTTCGCTTGCTTGTTTGCAGGCATCAGTGGCTCGAACTTGGAATGAGCGGAATTACCCCGCCCTCCCTTATTTGATGTATTATTGTGGCTTTTTATTTTTGATTGAATTTTTTTGTAGAAAAATTTACTTGCATGTTTTATTAATATTAGGGAAGTACGGTAGCCTTGAACCAGGCTCTTTTAATTTGTGTGGGCGGAATAAAGAGCCTGGTACACACTGTCTGCGCATGTGCTGAAAATTCACGTGGTTTGGACGGATGTGACGAAATAATAATTATCAATGCCAGGCGGGACGAAGGGCGTGGTCAAGCAAAGAACATGGCGGCTTCTAACTAGCCCAATTCAAACGTAGATCATTCACCTTTCAAGAAAATAGAGCTAGTTTTGACAGCCACATATCCCGAACTGCTGCTAGCAAGTACCAAGCTGATCTGCTGAACGATTAAACGCGCAAACTGCAACGACAGTAGAAACATCGCTGTTACTGTACACAATGCGTACACTCGTCGCTCACTACTGCCTTGCCTGTACAGTATTACTAATGTAGTTAGCAGAACTTCCAATAAAGTAGACCAACACTTGTTCTGAACCGAGATCCACAGTAGCAGTAGGCGATGACGTAAAATTTCGTGGCGCGTATTACAAACGTGCACGAAAATTTCCTATCGCGCCGGAATTCCGGCGCGATTTGGAGCATGCACAGACAGTGTGTACCAGGCTCTTTATTCCGCCCACACAAATTAAAAGAGCCTGGTTCGAGGCTAGGAAGTACGGTAGTGCCTTTCTTTGTAGGGTTGAACGGGAAAACAAGATGGCGGCTACATACAATGTATTAGCGTTCAAACGCTGATATTTCATGAATTGTATACGTCAAAAGACACCTAAATCTGCTCGCTGGCGTTGCCCCATCTTACAGTAGCAAGGAGACTGCTCGAAATTGTTACTAAAGTGCAGAACCTGGAAACGGTGAAAATCGAGTTTCGTCATCTTCGTTCTTCTTTCAGTTCTGCTTTCTTCAGCGCGCCTACTCGCCTAGCGCCTTTACGCGAGGAATGCCGAGACCAAAACACCCGCGAACAGTCGTGAAATTCTCCTGGCAGGTGCCTTTTGAACTTTGTTTTTAGCGAAGCGGCTATATAAATTCAGCGATTTCTCGATCGTGATCCATTGTCAGCTAAGTGTAAGACGCCATTATTATGATTGCGCAATACGCTCGTGACCAAGCAGTGGTTAGCGCACGTGACGAGGCACTAGCTTGAGTATCGCCTCGCCGTATGGATCACTGAGAACACATATTTGTTTGAAGTCTTTGAAGAAAGGCAAGCTCGTATAGGATCACCATTCTGCGCTTGCCAGATAATTAAACAACCGCCGTACAGGTCTACAAACAAGTGTGGGCGGGGCTCGTATCCACTGCATGCATGCATGCGTAGGCGAGCTGATATACATGTAACAGCTACACGTACAAGTTTAATTCTTAATAATAAAGAAAAGCCATCAGCAACAGGAAAACTAAACCAATGGTGGAAACAAAGACAGCTCAGTACTTGCATGATATTGAACAGCACTTCACTAGAAAAGAAAAAAGGACGCAAACAAAAGAATTAAAAAGATTTCTTTCGAAATCAGAAGGATGTAGGTTGTGAAATCTAACACTGGTCCACAATGTAAACTAACAAGGAATAAGCATGGAATGGTAACACGATTGACTTGCTAACAGACCACAGGTCCCTAAATCAGTGGCTGTACATAAGATCAATATTAATTTTGTCACAAGCTGAAAGCAAGTTAGGAGTCAGTCAACAGCAACTAGCTGAACTATAGCTATAGCCAACCACAGCAGCCACTGGTGTAGGGATCTATGGTCTGTCAGCAAGTCAATCGTGTTACCATTCCATGCTTGTTCCTTGTTAGTTTACATTGTGGACCAGTGGTAGATTTCACAACCCTACATCCTTTTGATTTCAATAGAAATCTTTTTAATATTTTTTAACCCTGACCCAGCTGTCATTTTTCAGGTGAGAATGTTTCTCAAAAGCCTGAGCTAAGTGATCTGATGACTCATGTTGCTAACAAGGCACCAGACAAGTGGCGTCAAGTGGGCATTCAGTTAAAGATACCATTATCAACATTAAAAGCAATCAAGGCAAAACAAGATGACCCAATTGAGCTGTTTATTGAAGTATTTGATCATTGGGAAGAGAACTTGGTAGTACCATACACATGGACTACCATCATCAATGCTCTCAAGGAAGTTGGAGAATCTAAAGTAGCTAGTGACATCATAGAATGGTTGAGAACAAGAGAAAACCAATAGATTTAATTGTATTTCTTTTTAACTTAATTATGACATTTAAAAAGTAGCTACTAATGTAGAGCACTAATTTTTGACAGGATAACTTGGACTTTAGTTTAAACCTACTGGATGCTTTCGATGAACAAACTGGGTACGGTGGGCAAAGATATCTTATCTCTAGTTCCACTATAATCTTCGTCTTCAACCAGTTCAATTCTGTTGTCAAGACAGCCAAAATTTTTAATTTCTTCATTTTGAGCCTCAAATTTTAACGCTAACCAAATTAATTATTTTCAATTCTAATCATACTTTCCTCTTTCTTTATTTGTGAGGATACAAGAAGCACAGACAATAGACCAAATTTCAACTATTTCAACACTCCACTTCTATCATAAAATAATTTATAACTTTGTCATTATAGTGAAAAGTATTGGTAGTAGGGGATGCTAATACTATATAACCACAATGCCTCAAGACTCTATCCAACCTCACAATCATTTTCTGTAAGCCCACGCTATCCTTTCCCCACTCTATTTCTTCACCCTATCTCTCTCTTCCTCTTTCTCTATCTCTCTCTCTCTCTTCTCCCTTCCCTCCCTTTCTCCATTTCCCCTTCTCTCTCACATTTCATATTTCTCTCCTCTTCTTCTCAGATGTGGCTGACCCCTCCCACTACTCTAAGCAGGTCCACAGGCACAGAGGGAAGACCATGTCTCATCAGAGAAGATCCTCCTCTCAAGTGGCGTTTACTAGACGATGCTCAGCTCCACTGATGGAGGTAGCTAAGTCCAGTATACCACAAAGCCCTCTGTCAAATATTGCAGCCACACCAACACCTACCACCCAGCCTAAGTATGTTGTAGTCTATACAGTACTTAGAATCTCATACTGTGTGTACTGTTGTATTGTGGGACGCCAAAAGTAAAATATTATTATAATTATTAATAAAACTTTTAAAATTAATGTTGAGCTTTTTGAATTTTTTGCGTGAAAATAATTATTGAGATTTTTTGTGAAATTAAGCTTTTCTATTTTTTGGGTGAAAAATGAGCTTTTCTATTAATTTTTGTGTGAAAATTTAGTTTTTTTGTGTGTAAAAATGCTTACTGAGTATAAATATTCATGCTTAGAAAAAAGTATACAAATTGTGCAGAATGACAGTGCAGTATTGATTGTCTTTGTGCTATCCTCTTGTGTAGTGGGGATCTGAGGAAAGTAGAAGAGCTGGATGCTGATCTCGACAGCAGCACAGTGACCAGTGTGGAGATGGTGCCAGTTGCTCTAAACAAAGGTACAATAAACCATAAACTACATGTACATACATAAATGCAATACACAAGCATAATGAACATGCTGTTACACTCTAGTTTTCAGTACTTACCGTATATTAGGGAGGCACGGTAGTGCCTCCCTATGTAGGGATGAACGAGAAAACAAGATGGCGACTACATACAATGTATTAGCGTTCAAACGCTGATATTTCGAATTTTATACGTCTTTAGACACTTAGATCTGCTCTCTGTCGTTGCCCCATCTTACAGTAGCAAGGAGATTGCTCGAAATTGTTACTAAAGTGACGAACCTGGAAACGGTGAAAATCGAGTTTCGTCATCTTCGTTTTCTTCTTTCTTTCTTCTTCTTTCTTTCTTTCTTTCTTCCACTCGCCTAGCGCCTTTACGCGAGCAGTGGCGAGACCAAAACATCCACGAACAGTCGTGAAATTCTCCTGGCATGTGCCTTTTGAGCTTTGTTTTTAGCGTAACGGCGATCTAAGTTCCGCGATTTCTCGATCGTGATCCATTGTCAGCTTAGTGTTAGACGCCATTATTGTGATTGCGCAATACGCACGTGACCAAGCAATGGTAGCGCACGTGACCAAGCAGCTAAAGTATAGCTGCGCCGTGTGGATCACTATCACGGAGAACACACACCCGGCATTTGTCTGGAGTCTTCGAAGAACGGTAAGCTCATGCAGGATCGCCATTCTGCACTTGCCAGATAATTATAACCATCTATGATTATAACCGCCGTGTAGGTCTACAAACAAGTGTGGGCGGGGCTCGTATGCACTGCATGCATGCGTAGGCGACTAGGCAGACCTGATACGTACAGCTTAACAATTTTAGCTACAAGTTTAAGAAAAGCCATCAACAACAGGAATACTAAACTAATGGTGGAAACAAAGACTTCTCCGTACATGCATGATATTGAACTGCACTTCACTAAAAAGAAAAAAGGACACAAACAAGAAATTAAAAAGATTTCTATCGAAATCAAAAGGATGTAGTGATGAAGAAATCTACCACTGGTTCACAATGTAAACCAACAAGGAACAAGCATAGAATGGTAACACGATTGACTTGCTAACAGACCATAGATCCCTACATCAGTGGCTGTACATAAGATCAATATTTTGTCACAAGCTGAATTCTATTCAAAGTGTCAGTCAACAGTAAATAGCTTAACTAGCTATAGTCTGGCCACAGCAGCCACTGATGTAGGGATCTATGGTCTGTTAGCAAGTCAATCGTGTTACCATTCTATGCTTGTTCCTTGTTGGTTTACATTGTGAACCAGTGGTAGATTTCTTCATCACTACATCCTTTTGATTTCGATAGAAATCTTTTTAATTTCTTGTAGTGGGAAGTTTTTGGAGAAAAGTTTTCAGATTTCATACGATTCGCGAAAATTTACCCACAAATGTCTTGTTTTAGTTGACAAAAATTCAAAAAATAGCCCACTGGCGCCGAGTCTCAAAACGATCTTTCTCATGCATCCGCGAAAATTTTCTCTCGCGAAAATTTCCTACTGTATAGTACGTGTAGAATTGTAGTACAGATTCGTTTTATCTCCTTTTTCCTTGTGATCAGGCTCACCTCCTCAGCTCACTCTGTGGGTTGGGACCAGCTGTGGTAAGGTAGCTGTGTACCTTGCGAAGACCATTGAGAAGACCATTGAGAAGAGGAATGACACAAGTAGCTCCAAGATTGAGCTGCAGCCAACAGGTTTAGCACATGTGTAACACATTGATGTCATTACTATTTGGCTCCTACAGGGTTTATTGTCGAGCGGAAATCTGCAGTGGTTGCTATGGTGTTTCTAAGCGACAGAGGACAAAAAATAGTTACACCTTATCGAGGTTGGTGTTATACGGTACATGTGGTTTCGCCTTAATCCTTATTTTTTTCTTAGTTTGTTTCGCCTGCCTTATTATTAATTTTATAGGTTGATCATATTAATTTTTTATTAGCATTCAGTCGCTATTTTTATCGTTTCTTGCATTCTGCTTGTAGATTTAATAAAGAAAAAAGTGACTGCACACACTGTACTATAAATTTATAGTAAACTTTTATTACATTGTGGAGTGCATTTTTGTGCATTGCGTGGTTGTTGCAATAAAAACATGTAGTACACACCTACACTCTATACATAACATAGCTTTCAAATGTGTGTACATGTAGCTAAATCGGCTGTAGATTTAATAAATAAAAAGGGTGACTGCACACCCTGTACTATAAATTAAACATTGTGCAGTGCGTTTTTGTGCATTGCGTGGTTGTTGCAATAAAAACGTGTAGTACACACCTACACTCTATACATAACATAGCTTTCAAATGTGTGTACATGTAGCTAAATCGGCTGTAGATTTAATAAATAAAAAGGGTGACTGCACACCCTGTACTATAAATTAAACATTGTGCAGTGCGTTTTTGTGCATCGCGTGGTTGTTGCAATAAAAACGTGTAGTACACACCTACACTCTATACATAACATAGCTTTCAAATGTGTGTACATGTAGCTAAATCGGCTGTAGATTTAATAAATAAAAAGGGTGACTGCACACCCTGTACTATAAATTAAACATTGTGCAGTGCGTTTTTGTGCATCGCATGGTTGTTGCAATAAAAACGTGTAGTACACACCTACACTCTATACATAACATAGCTTTCAAATGTGTGTACATGTAGCTAAATCAGCTGTAGATTTAATAAATAAAAAGGGTGACTGCACACCCTGTACTATAAATTAAACATTGTGCAGTGCGTTTTTGTGCATCGCATGGTTGTTGCAATAAAAACGTGTAGTACACACCTACACTCTATACATAACATAGCTTTCTAATGTGTGTAGTTAAATCAGCTGTAAGAATTCATGATTGCTAACATACAGTACAACACATGTACATGACTGTACATTGTATTATGTGAAAGTGTTTGAATGTACAGATGGTGATGGTTCCCGCACAAGAGGGTCTACATCAGCCATGGCAGCTAGCTATATGACAGTGATCAACAAGTACAAAATCAAGGTATTAATAGACGATGACTCGTGATCACTTGTATAATGTACTGTATAGAGTATGGGTTTCCCGGGAATGCACACGGTTAGTCGATGCGAGCCAGTGCTAGGAGGAGCAGCCATACTGCGCAGTGGATACATGTACTTTGCCAGTGAAGATATAATTTATTACAAAGAATAAAAATTAATGTCTTTGTCAGAAATTAAAATTAATGTCAGATTGTCGTGTCATGGAAATTCACTTTATATACGTACAGGTCTCCCATGCATTATGAGTGTTGTTAGTAATGGACAGATTCTAGTGCACACACTGCCTGGACTGAAACCAGTACTGGAAGTGTCCTTCCCTCCTTTACTAGAATACAGGTACTGTATGCACCCTCTCATCACTCACTCATGCACTCACTCACTCACTCACTCACTCACTCACTCACTCACTCATGCACTCACTCACCCACTCACTCACTCACTCACTCACTCATGCACTCACTCACTCACTCATGCACTCACTCACCCACTCACTCATGCACTCACTCACTCACTCACTCACTCACTCACTCACTCACTCACTCACTCACTCACTCACTCACTCACTCACTCACTCACTCACTCATGCACTCACTCATGCACTCACTCATGCACTCACTCACTCATCACTCACTCACTCACTCACTCACTCACTCATACACTCACCCACTTCTTGTTGCATTTGTCTGTCTCTCAATACTCTCAGTATGTACCTCATTGTGGCTGTACTAATACTATAATTATAGCAGCTGTTTGCTGTGTAGTCTCTTTCATTGGTTGATCATTCCTAGCAACAATAACTGGGCTGTGCTAGTCTAGTTATACCATCATTATTGTGAAAACATTCATTAGGAACAATGATAACATGCATTAGTTTGATCTGCAATGCCAAGTAATCAACATGGCTATATTTTCTATTTTCACAAGTACAATACTACACACTCACTCACACACTCTCTCTCTCTCTCTCCTCCCTTTCTCCAGACCCCTCCATACCTTCACTATCTCTGGTGATGGTCAGGCTCTCTATCTCCACTCATCATCTCAGATTCAGCGTGTCAGTGTCACTAAGCAGGATCATCTTAACCTGCCAGCTGGTCTACCTAGTGTGTATGTCAACCTCGAGCCCCCTCAGCCAGCTAACAAGGGTATACTGAGCGCCTTGTTTGGATCAGGATCCACTAGTGTGGACAGGAATGAGCTGTGTAAGCTAGTACACAGCATATGTCTGTCTGTCAGTCAGTAACTTGGGACATGTAGAAGTATCTAGTGGAACAACATAATTATGTGTACATTGTAAACTGGCTGTGGTCAAGGTTCTGTCCCATTTCTAATCACACCCAAACCACCAGCTTGCTCAGTGTATCACTGCTGGTACAGGTGTGGTTAGAGTGTTTTGTGTGTTGTCTGTGCATTTTGACTACATGTGTGTATACTGTAGGGCTGAAACAAATACCACAGATATTCGAATATTCGTTTGTTTTGCAATATTCGAACACAATTTTTACTATTCGACTATTTGTTTGCAACCATGTGGGTTTGAACATGCATATTTTATCTACCACTTGGAGTTGGGATTCAAATAATATTATTGATGGAACATACTTAGTTACCAGGACTTGAAATGGGCAATGCAGTGCACATACCATCATCATGCCGAAAATACATACCTCAACCAAACTATTCAACTATTCGTTCGTTTGACATGTGAATATTTGAATACAAACAAGTGGTATTCGTTTCAGCCCTAGTATACTGTATGGTTGATTTCTGAGTGATAGGGTGGTAGGCACACAAACTAGACTCAGAGGTTTTGCTCTCTATCCTTTTTCTCTCTCTCTCTAGTTGGTAGTGAGTCTGCTGGTAAGCCATTTCGATCTGTTGCTTGCAGAGATGACGCCAGAACTGGTGCCTCGTCAGGTTACTCCAGACTAGCACCAGCCATTGAAGTGAGAGGAGAGGGAGGGGCTTCAGGTGGTGATAATGCATTCAAGAGAGCAGCTATGGTATATTATGTGTTACTATTAATAACTTGGTATTATGTTACTAAAAATAGGCATTGGACAAGCGAGGGAAGGAGCTAGGAGATCTGAGAGAGAAGACAGAAAAAATGTCAGCCGATGCGACCAGTTTTGCTGAAGTCGCTAGAAGACTTGCTGAAAATCTAAGAAATCGTTTTGGTGAAAAAATGAGATTTATCTTCTATTGTTTTATTGTCTAACTCTATACTGGTATCATACTGTATTATAACATTGACTCACTAAGGCAGTCTCATGTCTAACATTATAGAGATGGCACCAATATTATACACATTCTGTCATGTATCACTAATGCATCTTTAATAAAGCATACAATTATTGTTAAGTTAGCAGATACTGATAACAATAATAATAAAGTTTGAGCTTTTTATTAGTGGCTTCCAATTTGGTAGTTTCACTAATCGCCAAATTTAAACACACCGGTAATAATTGTTTCCAGCTACTAATATAAGCCCTCTCAGGAATCAGGTCTATCAAGTCTGACTCATAGTTTGATCATGTGTTGTCCATACGGTTTGGAGCCTCTCTGTTCACAAGTCTGCTATAGCTCCAATACTAGAAAGAAACTATTCAATTTTTAGTTAATGTAAACTATGGGAATCACATTGTTGCACTCTACCAAAGGTTGGGATTGTGTTTTCACTATTAATTAACTTTTTAGCATTAATACACGCATGTATTGTACGTGTATACAAAGTCAGAATTGCAATTTTAAGGATCATGCAACACTGTTTTTCATAGCTACATTATGGCATGTACCTGGTATGAATACGTTACGTGAACTAAGCGTGGGAGGGTTACTGATCAAGTACTATAAAATGCACAACGATTCCCGATGTAGACTACATTCAGACTAAACAATTTCCCAGGAACAGATAGCTGCAGAGAGACAACTCGTGAGCAAATGCGCAATGGCCCATGGGCATCAAGACCAATCGCAAGTGGAGGAAGCTTGTTTGAACGCTTTTCGAACTAAGAGTGGAGACGAGGTGTTGAAGCTACTGCCCCTCTTATCAGAGCCAACTACAATCACAACGACAATCTACAAGTATGGCATGTCGTTTCAGTTTATCAGGCAACCACAGCATAAGCCTGAGAATGAGTTAGAGCAGGTCTCTCTTAGCTGCGTACTGGGGCTGGGAAAGAATTGTAAAAGATCTAGTGTCTGTGTACAAGTGTGACGCTAACCGTAATGACGAAATGGTTCACATTCCTTTGCATTATATGCCGCTAGTAATGGCCACATTGATGTCGTAAAATATTTTGTAGAAAAACAAGTTTGTACTCCTATGGCCGAAAACAGCTTTGGAGAGACACCGCTTCACTTTGCTTGCAGTAATGGTCATCTTGAAATCACCAAGTACCTCATCAAAAGTGCATCATGTAGCCCAATATGTGGAGATGCGCGTGGTAGCACCCACTTCATTATGCCAGAATGGTCACCTAGAAATTGTCAGGTATCTGATCAGTGACGAAAATTGTAAATCATCTTGCAAAAACGAAAAGTGGGAGACACCGCTTCACTCTGCTGGTCAAAACGGTCATCTTGACAAAATCAAGTCGTGGATTCCTCACGGTAAAAGAGCTTCCCTTTGAGCCATATCAACAGCTTAGTTTCTCCTCCATCTGTCAGCTACTCAATCCTAACTTGGCTGACCAGCCAGTTCCTAGTCCTCAACTTCAGGAGTTAAGGCGATTCGTTAACCTGCCCAATAGTATGCATACGTCACAAACCCTTGGTGAACTGAAAGAAGATCTGGACATGCTGAGATCTAGATTACTCTCTGGCAGGAGTCCTCTGGTGAGCAGTGCATGTTATTTGCATATTATACTATAATTAACTCAATTGAATTAATGATTTCTCTTGTATGTACAGGAGGTGGTTGGGTTCAGGAATAAGGAGGACTACTTGAGCCAACTGGCTAGATCAATAACTAATCGAAGTTGGTTTGCGCATGACAATTTACATGTAGTACATTCACATCACACAAAAATAAAGCTTCTCATGTTACTATTACAAGTTGCTTTGTACATTGCAGGTATTTGTCCAGCTCCCTCAATGAAGCGTCTTCTCACAGAATGTATAAGTGTTAGTGACTGGCACACGCTTGGTATACAGCTGGGTCTCACCACAAGCCGACTGAATGACATTCACACGACCTACCATGTTCATGGAGTTAAGAGACTAAAGACAGAAATGTTTGATGCTTGGTTAAAGAGCTCTCCTAATGCATCTTGGGCTGACCTGATCACAGCTCTGAGGAATATGGATGAAAACAGAGTTGCCAAAAATATTGAAGAAAAATTCTACTTGCCCATAACAGGTACTCACCCATCCTAGTATTATGCTGTATCATAATAAATGATTCATTGTTGTTCACTATTAGATGTCTTGGCTGTTCAGGCTGGGGGTTTGCAGCAGATGTGGATGCAGTTCTTCAATGCCTTCTTTTGGGAACTTTTTTTGACAAATTTAATTGCAATTGCTCTCTGTGCATTGGTTCTCTTAGACAAGCTAAATTGGATATGATGTTCATATGTAAAAGCGTGCAAGCAAATGTGCTTACTCACTTTCTATCATCCCTCAAACTTTTTAAATTTCTTTTCTCTGACTCTAGTCTCTTGACTATTTTGAATTACCTGTTCAATTAATAATACATTTGATACAGTCAATCTCTTTCTACAAAATTGCTCTAGCTGACTATAGTCAGTTAGCAGCATAAGCACTCTTCTTTCTCATGTTTCTGCATAAGCTGATACTCTATCCTCCAATGATAAAGAGGACCTGAGCGAACACACTTCAAGTCTCAAGTTTCATAAAGCTGCTTTGTTTTTGTGACTACTTCTTATCCTGTCTAGCATGTAGACTGAGAGGGTGAGAGATCATGAGTTGAGTGAGTGGGCAAGTGAGTGAGTGAGTGAGTGAGCCGGAATCGTTTAAAGTTTTATTTTCACGACTGCTGAAAAGAATTCTCAAATTGGGAATTCAGACACCTTTGAAAGCAAGGACAAGAATATACATGCTTGGTAAAGTAGTTAATTGTCTACCTTGTGAAGACTATCGAGGAGAAAACTCAAACCAGTAGTACTCAATACATGCTGATGATATATTACTGTTACTACAGAGCTTATATATATATTCGAGCGGAAATCTGCAGTGATTGCTCTAAGTGATCGGACAAAAATCGCTTTACCTTGGAGTTATTAGGGAGGCACGGTAGTGCCTCCCTATGAGGATGAACGGAAACCAAGATGGCGGCTACAATACAGTGTATTAGCGTTCAAACGCTGACATTTCGCCTAGTGGTGAATTTTATACGTCCACAGACCTTATACCTGCTCTCTGGCGTTGCTCCATCTGCAGTAACAATGTTATGAGATGGCTCGAAATTGTTACTAAAAACTAAACTCTTAACCTTTCAATTCAACTTAACTTGACCCGCAGTTCTAAAAACTATACCTTTATTACTAAAATTAAACTGTACTACAGAGGAAAGCCCTTTAATCCGGACACTGCGATACATTGTATGCCCTCCCTCCCTTCCAAGGTCCCATATATCACGGATGATTAGTACTGACATTGCTATCCATCATATCTCTCTCAATGTGCACAGTCAGTCGCTGTGTGTTGCTAACAAGGGAGGGCATATACGCTCTAACCTTCAACTTATCATTCTCTCTTATCGACAAAACCCCACAGGTCAGCACTGTGCCTAGGATTTAGCATTCAAATAACACTGCTTTAAAATTTTGAACTGAAATTCAGCTAAAAGTTTGTTGTTTAAAAAATTTTGACGAACAAATTTTGTGTACTGTATCTTATCGGAGAGCCTGGGGACGAGGCTAAGGCAGATCCTAGCGACTCATCATCACGACCATCGAACTGGTCCTGGGAGTTCCAGAATGGCTCAGCCTCCATACTACCGGGGCTGTACTTGGCAGTGGCTCAGCACTGCTACTGCTATCATGTGCGAGATGGAGCTGTGATGATCACCACACTACTGTATAATAGACACAATAACCTGTGAGCTGATACACTCATGCATCTATAATCCACCTGGTTGATTCTCACTCACTCACTCACTCACTCACTCACTCACTCACTCACTCACTCATGATCACTCACTCACTCATGCACTCTCACTCACTCACTCACTCACTCACTCACGCTCGCTCCCTCACTCACCCACCCACCCACTCACTCCTCACTCACTCAGGATTGCATTGGGCACTTCTCATGGACTGGTATAGTAGTGGATGCTAATAGCCTCAAGACTCTATCCAAGCTCACAAGCATTCTCTGTAAGCCCACACTATCCTTCCCCTCTCCCTTTCTTTATCTTTTCTTCCTATCTCTATCCTTCTCTCTCTTCATCATTATTTCTCTACTCTCTCTCTCCCTCTCTCTTCTATTTCTTTGTCCTTCCCTCCCTTTCTCCATTATCCCCTTCTCTCTCTCACACATTTCATATTTCTGTTCTCTTCTTCTCAGATATGGCTGACCCCTCCCACTACTCTAAGCAGGTCCACAGGCACAGAGGGAAGACCATGTCTCATCAGAGAAGATCCTCCTCTCAAGTGGCGTTTACTAGACGATGCTCTGCTCCACTGATGGAGGTAGCTAAGTCCAGTACACCACAAAGCCCTCTGTCAGCCACACCAACAGAGCTTTTTGAATTTTTTTTGCGTAAAAATAATTATTGAGCTTTTTTATTTCTTGTGTGAAAATTGAGATTTTTATGGAGCTTTTTAATTTTTTTTATTTTTTGTGTGAAAATTTAATTTTTTGTGTGAAAATTGCTTTTTCTATTTCTGTGTGAACATGCTTACTGTGTATAAATGTTATGCGCAAACCATGGATCGGGACAATCCATGGATTGCGCTGCTCAAAGTATGGATCCGTGCTTTGCGCGGGCAATCCATGGATTGCCCAGCACTTGCGCGATCCATGGATTGCGCAAAACCACACATGTGTCAAGCATTCATGCAAAAGAAGAAAGGTGATCAGTCGAGAGAAAGGAAAGGAAATCGTCGCTTATCTTTCGGCTGGCGAACGGTGAGACTGAGGAGAGCAATTTCTGGCTGAAGTCTCGTGGATTTCGTCTATTAGATTACCCATGTGCAGCTCTTGGACTGAGGAACTCAAGTTATTGTGTTTATAAGCCAAGAAAACAGCATGGAGCAGGAAGAGTCAGGTAGTCTTCCACTGAATAGTATATGCAGTGTTTTCGTCTGGCACACGATATGTCCTCTTCAAAGAAGTATTATTTGCAATGAACTATCTCTGCTAATAACTTGTAGGCTGTAATACTAGCGATATTGAACTGAGAAGAACCCCGGGATATCTATAGTCAGTATAGAAGATGCAGGCTACATGAGACCTTCTATTGCTAGTGTGATCACTGCATGCTCTGCCAGCTATTACAGCCTGAACTCAAGACTCATACAACCATAATTATTCATCTCATGTATCTCAACCTTGCTGCCTCAGGTATAAATGTTTATTAGCTAGAATACTATAGGCAATCAAGTTGAACAGCATTGCTGCCGGAGGTGCTTTAGTGACGAACGTCAGTGGTTTTGTAGCCAGAGTCCTCCGCTTCTGACGAGCGTCCAATCAATGGTCCAATATAGGCAATCAATGGTTTGGCCGAGATCCATACTTCGAGTCCCTCGTTTGCGCGATCCATGGATTGAGCAGACAATCCATGGATTGTTGCGCAAAGCACGGATCCATACTTTGGGCAGCGCAATCCATGGATTGTCCCGATCCATAGTTTGCGCACAACATAAATATTCATGCTTAGAGAAAGTATATAAACTGTGCAGAATGACAGTGCAGTGTTGATAGTCTTTGTGCTGTCCTCTCGTGTAGTGGGGATCTGAGGAGAGTAGAAGAGCTGGATGCTGATCTCGACAGCAGCACAGTGACCAGTGTGGAGATGGTGACCGTTGCTCTAAACAAAAGTACAAAAATCCATAAACTACATACGTAAATGCAATATACAAGCAGAATCAACATGCTGTTACACTCTAGTTTTTAGTACTTTCTGTATAGTGGGAAGTTTTTGGAGAAATTTTTTGCGAATTGCATACGATTCATGAAAATTTACCCGCGAATGTCTTGTTTTAGTTGTCAAAAAATAGCCCACTGGCGCTGATTCACGAAATGCTCTATCTCATGCATCCGCAAACATTTTCTCTCACAAAATTTCCCGCTGTACAGTATAATAATTTTTTATTATGTAGAATTGTTGTACATATTTGTTTTATCTCTTTTCCTTGTGATCAGGCTCACCTCCTCAGCTGACTCTGTGGGTTGGGACCAGCTGTGGTAAGGTAGCTGTGTACCTTGCGAAGACCATTGAGAAGAGGACTGACACAAGTAGCCCCAAGATTGAGCTGCAGCCAACAGGTTTAGCACATGTGTAACACAATGAGGACATTACTATTTGGCTGCTACAGGGTTTATAATCGAGCGGAAATCTGCAGTGGTTGCTATGGTGTTTCTAAGCGACAGAGGACAGAAAATAGTTTCACCTTATCGAGGTTGGTGTTATACTGTACATTGTAGCCCAGGCGACCATAAGGTCAAAGGCACTGCTCAATGGTTACCTTAAGGTGGCGCTTCACTGGAAACAGCAAGCAAATAATTATATTCACGGTTTATTCATAGATATCGATTGTCAACCTGCTATGGCCAATAGTCGTAATACAAATTGTGCGGCGCGCGCTCACCATCATGGCGGCTAATGAGGACAGTTTTTAGGTACACAATATGCTCCGCTGTTCCTTGACACAGGCTGCTGTTGCTAGCTGAATTGAGTCCTTAGACATCGGGCCATAGAGATTTGCATTGATTTTAATGAAGTAAGCTATATCTTTCGTGTAATCGCTGCATATCGACACGTGAGTGGCAGAACTGGCTAATATTCAAGAAACCAGGCTTTATTTCGGGGGAAACGATGCAAATGCATGTGAAGCACAAGAAGGCAAGTCTGCCAATAGTACCGTATAGCAGGAAATTTTCACGGGAGAAAATTTTCGCGAATGTGCGAGATAGAGCATTTCGCGAATAATATTTTCGCGAATCAGCGCTATTGCCCTATCTTTTTCAACAGAAAACAAGACATTCGCAGATAATATTTTCGCGAAAAGCCTGTAATTCGCGAAGTTCGCGAAAATTTTTTCCCGCGAAACTTTCCCGCTAGAGTAATTGATCAAACTTCGTCCGGTATCAATAATCGGCAATCCGTGTGCCGAGAGAAAAAGGACTTTCCAGTTAGCGACTGTATGTTTCAAGAGCTGTTCATGTCCCTATAAAGTAGTGATAATTATAAGCGCTGATCTTTCCCAGAGACGGAACTGTGATACAAAGGAAGACGCTGACGAATAGTATCAATCTTCGTCATACAGGGACTTAACTCCGTCTTTGTGATTTATTGCTAAGCCGCAGCTGGCGCTGCTAACAAAAACACTTGCATGCAACTCCCACTAGTTAGCTCTACAAGGAAGCACAACGGCGCCAAACTGGAAGCGTCCTCTTTCCTGTAAGGCATGACGAATTTACGAACGGAAATTGCTGACTGTGCAATTAATAAAAATTATGTTTTATGTCAAATATTAGAGAGAGGATTATAATTTTTAATGATTGAGGATTTGAAATGTGCTGAATAATAATTATTTCAGATGTTCCTGTTGACAACTGTAAAAAATCAATAAAAATAATTGTAATTTCATTATTATGTACCTCCTCTTATTAACTTGCTCTTGTACAGTTTTAGATCTGAATCTGCATGTGTTTACAAGTACATGTATCAAGTTATATTTTGGTTAACAATTTCAACATATCAACAGGAGGTTTCAATTTCTGAGTACGTGTAACACCAACAGAGCTGACTGAATCTGACAAGCACATGTCAAAGGTTAACAATTTCAATATACCAATAGAAATCTTTGACTTCACTCCTCACTGAGTACGTGTAACACCACTAGAGCTGTCTGAGTCTGACAAACACATATCACATGATATTTTGGTTAGCAATTATTGTCAAGAAGTCTTCGACTTCATTCCTCGCTGAGTATGTGTAACACCACTATACGTTAATACTAATAATAATGAAATTATCCTCAAACAATCATGTTTATTGATTTGTTACAGTTGTCAACAGGAGGATCTGAACTATTGTTCGACACTTTTAAATCCTAAAAATTATAATCCTCTCACTAATATTTTTGACATAAAACTTAATTTTTATTAATTGCACAGTCAGCAATTTCCGTTCGTAAATTCGTCATGCCTTACAGGAAAGAGGACGCTTTGCAGTTTGGCGCTGTTGTGCTTCCTTGTAGAGCTAACTAGTGGGAGTTGCATGCAAGTGTTTTTGTTAGCAGCGCCAGCTGCAGCTTAGCAATAAATCACAAAGACGGAGTTAAGTCCCTGTATGACGAAGATTGATACTATTCGTCAGCGTCTTCCTTTGTATCACAGTTCCGTCTCTGGGAAAGATCAGCGCTTATAGTTATCACTACTTTATAGGGACATCAACAGCTCTTGAAACATACAGTCGCTAACTGGAAAGTCCTTTTTCTCTCGGTATACGGATTGCCGATTATTGATACCGGACGAAGTTTGATCAATTACTCTATACGGTATTTATTCTCATCTGTCTTGTGTCGCTGTCGCACATAGTGTACCTAACGCTCGCCAGCAGGCGTCGTCCGTCCCGCTAATGCTGTTTATGCAACAGCACCAACAACAACAACAATGCCTGCCCTAGTTGCTCATTGTCAAAAACAGTTGTTTGTGTTACACAGTTGATGTGCCCTAGTTAGTCTAGGCCCTGACTAAGATTTGTATGCATTTAATTTAGGAGAGGATAACTCAACTGTTTTAGGGTAATTTGACCCCAAGGAATAAGATGTGATATGTGCCAAATTGTCTATCCGCTGCGAAATACCCGAAAATGACCACGCCCTTTTTATCAGCAGTGTCAATAACAATAGTTGCTCTATCTTCTTAACCATTTTAGTAACCTACTTTCTGGCAACTGTTCTAAGGTAATATGACCCTAAGGAATGTGTTGGCATGTGCGCCAAAACCAATATTCACTGCAAAAAATGGCTGCACCTTCAGAAATGCATGAACATCTCTATTTTAAAGAGTTTAGTATTGTAAGATTCTGATGGTTTGAAAACAGTACAAGTACAGGGTATTACCAACAAAAAGACACAATTTATTAACTTGAGGAGTCAAACTTAGGCAGTATTTAGTATTACAAAAATGATGTCTACAAAAATTAAGTCATTCAGTGATAGGGTTTTGCAGGAGCTCCTTTACACTTGCAGTATTTGCAACACTTGATTCCAGCTACCCTGCAGCGACATATCCATTCTTGTGGGCACATTTACCACATGTACAAGGATCAGGAAGGTCTTCAGGCTTGGAGGTAACAATACCAGGAACTATTAAATTTCTTTGTGAAACCATACGACTCAGTTTCATTTCTAAACCATCTTCAAGTGGGGCTTGTATCCACAGCTGTTGTAATTATGCCCTTTGAATATGCTTTCTTGCATTGGCTGCCATGCAGGGAATTTTCTCAAAGTCCATTTTGAGGGAATTACTATTAAAAAAGCAGCAAGACGCAAGTCATCAAATGTTTCCAAGTCTTTTGTTGGCTTGAGACACCTTACTAGATAATTTCTGCCGTCTGTATCTTCCGTGTCTCTGTCAACTCTGAGTTGTTAAAGACTTAAAGTTCTGTATCAGTGCACGGTTAAATTGTTGTGGATAGCTTTAATTGCTGCATGGTTCGTAGAAATCTTGCTAGTTGTATCACATTCAGTCAGAGCACGGAGTGCAGGGAGACACCTTTTAAGCTTGTCACCGGTGCTGTAGTAAGGTTTTTTAAGCTAACAAAAGACTTGGAAACATTTGATGACTTGCGTCTTGCTGCTTTTTTAATAGCAATTCCCTCAAAATGGACTTTGAGAAAATTCCTTGCATGGCAGCCAATGCAAGAAAGCATATTCAAAGGGCATAATTACAACAGCTGTGGATACAAGCCCCACTTGAAGATGGTTTAGAAATGAAACTGAGTCGTATGGTTTCACAAAGAAATTTAATAGTTCCTGGTATTGTTACCTCCAAGCCTGAAGACCTTCCTGATCCTTGTACATGTGGTAAATGTGCCCACAAGAATGGATAAGTCGCTGCAGGGTAGCTGGAATCAAGTGTTGCAAATACTGCAAGTGTAAAGGTGCTCCTGCAAAACCCTATCACTGAATGACTTAATTTTTGTAGACATCATTTTTGTAATACTAAATACTGCCTAAGTTTATATTAAGTGACTCCTCAAGTTAATAAATTGTGTCTTTTTGTTGGTAATACCCTGTACTTGTACTGTTTTCAAACCATCAGAATCTTACAATACTAAACTCTTTAAAATAGAGATGTTCATGCATTTCTGAAGGTGCAGCCATTTTTTTGCAGTGAATATTGGTTTTGGCACACATCCCAATACATTCCTTAGGGTCAGAACAGTTGCAAGAAAGTAGGTTACTAAAATGGTTAAGAAAATAGAGCAATTATTGTTAGTGACACTGCCGATAAAAAGGTCGTGGTCATCTTCGGGTATTTCGCAGCGGATAGACAATTTGGCACATATCACATCTTATTCCTTGGGGTCAAATTACCCAAAAACAGTTGAGTTATCCTCTCCTAAATTAAATGCATACAAATCTTAGTCAGGGCCTAGACTACAGCGGTTTACGAAGATCTTGCATAACGGAAGCGAAAGCGGAAGTATGACGTTGGCCAATCAAACGCACATAGGCGCTAGGCGTGACTAACTGAAGCTGTACACGTGACGAAAAGTGGATTTGATTGGCCAGCGTCACACTTCCGCTTTCGCTTCCGTTATGCAAGATCTTCGTAAACCGCTGTAAGTGGTTATGTTGCATCAATGCAGGATGTTGAATGCTGTTTTAGGATCAACAGGATGTTAGTTTAGCAATGAGAAAATACATTGAACACAGACATACATACAGTTCCCACAGCCCTGAAAATAAAAATGTGTAGTACACACTGTGCACAGTACCACACAGCTTTCCAACAGCAGTAAAATCAGCTGGTTTATGATTGCTACCATGCATACGCATGTACGTATATGAAAGTGTTTGAATGTACAGATGGTGATGGTTCCCGCACAAGAGGGTCTACAGCAGCCATGGCAGCTAGCTATATGACAGTGATCAACAAGTACAAGATCAAGGTATTAATAGAAGATGACTCGTGATCACTTGTATAATGTACTGTGTAGAGTATGGGTTTCCCGGGAATGCACACGGTTAGTCGATGCGAGCCAGTGCTAGGAGGAGCAGCTATACTGCGCAGTGGATACTTTGCCAGTGAAGATATATCACAAAGAATAGACATTAATGTCTTGATAGAGATTGGCTTGTCATGGAAATTCGCTTTGTATAGGTCTCCCGTGCATTATGAGTGTTGTTAGTAATGGACAGATTCTAGTGCACACACTGCCTGGACTGAAACCAGTACTGGAAGTATCCTTCCCTCCTTTACTAGAATACAGGTACTCACTCGATCACTCACTGACTTACTAGCTCACTCACTCATGCACTCACTTACTCACTCACTCACTCACTCACCCACTCACTCACCCACCCACTCACCCACTCACCCACTCACTCACTCACTCACTCACTCACTCACTCACTCACTCACCCACTTTGTGTTGCATTTGTCTGTCTCTCAATACTCTTGCATGCATCTCATCATGGCTGTCTATTATAGCAGCTGTTTGCTGTGTACTCTCTTTCATTGGTTGATCATTTCTAGCAACAATAACTCAGCTATGGTAGTCTAGTTATACCATCATTATTGTGCAAACATTCACTAGGAATAATGATAACATGCATTAGTTAGATCTACAATGCCAAGTAGTCAACATGGCTATATTTTCTATTTTCACAAGTACAATACAACACACTCACTCACTCACTCACTCTCACACACTCACACTCTCTCTCTCTCTTCTCTCTCTCTCTCTCTCTCTCTCTCTCTCTCTCTCTCTCTCTCTCTCTCTCTCTCTCTCTCTCTCTCTCTCTCTCCCTTTCTCCAGACCCCTCCATACCTTCACTATCTCTGGTGATGGTCAGGCTCTCTATCTCCACTCATCATCTCAGATTCAGCGTGTCAGTGTCACTAAGCAGGACCATCTCAACCTGCCAGCTGGTCTACCTAGTGTGTATGTCAACCTTGAGCCCCCTCAGCCAGCTAGCAAGGGTATACTGAGCGCCTTGTTTGGATCAGGATCCACTAGTGTGGACAGGAATGAACTGTGTAAGCTAGTACACTGTATATGTCTGTCTGTCTGTCTGTCTGTCTGTCTGTCTGTCTGTCTGTCTGTCTGTCTGTCTATTAGTCTGTAACTTGGGGACATGTAGTACAACTACATGTAGCTGATATTTAAAATTGAGGTATTATGGTACAATAATGACTTGTTAATTATGTGCTATAACTCCACTATGAATAATTGTATTGTATTTGATTTATTTTCTATTTCACAAAAAGCTCCATCTGGTACACACAGCAGAATGCTATGTATCAGATCTTGCAGTAAAAGCATTACTATAAGCACCATTTGTTAACAAAGAAGAACGTTCATGGTGATTATCCATGATGCTATTGTCCCACTTGCTTACTATGTATCTGTGACAAGCCGAACTATATAGTAACTGAGTGGACTGATACATGTACGTTATCACTAGTGCATTCTTGTACATACTGAATGTGCATACTGAATGTGAATGTGCATACTGAATGTGAATGAGCATACTGAATGTGAATGTGCATACTGAACATACTGTCATGTTAATATACAAAACAACAAGAGGAAGCATTCTCTCTGAATAAACAGTCACAGGAATCAAGTCTGGTGGTTTGGAACCAACATCAAAACTGTGCCAACCACTAAAGATATACAGTACTACTGTAAACACTGTGCTGATGACATCAAATGGTTCACTGCACATGCAAAACCAAGATCGACTCATACATGTACAGTAGGTATTCACCCTCGGCTAAGACATGCACTAGTGAATACAATTGCAAATGTCACACAATGGTATGTAGTTTGTGCCTTCAAACGAAAAAGTTTCCATTTTATTGGGTGTAAAGATACTAAAGAACATACTATATAGCTGACACCTACAATCTGGATCGAACTGCGTGTAAACAAGAGGCTATCCGGATTCAATCCAGATTGCTCAATTATTATTATCATAATAATTATAACGATTATTATTATTATGGTACATGTATATTGTACTATACACTGTACACTGGCTATGGTGAAGGTTTTGTCAAACCCCTCCATTTCTAATCACCAGCTTGCTCAGTGTATGTTATTTATCACGGCTAGTGCA
>OZ024783.1:4568559-4720230 GCA_964017065.1 Haliclona indistincta | reverse complement strand
CTTTAGTAACAATTTCGAGCGATCTCCTTGCTACTGTAAGATGGGGCAACGCTAGAGAGCAGCTTTAGGAGTCTTTTGACGTATACAATTCATCACCAGGCGAAATATCAGCGTTTGAACGCTAATACATTGTATGTAGCCGCCATCTTGTTTTCTCGTTCAACCCTACATAGGGAGATACTACCGTGTCTCCCTAATATCTTTCAGTGGCATGTATACGTACTATACATTTTACTTGCAGAGCAGCAGTGCACCTTGCTTGAAGAGCATGCATGTTTCTTAATCCCACACTCTCTCTCTCTCTCCCAGCGTGCAGCACTTGAAAAAATCACAAACACAGTATATGAAACATTTTACAAATGAAAGTATAAGGTTGGAATAAATATTTTGAAAAGAGTAGAAGGAAATGTAGCTGTACATGTGTAATGTTACCCCCTTACTAAACTGCTTTCGATATTTGTGGTTATTAAAAAACTTTTCAGACAATGTAGCAGATGTGTTATTATACAAGAATTGAAGTATAACATTAAGTCGCATACAATAACCGCAGCTGCACCAAAAAGGTTTAAAGATACTATTCTAGATTTCGCCATGGTCTCCAGTATCCACCATGTTGTTTCATATAGTTACATACATCATCCATAGGATCAGATGGACACACACCATCTCCCATTCCATGACAGCCATGGTCCTGCATCTCTCTTGGCTCTTTGGAGTATTCGTTATAGCGATCAAGAACCTTGTTTAGAATATCTTTCTCTTCGTCAGCAAGATTTTTATGCTCCCCAGGGTCTTCAATGATGTTAAACAGACAATATGGATCACAGTTTTCCCCCACAGGCCCATCAGTACACGGATAATCAAGGGGCGACCACATATTAACATCACAATTAGTTGCTTGCTTACCAATGATAAGCTTGTAATCCCCCATTATGATAGCACCAACCTCTGTGCTTGTTTTACTGTACGTGTAATTGAAGCCGAGCATTATATGGTCATGTGGACTGGTGCTGTTCTCACCGGATATGATCGGCCAAATGTCTACACCATCCACAGGAAACTTGCCTGGTCCACTGTCTGATGGGTCTACACCTGCAAGCTTACAGAATGTAGTGTACCAGTCGGCTACATGGATGAATCCTTGTGTTGATTTACCACGCATGTTCTCAGGTATCACTCCACCGCTAGCAAATGCCAAAGCTCTGACACCACCTTGAAAGAATCCCATTTTAGATCTTTTTAATGGATAGTTACTGCCCTGGCATGGAGCTCCTCCATTGTCAGACATCACTACCATGATCGTGTTGTCCCACATTCCCTTAGACTTCATCAATTCTACAACATGACCTGTCACATTGTCTGCCACACTCACCATAGCTTGGTAGGTACGACGGGTATCACATGTTGAGTTAGCAGCGTACATGTTGATCCACTTCTCTGGTGCCTGAATTGGTCCATGCACATTGTGCAGTGGAAGGTACAGGAACATTGGTATGCTGGAGTCATGTGCTTTAAATATTTCAGTTAGATCATCACGATAGATGAAGGAATCATATGTACCATTCCTTGGGTCAACGGCATCATTCTTCCAGTAATCGATGGCACAGCCAATGGATTCATTAAAATGGTCTTCGGCTCCACATAAAAACCCCGACGAAGTGTCAAAGCCACGATTTATTGGAAGATATCCTGGCTCAGCAAAACCTTCATGCCACTTACCCACCATGTGTGTGGCATAGCCAGCTTGTTTCAGCTTGGCTGGTATCATCGTCATCTTAAGATTAGCTCCAATTAACATGTTGTTACCAGGGTTCCACTGATGAGCGTGGTGAGGCCACCTACCAGTGAGGAAGGATGCTCTTGAAGGAGAACAGTACTTGAACACATATTGACGATCAAGGAGAAGACCAGTTTTAACCAGCATGTCAAAATTAGGAGTCTTGATGGCTGGATTGCGGAATCCAACGTCAGCATATCCCCAGTCGTCAACGAAAACGAAAACGATATTGGGTTTCGTAACGGTGGTGCAGCAGCGGCAGAAACACCAGCAACCATCCACAGCAGACCTAAAAACACGAAGTGTGAAAACATGGTTGCTGAAATATAATACATAGGATCATAAGCTGTGGACGATGCAAGTCCTAAGGTGGCGGGTTACAAAATTTATGAATATTAATGAGAAAAACTGTTGTCGCTTAGAACTCTGACAGAAATAAGCAATCAGCACAAAAGTCGCTATAAGGCATCGTAGTAAGTGTCCTCGCACAACCAATGACTCTTGAGGAAATAAGCAAAGAGCAGAGTCGCTGAGTCGACACAATCCTAGGGAACACAGCAGCTATTTTTCCCACAAGATTACGCGACGTGTAGCGTTAGCTAGTCTACGAAAAATGGTTTATATTCGAGCAAATACAACCTTTGAGTGAACGATGGAGTGTCTTCTCGCTATCTTTCTTGAATCAAGATTTTATTGTCGCTAAAAGGAAAGAGTGCGCCAGTGACCTACGTTTGAGGCATCAGCGTTGCTTCTACTCTGCTTCTACAATAGCAAATTTTCGAAAAAGGCCCCACCATTCACTCCGAATGTTACTTATGTACATGCAGATACTAGTCAGTGAACGCAGCTCTCGACACAGCTTCCAAAATCTTGTGGGAAAAATCCGAGTTCATTTCTGCCATTGCCGTGTATTGTTTCTCAGCGAGCTCCACCCCTTTTTGTCGTGAATATCATTATTTGCACACGTGAATATCATTATTAATTTTTGTACCACTTGATGATGTCATTATCACGGTATACTAAACGCGTGGGCGAAAGGTAACCCGCCACCTTAATGAAATTCAACTATCTCGTGACGATAAAATTATTATTGAATCAGATTCATGACCCTTTGCATTAGCATTGCCAGAAATAGCCAAGTTCTGATCTCGAGCACTCAAGTCTCAAGTTGACAAGATAGTTGTATGGCAGCTGATCCTGGTGACATTTTTGAATTGGAGTCGCCCCAGGCGACATCGATAGCAATGGAAGAAAGTGTGCTCTCTGAGGAAGAGCCACTGGGCCCATTCCAGGTATTGTACTCTATGATCGCACTACATAATGCAACATGCTTGCGCGTCTCTTTCGTACGCGCCCTGATGATCGTGTGCTTGATACAAAGTTCGAGGTCGTAGAGGAGGCGCTTGCCTTCTCGCGTTTGCCAAACCAAAATTTGATACGGGCTCAAATGCGGGCCTCGCGGACCAGTTCAAGTGATCATTGACCGTTCGACAGCCTCAGTGTCGAGCTGAGCCAGCCGTATTGAGCGGACGACACGTCACGTGATGGCAGTTCGTGATCCTCAGCGAGAAAATAATGTATAACAACCCCCTGGGATGATCACATTGAGGTGTAACAGTAGGTGAGTGCATGCACAGAATAAATAGATGCCAAACTGAGCTAATGATAAGTAAGCATAAGTCAAATAGGTAACACAAGTGCAGACAATTAAAGTAGATCTCAACATCTGTTCCCCAAGTGTAGTTTTCTTCATTCTGTCAAGACGTTTCATTGGGTGGCACAATGAAACGAAAGGTTTGGGGTTCTTCTCAATAACATCCACGATCAATGCTCTTTCAGATTGGTGATTTTCTTATGTTCCTAACCAAGATGAAAGAAAACTTCGAAACAGGTAGTTGCCATCACCAATAATAGCATGCCTGCAACGTGAATGGACATGCAGAACTACTTGTCCACTGCACATAAGCTTAGAGTGTGAGCCGGTGTGGACCGCAACAGATAGTGAGCTTTGTGTAGCCGCTGCACTGTTTAAACCTTCGCGGGCAGCCCAAACTTGGAGCATGTGCAGGATCCAAGAATGCGATCGGATGCGTAACTACTATCATGGGCACATGCAACGCAGTAAAGACAGAGACGATCCGTAGAGGCGCGGTCGAGAATGAGCCATCAATGTACAGCTAGGTAAGCCAATGGTGACGAGCGATGAAAACGCGAATACTAGCACAGCTCAACTGATGGTAGAGCAAGATTTTCACTATAATATTGCTCGAGAAACAGTGAAAGGTGACAGATTTGATACTTACGTTTACATTGCGAGTGCTGACAATCTAGGCACACATTTTGCCTCTGACAAAACAGAACATACCCAGCTGTACAGTGATGGCTCGTTCTTGACCGCGCCTCCACCGATCGTCTCTGTTTTGAATGTGCCGGTGCATGGTAGTAGTTCAGTACGCATCGCATTCTTAGATCCTGCACGCGCCAAGCTTTGGCTGCCCGCGAAGTTTTAAAAACGAATATTTTCTCCATACAAAGTAGGTGCAAGTACATGTAGGCGGCTACGAGCAGTCCGTAAGTGACGATATGTCAATTTGCATATCATTAAAATAGTTCGCCTTACACTCAACTGGCCCGTTGTAGCCATGGCTACGAGGCAGTAAAATAACGTGATCGAGTGAATATTAATGTTTTTCCTCAAAATCGCGCAATCACGCGTACGCGCCTTTATAACGAATGCCGGGGCGTGTCCCGTTTTCGAAATCTCCTCCTAACTGCGCATCGTCTGGAGGGTCCTCCTACACCGAGCCTTCAGCGCTAAGACAGCTAAGGATCGTCGTGAGGGTCGTTCCACGCCACCGTACTAACCGCTAAACCACTAGAACCTGCTGAGCGCCTGGTTCATTGCAACAAACAAGCCTTTATAGTGATTCTGTACGCGCGCACGTAGATTGAAAACGGGTTTGAATATGAATCCCACTATTTTAACTAACATTGGACCCCTGGGCCGTTTTTTGAGATGTCCAAAATAAACGTTACAGGTCCATACTGGGCACGTTAGGTGAAGGTTTTTGGGTCTTGGATAACTTAGGGTTTAGTAGTAATCATGTGCGCGGTTTCCTGTTTCGTTTCGTTTCCACACATAGTCTCGCCCCCAGACCACTCCCCTTCCGCTGTACTTGGAAGAGGGTCTGGTAAAATGAAAGCAAATTCCTGGTTTCGTGACGTTTCATTCTCAGAATTGTGAAATACCACAGTATTTCCCAAAATTAACATGACCTGCACGCAACGACTACTTGCATCAGGGCGTGTTTACCGGGGCTTAGGGGGCTTGACCACGGGTGGGTGTAAAACGCGGAACGTGGAATGGAATGGAACGTGGAATGGAATATGGAATGGAACGTGGAATGGAACGCCAAACGGCAAAAAAGCTGAAAGACACTTGATTTGACTTGTTCAACTTGAATCATAGCCTAGAGCTCACTTCTATATCTATAGGTAGAGTTGCCCGACGTAGTCTGATCTGTGTTTTGCTGTGTAGCCCTCAAAGACTACCATGCCACTCGCTCAGGCTCATCGTGTGCAGACTACTGAATCAAGTTCACAGGAATCACGAGCTCTCTTTGTGACGGAGAGAAACTCAACCCTTAGCTTAGGTCACCATATCGATACATAACATGACTTGTAACCGTTGTTTGTATCCAGGCAGCATGTACACCTATGCAACAAGGGGGTGTGGCTGTGGGTGTAGCGAATATGTTTACAGCAAGGCTGTTGTTAGAACGTTAACTTAAAACAAGAGCAAAGATCAATGTGTGCCATTAGACTAAACTCTGCCTGTATAGTTAGTGAGTTTAACCTCTGATTCATTTCTTACAAGTTACGCTCAAGCAGAAGTATCAGGCTGAGCTGCTTGCACTAGTCTGACACGAGCTATGAACGCGTCTCACACTCCGCTACCGCTCTCCACTCTTTGCGTACAGCAGTACGCAAGCTGAACAAGTCAAAGAAGTCTTTTCAAGTCGAAATATGGCTCTTTTCTTTACTTTGACGTTCCATTCCATATTCCATTCCACGTTCCATTCCATTCCACGTTCCGCGTTTTACACCCACCCCTTGAGCACCCCCCTCAGCATATAAGTTTTAAATTATTCATTGCATTAAAGTACACTGTGGCAATAAATTTATCATAATTGTTATTACAACAAACTTAGCTGCTGCCAATATCCCATTCTAAGGTATAGTTTAGGCTGTTTTCCTTAAGTTTCGGCAAAGAACAAATCCTGTGCGCCATGATAAAAATGACGAGAATAACGTAATAATTATAATGAATATTTTGCTTGCACACCCCCTGTCTTCATTTCTAGAATCGGCCCTGTGCTTGCATTGATCATGGCTTACCCAAGGAATGCTATCATGGCTGAATCGATATCGAAGAGCGCTGAAAAGCTTGGATATTGGTGTTTGTCGGCTGAGCAGCAAGAATTCGTGGTCGATTACGTAGACGTGTTTCATTGCCAGCTATATTCCGTATACTATCAAAAGTCTAAGACCATCAAAGTTCGAGCTATTAACGTGTTATGTCGATATTGCGCTTACCACCATCTGATTCTTTGCCGTTATTCAGAACTAGAGTGGACAGACAGACAGACACTGTATGCCTCGTAGCTCCGCCCACCGAGGCAAATATGACAGACTGACAAACTAGTCTCGTCCCCAGACCCCACCTCTTCCGCTTTGCTTGGCGGAAGGGTTAAGGTCTGGGGATGAGATAGTCTCGTCCCCAGACCACACCTCTTCCGCCTACTTCAGAGAGGGTCTGGTTGCTTTGGTCGATTTTCTTGGCTCCGGATGTAGATTTATCCTGGAATTTGTGGGATAGAATCTGATTGGTCAGAAGGCCAACTCTTACGTAATACAAACCACATCGATAGAATGATGGCGTCAGGGAAGTCAATCCCAGCAGAAATTCGTGTTTGCGTGGCTATGGACTTTAGTGATGTAACAGTCTTTACTCTTTTCTCGAGATCTGCGAAGCAAGCTCTACAAGCAAAGGTAGGATCGTCAAAGTTCACGGTTTTCAACCCCAACATCATAGCGTAAACTTTGAAGTCATGTGAGCACTTATCTATCCTTCGTCGTCGTCGATATTTCTCTCCTCGATCGACGTCACATCTGCAGACCAAACATTGATGCTGTGTATTGCTCTGAGCCGCCATGTTTTGTTTTAATATTCATTACGTTTTATTGCACGAGTATTACGTAACACTTGTCTAGCAAAAAGCCAAGAAAATCGACCAAAGCAACCAGACCCTCTCTGAAGTAGGCGGAAGAGGTGCGGTCTGGGGACGAGACTAGGGATGAGACTAGTGACAGACTGAACATGCGAGAGATTAGCCTCAAACCCAGGCTCTCTGGCGGAGATTTAATTATGCGGGGTGGCGATTGAGAGCCTGGTATCTAGCGTTTTGAATTAACCCTTCAAGTGCGGACAGCAATTCTAGCCCTTATTTTGTGAATTTCACTAACCTTTGAAACCATTAGACAGACAAACTAGCGCTGTGATCACCGTTAATATGCAAAATCAACTTGCACAACGTGCGGGCTTGTTGTCAATGACAATTGCGGTTAACCACGCCCACTTGACGATCTACCAACTGTCGTGTGCTAGAATCACTCTCACCGGAGCAAAAAACGCCGCTTGTCTGGTCAAAACAGCACGTGTGAGACAAAGTTAGTGCACGTATGGCTGCTTTTTATGTCAAGAAGCCCCTGGAGACCCAGTGGTGCTAGGTGATCCCGCCATAGCTCTGCTTGGCGGGGCCGCAGGCCCCGCCAATGGCTCGCAATCACACCCCACATAGCTGCATTTGGTCTATAGGTGAAATAAACTATCTTCGAATTTTAACGCCCACTTCCGGTGACGTCAAACTTGCCGGGCGACTATAGTTGCCCTCCGCATGTGAAGGGTTAATGAGCTGTCAGAGCAGATGCACGTGTCATGACGTATTAGCACCCACCGAGATATCGTTATGACATATAGTTTACAACATGGCTACTCCTTCACTGCATTGATCGAGCGTCTGCGTCTCCCACAAGCCTGACTTTTCCTACCATAGGAGCATCGAGTAGGACAATGCTTGCACAAAGCATATGATCCGTGTAGGTCCACGAGGTGCGTTCCAGTTTATCAAGACTAAGGTATAGCCTTGTATGTCCACGTGTCATACCTGACAGACTTGTTTTAGCATGCGGGGCTGCAGGCAACTCTCTCCAGTTGTCTGCTCTCTAAACAGCCTAAAAACTATTTGCAATTTACATAACCAACAGCATAGCCTTAGTGCACGATCATCCCGTAAACGTGACGCAAAGTAACACAATAGTGAACTAAAATATACGGATTCATGGAATTCCATGAATCGTCTGCGCATGTGCGAATCAGTGGATACCAGGCTCTCAACCGCATTTCAACACCTCCGCATAATTATAAATATCCGCCAGAGAGCCTTGGTACCAGGGCTTAAATAGTGACTTAGTGTAAAATGGCTAGTGTATTACAAGTAACAAGTGATTTTTCAGTTCGGTGCCATCAGTATGCATGTTTACTACAGTTTACTGTTACGCCCCTGAATTAGCAATCTTATCCTCAGAAATGTGTTGGTGCAAATTTGCAAAAGCCATAATAATAATTATAATTTATTATAGTACCTATCATCTTTCATGCATTTAGGATATTTCTGCGATGAGAGAAAGAAAGACAGAGGAAGTCATGGTAAATCCAATACTATAGCCTGAGGTTAAAATTAATTAACTATTGTAATTATAAGGAGTGGATGGAATCTCAATATTCAGTGTTGGCTGAAGCGATCAAAACTACACAAACTGTTGATTCTTTTCATCTTGCTGAAGAGAATAAACAAGAGTTCCCTCATGATGATGTGAGATAATTATAAATCATCTTTTGTAATTAAGTGTATCGTGTGCAATTTATCACATATATAGGCTCTCAAAGTAACAGAAGAGATGGCCACCAAGTTATTGAGCAATGCAAAACAAGACATTGAAGTTCTTTCAAGGAGGAGGCTTTATCTCAAGTCCATGTTCTTTTGTGTGACTCCTGAATCACTGACTCCACTAGCAGCTATGATGTATCAAGAGCTTGAGAAGATATGGACTTGTGAACTTGCGCATGAAACAGAGAACTTTCAATTGCGGATGGTGTTTCAATATGAAGATGAAAAGAAGGTTCTACACAAATTCATATTGTTGTAATGTGCATGACATTAATTTTGTACTTTGGCAGGTCATCCAACTCTGTATTTGTCTATTTGTGAGAGGACTACTAAACAAAGAAGCCGCTGAACAGATTTGTAGAGAAAGTGATAATGAGGTGTTTCATTGTATGCTATCAGTAATGCCACAATTTCATTTGCCAAACTTTGTAGAGAATTCAAGAGACAATGGAAAAAATGATCAACAAGGAACTAGAAGTAATTTGACATGTGCTCTTGATTTTAAAACAATCACTTTCAATTTTCAAAGGGAGCTCCAAAGGAGTTGCTTGCAGCATCTGAAGATGTGCAACGATCACTCTATAGTGCTTATTATGGCTGGAGGGAGATCCCTCAAACTGATGTGAGAACAAGATAGCAAACTTACGTTCATGCTCTTTGCGTGTATAGGCTGAACACATCACAAATTCAATGGTGAAACACTTGACAGGAAGTGACGAAGAGAGGAAATCATATCTTGCATCGATGTACTTTTCACTTAATTATCACACACTGCTTCCACTGGTAATTGCAATGTTTCAAAGGTACCAAGAAATATGTCCAGACAAGCTAGAGCTGTTGAAAGGGCGGCACAACAAGGAGTGGAATGTGAGTGACAAAAATTATAATAAAACAAAGTAGTTTTATGTTTTAATTATACCATTATAGCCAAAATTTCTGGGAAGAGTGTTATTCAGACGAAATCTACTGACCAAAGAAGAATATGACAAGTTTAACACAAAGGTTAGAGACATACTGATAGTTAGGACCTTGAATTGTGCTGCTTATTTACAATAGCTGACACCTGAAGAACTGCTTGGTAGAAAAAAGCTGGTAATGCGTACAATATTTACTACTAGTACATAATCATACATCTCAAACTATTACAGAGAAGAAAGGGATTTAAGAATCTCAAGTTTGAAGTCATCTTTGATAAGGTATTGGAGGAGGAACCATATGAACATGGTTTACTGGATTACGGACTATACGAACTGCCATATGATGATGTAAGAACAACAAATTTTGTTATACGATATACGTACCCATACTCATGTAGGCTGTTGCTGTTTCAAAATCGACATTACCATTTTATTTGAATGGAAATGCAGACCAGAGAATGATTTATCTAAAGGCTATGAATTATCTCTCACATGAAGAACTTAAGTGCGGGAAGCGTACCAATTACGATGTAGCTGTCCTAATGCGTCAACAGTACAAGGACCAGTTCCCAGACTTATGCAGCGAGGTGAAATAATTTTAATCTTTGATATCCTTATTATTACCTAATAAAATTATTATAGCACCTATTATTTTTGAAGAGGTTGTGGCAGTGGAATATATTGAGTGAAGTAGCTATTAGCTTCTATATTAAATCTGTTTTGTGTCACCAAAGAGATGCGTTCACCATTTCTCATGGTCTTCTACCTCTGCTTTTTTCATTGGTATGTACAACGTTAACTGTTACAGATTTACACTAATGCTCAATCTTTCACTGTAGCCCATCACAGTGTATATGCCTGCAATTGTCATTTCTGATGCTAGCGATTTCTCAAAGAGTGTCTGGATTCAGTCACTTTACAATTACACTCAAACTCGCTTTATGAGAATTTTAGTTGATGCAGCTATAGAGAGAGAAAAACAATCTCACCCAAAGAGTGAAGCACCTTATCAAGTTTTGTTGAAATCACTAAAAAATCACCAATCCTCAAGCAAGAAGGTACAATTAGTACATGTACTGAATATGCATACACTATAAGTATCTGTTCCCACAAGGTTGAGCTCGTAATGTATATTGTACTACCTCAAGCACGGTTGCATTGTGACCTGAGGGATGTCAAGATGGACAGCTCAGCTCCTTTATACATTTTAGCTGCACGCAGAGGCTCGCGTTTTATCAATGTTTCTTTCAGACTTTTGCTGGACGAAAAGTATGAAGAATCTTTTAAACAAAGAGTAATGCGACTGATACATGATGATGTAACTGATGACCACACAGTAAGCCTTTCGTACATGAATGTATGATACTGATTATGCCTGTAGGTAGCAAATATAATGAACAGGGTGATTGATTCTGAAGCAATTGCATTTAGTGACATTGAAAAAGTCGAATTGGTTAGATCTTGTTGCAGCTATGCTGGCAAAGGCAGTCGTACACTCACTGCATTAATTTTATGGAAATGTTACTCACATCTTGTGAACTTTCTTGATTCGGTATGAATTCACTCATACCTGAGACTCTTTATATTTTTGTTTTTCAGCTGTCTGCTGCAAAAAGTGAAGATATTCCATTTGCTATACTGGAGGAGTTCAACTTCTATCTCTACCCACACACCAATTCACTCCATTTTGCTGCTAGAAAGGGTTACACCAGAGTTGTTGAGCTAGCATTGGAAAGAGGCTTTACTAAACTATTGAGATCCAATGAGGAGGATCGGTATCCAGTGCAAGTTGCCTTAGAGCACGAACACTATGGCACTGCAGCACTGATGCTAAGAGCCATGAATGACTAGTGAGCTGTGTAAACAAACTTTCAAGTAAACATAACTTGTATGGGCTCTGTGTATGACTGATAGCTAATGTTTTCTTGGATACAAATGTAGAAGAATTTCATTAGTAACCACAGATTCTATACTGTACTAGTTTTACATCATTGTTTCTTTTTTTAGCAAACTATGCCTTCCTGAGTCCAGTCAACATATCAACAGTACAGACGGCATTGCTGCAGAACCAAGAGTCAATTTTAGAGACCTGTTGGATCGTCTAAAACGGTTAGATGACTCTAAGCGAACATATGACTCAGAGCATGCAGATGACTCCGAGCGTGCGGAAATAGTACACAAGGAAGAAGCTGTGAGCTAATGATATCTTCTCATGCACTGATGTGTAGCACGTTTTGTCACAGCTCCAGGAGTGTGTTATGGCTATTCTAGACTCTACAGTAGATCGCAATGATGGTTTAAACTACCATCAAGTGCTTGAGGCTGACTACAAGGGCAACACACCTGACAAAGAAGATTTTGATTGTCCGTCCATGCACAGCATTGAGTTTATAATGAGATATCAAAGATATTTTCAGGTATATAGACACATGCACTTACATGTGTATGCAGCATTGTTATTAATATTATTTTCAAGAATATAATTGATCATGAAAGTTTTCAATCTCTTGTCAATCGCAAATGGAAGGTGTATGGGCAGAAAATATTCTTGTAAAGTATATATGGAGTGAGTAATTGTCTTTTTAGTATGTTCTATATAGGATTTACTTTGTGACATATTTGATCTTCCTGGCTTTTCTCACGACTACATTTGTTCTTGGAGCTGCCAGAGCTGGTAGCCCATCTGAGTATAACCAGCCATTGGATTGGTTCAGACTGTTCTGTGAGATTGTGGTCTTGTTGCTGATTATTGTTGACATCATGCTTGAAATAAAGCAGTTCTAGTAAGGAGTCTAATAAATTATAGTGTCATTGGTACATGTACGGATATATTATGTGCATCTTATTCTACAGCCACATTGTGCGTATTTCATTTAGAAATTGGGAGGTGTCTTTTACTGATTGGACTAACTGGCTCGATGGTCTTGCCATTTTGCTGACACTATTGGTTATACCATTTCGAATTGCTGATCTTGATGTGCAGTGGGTGTTTGTGGCTCTGGCATACATTTTACACTGTTTGAGAGTATTTAAGTATTCCATCATCATATCGTAAGTTAAATTTCAAATTGTTCATGAAACAAATTATTGTGTTCTTGAATTTACACATAATAGGTCTTTTGCAGTTTATGTAAAGACACTTTTTCAGATTATCAAGAGTGACATCTTACAGTTCTTGGCAGTATTCCTAGTTGTGACAACTTCATTTGGAGGTGGATTATACTTTTCCTTGAGAGCAGACACTTGCAGACTAGCTGATCAAACGACAACTGATGTAAACTTCACTCCTGCAATCAACACCAGTTTCTGTCTACATCCAGATGAAACAAGGTGAGGATACTACCAGGTGTAGTATGTGTTGATAAACTTACATACAGTCAAATATACCTGTCGTGGATCACTGGAATACGTCTACTTATTGAGGGAAATGTTATCGACCCATACATTTTTGGAGATCGAGGATTCTGGCAAGTCTGTTTATTATCAAGTTACCCCATAATGATCATATTCTATGTCCTTCAGGTGGTTTAGTGTTCTAATCTACATGGTATTCTTGTTCTTGGTGGCAGTAATAATGCTCAACCTGCTTATCGCTCAGTTTAGCAAGAGCTACGAAGAGATTACAAAAACTGCTAGAAAGACAATCACTCCTGAACGAGCCAGGATTCTGGTTAAACATCAATCATCACTATGGATACAGATCTTTTGTGTGAGGCAAAAATACATGCATGAGTGTACACTTGCTGTTTCACCATTTTTTTGTTTCTTTTTTATCTAGCGTTTGCGACAGAAAAGGACAAATGTCATGTCTTCACCAATACTATATCGACCCTCTTCACAATGCAAGAAAATCGATGATGGTTAGTTTGCGAGTTTAATTGCACGGACAGAAATAGCTACCATGCATGTAGGGGTCACTTTTGTTAGTCAGCTACATGTAGCTAGTCTCAATTTATAATTCATTTAATCAAATTTATTTCATACTGTTGATGTAGAAAATGTCAATGTTTTGGGAAAAATTCACAAGCAGCTCTTATCATCAACCAGGACAGATCAGAAACAATTCAAAGGTGAACTATACTTTGTGAACATTACGTTTTGATCTCACTTTGTCTCTGGTATTCTTCAGAGTTACGAGCACAATTGAAAGATATGGACGCTTTTGCAAAGATCACCAAAGAGCAAGATACTACTGAACTTTTAAGAGAAGAGATGAACAAGCAAGCAGCACAACAACAGACTGTCCAGTTTGACTTGAGTAGTCAGCGTGAAGTGGTCAAGGAACTACAGAGTGAAGTGAGAAGTCTAGCAGCATCTCTTCGTGAGCTAGTCGTAGAGCAGAGACAAAACAAGTAAGGAGTGAGAGCAAGCTTACTCTATTTTTTGTTTGTTTTTTGATAGAAAATCTCTTGGAGAGGTGAAGGATATTTTACTAAACAAATGAAACTTTCCTTCAGTCCTTTTTATAGTGCATGCTGTTGAATGTATTATTATCAATCAGCTAAGTGGTTTGATAATACGTTTAGTAGTTTAGTTAACATGTCTAACAGTTTTTGTAAATATTATTATAGTCTAGTGTTTCAGACTGTGGTGTTCAATTGTCTGTGGAAAATTCTAGTTGCACATGTTCAGTTCTGTATTTAAGGAGTGTGTGTTTCTGTTGAGTTCATGCTAGTCTCGTGTTGCTTATTGCTGCTGATGTTGTGTTCTGCTGAAATCTATTCTTGTTGGAGTTTTTAGTTATCAACTCATGTGTTAACCACGACTGAAATGCTGCGACCGTAGATACCACAGAGAATACTCACTGATACATGGCACACTTGCCTTCTTGTGCTTCACATGTATTTGCATCGTTTTCCCCGAAATAAAGCCTAGTTTCTTGAATATTAGTCAGTTCTGCCACTCTTCTTCTTAATATTTTCTTGCCTCCGCGAACGGAGAGTTGTCCAAAATTAGGTGGAAGACAACAGAGCGTCACGCAATTCTTGTAGGAACACGATACAGAAACGCTGGAGCGAAACACTTGCAATCCAACGCACGCCCAGGACAAATGTCAAATGCGAGTTCATTGTGACAGTGCAGGTTACAAGTATACGTTAGTCTGGCCGCTGCCCCTCCCCGCCTATTGACTCTTATTGAGTGGCTTATCATTGCAATAATTAAATTTAATATTCATATAAAATCGATGATGTTTGCTAGACCCTACACGCCGTCCACCACCCACTCAATAGGCGGGGAGGGGCAGCGGCCAGACTAAAGTAGACGTTAGACCTTTTCGGTGCGAATCGCGCCTCGTTCAGAAGTCGATTACTACCGATTACGCCCATTTTTCGCGCGCTACTCAGGGCAAGGGTTTACCTAGCCTCGCATCCAGGCCATTTTTTAATATAATGGCCTGGTAATGACTGCATACGCATGCGCGGAGATTTTCCGTTAACCCTCCAAGTGCGGACAGTAATTCTAGCCGTTGTTTCTGTGCATTTCACTAACCTTTGTAACCATTACACGTACAAACTAGTGCTGTGATCACAGATAATACGCAATACCAACTTGCACAACGAGATTCTTACGCAAAGGTTTGCGAGTGAAGTTAGCCACGCCCACTTGACGATCTAACGACTTCTCACTTCTGTACGCTAGAATCACTCTCTCCGGACCAAAAACGCCGTTTCTTTTGGGTACAACAGCATTTTTGCACCAGAAGCCTTCTTGCGTAGTTTAAACTAGCTGTTTCAATAGGAAGATGAAACGGACATGTCTCGATAGTGTGCGTTAAAATGCCCCGATCGTGTGCGATGTTTTACTGATTACCAGGTTTTACTGGTAATATTGGAGCATGCGCAGACAGTCTGGACCAGGCCATCTCCTCAGCAGGGGGAGTGGCCTGGAGGCGAGGCTAGGGTTTACCAAAAGGTTCTGGTTTAGGTACAGGAGGAATGCCGACGATCCTTAGTGAGGGCCAGAGGCTCTGTTCAGAACACCCCCCCCCCCTCCGACGATCCTTAGCTAGGGCCGAAGTCGTCTGGATAGTTGAACTTACGATGGCGGTAGCCAGATTGCCGCCATAGCGCTGTTTGCCAGCTCTTGCCCTCCAAAAGTGGGCGTAACATCGAGGGATGCGATTCGCACCGAAAAGGTCTATTAACGTGTAAATCTAAAGGTCTGTAACATCAAGAAAGTCAGGTGGGTTTACAGAAGGGTCAGGAAGCAATGAAGCAACAGGAGGCGGAGGCTAGCAATAAACTTTCTGTATAGCTAATGGTGTAGCTGGAGTTGTAGTGTGCAGATTTTTTGTCTGTCTACCATTAGACATTAATTATAGCTAGTTATACAGCCAAGAACAATCACTCCATCGGGGACTGAGTCAAAATAAGAATTATACCCGGACAGAAGAGCACACATGAAGCTATGTACTATGTAAACTAGCCTAAACACTCTTATTGACTTCCCCAATGCACTTGTTGAGTTAAGGAGGATCCCCTATTCTTCAAGACACCTGCATCCTCTCACCCTTCTTGATCATCAGTCTAAGATTAACTCATTCTCTGCTCCTTTTCCCCTTCTCCTTGTAAAGCCTGGAATAATCTTAATTATGATATTGTAAGTATTTCAACCTTTTCATCATTATTTTTAAGAAACCTAAAATAATTTTTTTCTTTATTTATTTTCTTTTTGGGTGCACGCCTTGTGTTAGCATGTGTATATTGCTATTGTGTGTCCGTGCAACTTGCTAAATTATTGTTTTTAAAATTACTAAAACTACTACAGTGGAAATCCCTAATAATCCGGACACTGTGGTACATTGTATAGCAACAACTCAGGACTTCATGGTACAAGGTTAATTAGCTTCATTGGTGAATACTTATTCCAAAAAGTTTTATTAGTTACACATAATAATTATCAACAATTATAGCTCGTCAGTTTCCCAAGCATACTTAGTGACAGGTTTTTGTTCCTTTTTGTCTTGTCCTTCCAACTCTCCTGTAGTGTTTGTTTGTTGTTCTAAATCAACCTTTTCATTCATTTCAAATTCTAAAGAAGGATTAGACAATTTTAATGCATAATAATGAATGAATAACTGCATTACCGGGATCAGGTTTTTCAACTAGAGAACTGCTGCTTGAACTTTTAATTTTCTGTCGCAATTTTTTGGCTCTGATTTTGCTGTATTAAAAAAATATTAACTGATTTTGCTGTCCATCTAAATCATTTGCTTACCGACAACAGATAAAAAGCAGCAGGCAAAGAATTGCCATGACGATGATGATAAAAATCGGGACAATGATTATCACTGTCCAAGACGGATCAACATTGCCATCAACTACATTAATGACTAAATATGCTGTGCTGTTCAACGAAGGTGAACCTCTATCAATGGCTGAAATTGTTAGGTGGTACGAAGATAGAATCCCTTTTTTAGGTGGTTGGTTAACTCTTACAAAACCAGTTTCATCAATTTCAAAGTCTCTAGCTCCTATTCCCGATAGTGATACGTCAAAAGCTCCATTTTTACCACTGTCTATATCTGTGACTACAATCATGACTTCAAGTCTAGTCCCGACTGTTGCATTGTCTGGTACAGAAGCTTCGTAGCGTGATTGATCGAACACAGGAGCATTGTCATTGAGGTCTAGTATGTTGATTGTCACAGTGGTGCTAGTTTCAAGCGGTGGGTCTCCAAGATCAAAAGCTTTGATTCTTAATGTTGCCTCTTGTGTCTTTTCATAGTCAATGTCTCCAATAACTATAATTTCACCACTCTCTCTTACTGTCAAAATAACTATTTCATTACTGTTTTCAAGTTCGTATTCTATCACATTGTCTTGCACATTGTTCGTGTCCTGGACACAAAATGCTCCATGGTCACCATCTGAGCTCAACATTCGTAATTGTGTGCCCACAATTGTTCCTTTAGAAGTTTTTTTCACTGGTGAAGAATGTATATCCTTCGGAAATTGAGGAGCATTATCATTCAATTCACATACCTGCACCCAAAGGTCAAGTATCGAAGTATGAGGTTCCGTTCCTTTGTCCATGGCAGTAATATTCATTCTAAAACTGTGCAAGCCTTCTCTATCAAGTACAGTGTTAGCTGTTACTGTGCCAGTAGTTTGATCGATTGAAAACAAGTTATATTTATTGTGTAGTTTCAAAGGCAAGTTTACATTACCACTGTCATCCGCCTCTGCTATTCTTTCAATGGAGTATGTTATCTCACTATTGGCGTCTCAATGGCATTGGCTTGGTAGAAACTGTCACCAATGATATTGTTTTCTGTGATAGTTGCAACTGTAAGTGATGAAAACTCTGGCTTGTTGTCATTTATGTCGTCAATAGTCACTTCAATGTATGTGGTAGCAGTCAGCGAATGTGCAGGTGATGACGTGTCTGTTATTTGAACAGTGAGGTTATAAAAGTCTTGTGTTTCTCAGTCTAACATGCTGGCTAGCGACAGTTGACCATTAGTGAGACCAATGTTGAATTTTGGCAGAGATGGATCATTACCATTAGTGATCACAAATTGAAAGTATCGAAACTGTATACTAGTGTCTTTGTCATACACACTAATGCTTATAAGACTTCCAGATGGAGCAGCCATTCCTTCACTGATGTTAATGGCAATTATGGCATAAAGAGACTGCGCTGGCACAGGTGGGTTGTCATTTACTAGCAGTACATACAACATTAAGAGTAGTGCTCTTTCGTGCTGGTATGTGTGGCCTTGGTCTGTTACAACTACAGTCACACGTATCTCAGTGTATTGGTCATAGTCTCTTCAAAGTGTATACGGCTTCAGTTAGTCACGACAAGATCTTCGCTATCAAATGTAGTTCATATGGAAAGTTCCGGGCGGCCCTGTATCAATTATGGACCCCTGGAACAAAAATTAATGAGGGGGGCGGATTCCGTGACACGCCCTACCTTAACTGACTAGGGTGTGTCGCTCAACAAAACCTGTATCGAGATGTCAAAGCGAGTGTCAATGAGACAGAGGATGCCTTCACGGAAGGCTGTAGAGGCTATGGAAGCAGAAAAATTTTTGAAGTGAGTTGCTTCTCGTGTGTCAGTACTATAGTGTTGTTCGCTGGAGATGCGGTAGTCGTACGTTGCTTGCCGTCGACTTCAGTACTCTTGTCTATATGCTCTTAATTATTTATCCCACCCTTGCCAAGCTCATGCTTTTTTCAAAAGTATGTACTCTTGTTGTCCTAGGGTTGCTTTCCTCTATCATCTCTTATCTTCTGTCCTTCATTCGCTTGTGTATAACAAGTTGGCACAATGGCACCAAAAAATACAGATAATTAAAATATTTTCAAAAATATATACGGTTTCTGACATTGTTCCCACATGCTATAGACACTGTCTGCCTACTTCTGACAACTTAACTGAAAAGTGCTGTACTTGGTTTCACGGCAGAGGCGTGATGGTATGTTCGCACTGAATATAATGAGAAAAGCGCACTATGACGAGGTGACCGCCTACTGTTGGACAGGGATGAATTTCACGGGAGTATACATATCTACTGTCAGCTTCACATACTTTCGCGAAATTCATCTGTGGACCCTGCCAACCTTGTCATAGCACGTTTTTCTCATAATATGCAGTGCGAACATCACGCCTCTGCCGTGAAACCAAGTCTGACAGCACTTTTCAGTTAAGTTGTCGGAAGCAAGCAGACAGTGTCTAGCTTGTGGTAACAATGTCAGAAACCATATATTTTTGAAAATATTTTCTCTTTATAAATTGATTAAATCGAAAGCACAACTGCTACCGCGTCTCCACTAAACAGCATACAGGCTGTTTGATCGTTTACAGGGCAAGTAAGGGTACTCGGTCATTATTACTATTCATGAGGCGGCGCTGTTGCTATGGGCCAGATTTCATGTAAAGCAGCTACGAGCGCATCGCTGGCTGCATAACAACACGACTGGAAGTACTGCTTGTATACCAAGTTTTAGCGAGACAGCTTACCGGGAAGGACCGCCAGAGGCTAGGCGCGACAAAAAACCACGCCTACTTTTCTGAAAAACTTATTTGCAGAGCATGTCTGGTTGCTAAAACCACGTTTCTGTGGCTATCTCGACACGAGGAATCCAGTAACGGAGAGCTTTTGGCAGTAAAACAGCGACAAACAGTACTTACGTAACTTATCTTGGCTGTTGAGTACGCAATTCGAAAAAGCTCTCCGTTACAGTGTTGGCTGACCATCTTTGCATTGTATAAGCGTAGTCCAACGCTTCATGCTCGGGTTTTATACTGTTTTGTGCTTTCCCAGCACGTACACGAAGTACAGCATACCTTAAAACCAGTAATTTTAGCGACCACTAATTTTAGCGTTTTTAGCGAGTGAGGTCATAAAAGCTAAATTTAGCAAGCGCTAAAATTTAACTTTAATGAGATTCATTCTGCATAGCTGTGGTTTCGCAGTAATAATGACTGTTAACGAGCATGAATCTCATAATATTATAGCAGCCAAACGCTAAAATTAGTACACGCTAAATGTCTTCAATGGCAAAACGCTAAATTATTATGGCAGGCCAAAGGGGACAATATTATGAAACACAATATTTTCATGGTCAAAATTTGATTATTGCATGGGTAAATTCATTTGTGCATGGGCAAAATCATTTTAGCATGGGCAATTTGATTTGACCATGGGAAAAGTCTTTCTTGGCATGGGCAAATTGATTTGAGCATGGGCAATTAGATTTGAGCATGAGCAAATTCATTGTTAGCATTGGCAACTTATTTGAGCATGGGCAACTCATTGGTGCATGGTCACATTCATTACATTTACATTGACAATTCAGTTTATTTTCATGCGCAAAATAATGATCGCTCATTGGTATGCGCAAACCCCAGCAACATTATTGCATGCGCAAACGTTTTTTGCATGGGTAAAAATTCGTCAAAATTCGCTCAGGCTCGTCAACACGTTGGTCACACCCCGAAGAGCCTTATGGCTGGTAACAAAGCAGCACTCTCCAGGTAGTGTTGTTTTAGTAGCCATTTTTAATTTTAGTTTAGTTTTAGTAGTAGTAAGGGTTTGGAATTTCATTATAGTTTAGTTTTAGTTTTAGTAAAGTTTTAGTTTAGTATTAGTTTTAGTAACACATGAAAATTAATGTAGTATAATGAGTTATAGATGTGGCACTTATACGTGACAGTTATTGAAGATTAGCTATATTGTACATTGTAATATAACGCCTGGCATTGAACAGAGACTGAGTCACTAAAGTAGCCACTTGTTGCCTTAGTAGCAAGTTATTATTTTAGTTTAGTATTAGTTTTAGTTAAGGTTTAGGTACTAAATATAGTTTAGTTTTAGTTTAGTAAACTAAAACAAATTTCCTTAAACTAAAAGGGTTTTAGTATTAGTTTTAGTTAACCAAAACAACACTATCTCCAGGCTCAAGCAGAGACCGCTAACCAGCTATACTACTTGCAAGTACTATCTAAGGCAATTCTGTAGTTGGACACTGACAGTTTAATTTTTTGCTCATGACACTGCTTGCTGACGCTCCGAGACGCCTACTCGAACTTAGTAAATAGTAACTGTTCGCTAGGGCATTGCAAGGAGCAAGAAACTGTCCTCTACAGAATTACCATGATTGAATGGTACTTGTCTGTAGCAGTTTCTTACTCCTAGCACTGCTTGCAATGCTCGACTTCGTCCTAGCGAACAGTTACTAAGTTCGAGTAGGCGTCTCGTAGCGTCAGCAAGCAGTGTCATGAGCAAAAAATTAAACTGTCAGTGTCCAACTACAGAATTGCCTTAGATAGTACTTGCAAGTAGTATAGCTGGTTAGCGGTCTCTGCTTGAGCCTGGAGTGTGCTGCTTTGTTACCAGCCATAAGGCTCTTCGGGGTGTGACCAACGTGTTGACGAGCCTGAGCGAATTTTGACGAATTTTTACCCATGCAAAAAACGTTTGCGCATGCAATAATGTTGCTGGGGTTTGCGTATACCAATGAGCGATCATTATTTTGCGCATGAAAATAAACTGAATTGCCAATGTAAATTTAATGAATGTGACCATGCACCAATGAGTTGCCCATGCTCAAATAAGTTGCCAATGCTAACAATGAATTTGCTCATGCTCAAATCTAATTGCCCATGCTCAAATCAATTTGCCCAAGCCAAGAAAGACTCTTCCCATGGTCAAATCAAATTGCCCATGCTAAAAATGATTTTGCCCATGCAAAAATGAATTTACCCATGCACAAATGAATTTACCCAAGCAATAATCAAATTTTGACCATGAAAATATTGTGTTTTATAATAATATTATTGTCCCCTTTGGCTTGTCATAAAATTAAGTGGTAGATTAAATTACTGGTTTTAAGGTGGCGGGATACCGTTTTAATTAGATTCATGACTTTGCAAGTGGCTATTTCTTTTTAAGCCAAGTCTATCTGTGCAGACTGAGTTGCAGTGTGCGCTTTGTTTTTCTATAGATAGGCATCGATAATAGCAAGTTTCAGCCACGTAGTGTTCGCCATCACGGAACAACGAGCTCGCCTGTGAAGACTAAACCCGATCGAGTTTTTACAATTTTTCTTTAGTTGTGTGAAAAGTACGAAGCTAAAACTGCTCTTGCAAGCTCATCTTCCGTTCGTGGAGGAGCCTGCATATCGATTTCGCCGAGCAATGCTCATACGCGATACTGCAGCTACGTACTGCCAGGCAGTACAGAGTACGCAGCTGTAGTATCGCGTGCGAGCATTGCTCGGCGAAATTGATACGCAGGCTCCTCCACGAACGGAAGATGAGCTTGCAAGAGCAGTTTTAGCTTCGTACTTTTCACACAACTAAAGAAAAATTGTAAAAACTCGATCGTCTTTAGTCTTCACAGGCAAGCTCGTCGGCGAACACTACGTGGCTGAAACTTGCTATTATCGATGCCTATCTATAGACAAACAAAGCGCACACTGCAAATCCGTCTGCACAGATAGACTTGGCTTAAAAAGAAATAGCCCCTTGCAAAGTCATGAATCTCATTAAAACGGTATCCCGCCACCTTAAGGTACTACAAAGCACGAAATGATATTCACAACCACATAATGATATTCACAAGTACTGACCGCCTGATGAATATTAATAATGACCGAGCACCCTTAACATGCTAATTTAAGCTGAATGTTGTTACAGTTTCTTTGTAAAATCATGCATTCTAGAATTAATATTTGCATACACAATATCGTTGTCAAAAATTTTGAAATGTTCGGTCGCTTCTCAAGCAGACGATATATATTTTGTCACTATTGGATTGTTTAGTTTGCATGCATCGAACGTCAGACAATAATTCATAAACAAGCCGTTAGTTCTTCTGTTGCAGTCACAAGGATACTAGTAGGCAGGGGGTTGCAGTACTAAAAGTTTCGACCCGAAGCCAAAAAGAGGGTGGGTGGGTAAAGACCATTTTGGAAAAAAGTCCATTTATTGAAAAAATAGTTCAGGCATTTTTAGGAGTTTCTGATCTATTTCTGACCAGATACATGCATAATTTCTACTATCATGTCCATTAACCCTTCACATGCGGCGGGCAACTATAGTCGCCCGGCAAGTTTGACGTCACCGGAAGTGGGCGTTAAAATTCGAAGATAGTTTATTTCACCTATAGACCAAATACAGCTATGTGGGGTGTGATTGCGAGCCATTGGCGGGGCCTGCGGCCCCGTCAAGCAGAGCTATGGCGGGATCACCTAGCACCACTGGGTCTCCAGGGGCTTCTTGACATAAAAAGCAGCCATACGTGCACTAACTTTGTCTCACACGTGCTGTTTTGACCAAACAAGCGGCGTTTTTTGCTCCGGTGAGAGTGATTCTAGCACACGACAGTTGGTAGATCGACAAGTGGGCGTGGTTAACCGCAATTGTCATTGACAACAAGCCCGCACGTTGTGCAAGTTGATTTTGCATATTAACGGTGATCGCAGCGCTAGTTTGTCTGTCTAATGGTTTCAAAGGTTAGTGAAATTCACAAAATAGAGGCTAGAATTGCTGTCCGCACTTGAAGGGTTAACCCTTCACATGCGGCGGGCAACTATAGTCGCCCGGCAAGTTTGACGTCACCGGAAGTGGGCGTTAAAATTCGAAGATAGTTTATTTCACCTATAGACCAAATACAGCTATGTGGGGTGTGATTGCGAGCCATTGGCGGGGCCTGCGGCCCCGTCAAGCAGAGCTATGGCGGGATCACCTAGCACCACTGGGTCTCCAGGGGCTTCTTGACATAAAAAGCAGCCATACGTGCACTAACTTTGTCTCACACGTGCTGTTTTGACCAAACAAGCGGCGTTTTTTGCTCCGGTGAGAGTGATTCTAGCACACGACAGTTGGTAGATCGACAAGTGGGCGTGGTTAACCGCAATTGTCATTGACAACAAGCCCGCACGTTGTGCAAGTTGATTTTGCATATTAACGGTGATCGCAGCGCTAGTTTGTCTGTCTAATGGTTTCAAAGGTTAGTGAAATTCACAAAATAGAGGCTAGAATTGCTGTCCGCACTTGAAGGGTTAAATCAGTTTATTTTCTGAATATTTTGACAATAATCCACCAATAATAAAATGTTTACAGAATACAGGATAGCTATGATAGCATGGTAATGATCAGGTAATGATCAATCATTTTTCATGTTGATTACAGCGATAAATTGCTCAGTATAATAAAAATTGTATATTGTTCTGAAATCAATGTTTAAGATATTAGGGAGGCACTACCGTGCCTCCCTATGTAGGGTTGAACGAGAAAACAAGATGGCGGCTACATACAATGTATTAGCGTTCAACGCTGATATTTCGCCTGGTGATGAATTTTATGCGTCCAAAGACACTTAGATCTGCTCTTTGGTGTTGCCCCATCTTACAGTAACAAGGAGATTGCTCGAAATTGTTACTAAAGTGACGAGCCTGGAAACGGTGAAAATCGAGTTTCGTCATCTTAGTTTTCTTCTTTCTTTCTTTCTTCAACTCGCCTAGCGCCTTTACGCGAGCAGTTCCGAGACCAAAACACCCACGAACAGTCGTGAAATTCTCCTGGCATGTGCCTTTTGAACTTGGTTTTTAGCGAAACGGCGATATACATTCCGCGATTTCTCGCTCGTGATCCATTGTCAGCTAAGTGTTAGACGCCATTATTGTGATATTGCACAATACGCACGTGACCAAGTAGTGGTTAGCTCACATGACCAAGCACTAGCTTGAGTATCGCCACACCGTGTCGATCACGGAGAACACATAATCTGTCTGGAGTCTTCGAAGAACGGTAAGCTCGTATAGAATCACCATTCTGCGCTTGCCAGGTAATTATAACCGCCGTACAGGTCTACGAACAAGTGTGGGCGGGGCTCGCATGCACTGCATGCAATCATGCGTAGGCGAGCTGATATGTCCAGCATAACTATAATTTTTTGCTACAAGTTTAAAGCCATCGACAACAAGAAAACTAAACCAATTGTGGAAATAAAGAAGGCTCATGATCAGTACGTGCATATGATGATATTGAACTGAACTTACCTGAAAAAGAAAAAAAGGACACAAACAAGAAATTTAAAAAGATTTCTATCGAAATCAAAAGGATGTAGGGTTGTGAATTCTACCACTAGTCGACAATGTAAACTAACAAGGGACAAGCATGGAATGGTAACACGATTGACTTGCTAACAGACCATAGATCCCTACATCAGTGGCTGTACATAAGATCAATATTTTGTCACAAGCTGAATGTACGTCAGGTGTCAGTCAACAGCAACAAGCTGAACTAGGCACCAAAGGTGCAGATGCCTCTGTGGTGCAGCTGTTGTACCTTTCTGTACAGCAATCACAATGCAGTATAATAGTTATGCAATCAGAAGCCAATTAGTGCTGACCACTAATTCAACTGGGCGTGTCTATAAAGTTCAATTCGAGTGCAGAGCACGGCACAGCACATACACGAGCGAGATAGCGTCCTACGCTGCTATCCTGTGACTTATCACATAGTTGCCAACTCCAGAAAAATTTTGCCCGGGACACTCATTAATATTCAAACCACACCCACAAAATTAATTGACCACACCTGCAAATTAATTGACCACACCCATTAATTTTAATAAACACGCCTATTAATTAGTTTCCTCTGTACTAGTTTGAGGTAGTCTGTTGAACACCGCGTGAAGCAGACCGAGTGACACGACTAGCAGAGGCGAGAGCAGAAGTGGAAGCGCTTATGACAGAGGAGGAAGCGCTTGTTGAGGCCGAGGAATGAGCCAAGCGCTAAAATTCCGGGACAATTGTCTTCCCGGGACAATAGCCATTTTCCCGGGACCGTCCCGGCCAAACCGGGACGGTTGGCAACTATGCTTATCAGTTTCTAGGCAGTCAACAGTGGATAGTTTTGTCTACGGAGAACTCTAGATCATCAGCAACTACTGTAGCTCAAGCCGACGAGCTCAAGCTCGAGCTGTAGGCCTTCGAGAGAATTTCGCCGGACCTACCAAGCTGTTTTGTAGTACAAACGAACTCACTAGCTGTAAGGCAGTCAGCTGTAAACTGTTTTGTCTTTAGAGGAGTCCAGATAGCCGGGAATAGCCATCGAGGTAAGCATCTCACGCCATAACTCATGAACGGAGCTTTAGAACCAACAATTTATCAATTCAGTTCCGAGCAAATAGCGATTTCTACCTGTATTGCTGATATCAGCGCTTAGTTTTTAGCGTGCGATGCGCTATGCCGGCAACGGACAGATACACACACACACAACACGACTACTGTATGCCTCGTGGCTCCGCCCACCGAGGCATAACTAGCTATAGTCAACTACAGCAGCCACTGATGTAGGGATCTATGGTCTGTTAGCAAGTCAATCGTGTTACCATTCCATGCTTGTCCCTTGTTAGTTTACATTGTCGACTAGTGGTAGAATTCACAATCCTACATCCTTTTGATTTCGATAGAAATCTTTTTAAACTGAAGACTGAATCAAACAGAAACATGCATATACAGGAAACAAGGTAGCTGGCACTCATGGCTTGCCTATGTCGCTTGCTCTTTTCGTGTTCAGCAGTGTGGTAGTCGCTGAGGGCTGTTGTTTCAAACCCACAGTCACAGTAACGGTGCTTTTTCTGCTGCTGCACTTCCATAGCCATCGTTCGCGTAGTATTATTCGCGATGGACGCATGAATATTAAGTACGTGGTATTGCGTGAATAAAATTAACAACATGAATAATCAAGCGCTGATTATGAATATCATTATAATGATGCAAAATGACGTAGTGGGTGGTGGGTAACGGGCAAACTGAAAAATCGGCTTCGGGTCAGAAAGTTCCGACGCTGTAACCCCCCGCTAGTAGGTATACTCTTTCAGGAGAAAAAAGTTGGCTGCCTGGATCGTATGCTTAGTGTAGCAAAAGTTATCCACCAAGGGACCATATATGCACAAGAAAATTAAAAAGATTTCTATCGAAATCAAAAGGATGTAGGGTTGTGAAATCTACCACTGGTCCACAATGTAAACTAACAAGGAACAAGCATGGAATGGTAACACGATTGACTTGCTAACAGACCATAGATCCCTACATCAGTGGCTGCTGTGGTTGGTTATAGCTAGTTCAGCTAGTTGCTGTTGACTGACACCTAACGTGCATTCAGCTTGTGACACAATATTGATTTTTACAGCCACTGATGTAGGGATCTATGGTCTGTTAGCAAGTCAATCGTGTTACCATTCCATGCTTGTTCCTTGTTAGTTTACATTGTGGACCAGTGGTAGATTTCACAACCCTACATCCTTTTGATTTCGATAGAAATCTTTTTAATTTTCTTGTTTGTGTCCTTTTTTCTTTTTCAGCGAAGTGCAGTTCAATATCATGCACGTACTGAGCTGTCTTTGTTTGCACCATTGGTTTAGTTTTCCTGTTGCTGGTGCCTTTTCTTTATTATTAAGAATTTTAAACTTGTAGCTAATAATAATTGTTATGCTGTACATATCAGCTCGCCTACACGTGCATGCAGTGGATACGAGCCCCGCCCACAATTGTTTGTAGACATGTACGGCGGTTGTAATTATCTGGCAAGCGCAGAATGGTGATCCTATACGAGCTTACCGTTCTTCGAAGACTCCAGACAAATACATGTACATGTATGTGTTCTCCGTGTTCCATAAGGCGCGCGGCGATACTCAAGCTAGTGCTTGGTCACGTGCGCTAACCACTGCTTGGTCACGTGCGTATTGCGCAATCACATCAATGGCGTCTAACACTTAGCTGACAATGGATCACGATCGAGAAATCGCGGAATTTCGACGTTTCGCTAAAAACTAAGTTCAAAAGGCACCTGCCAGGATAATTTCATGACTGTTCATGGGTGTTTTGGTCTCGGAATTGCTCGCGTAAAGGCGCTAGGCGCGCTGAAGAAAGAAAGAAAGAAAGAAAGAAAGAAGAAAGAAGAAAACGAAGATGACGAAACACGATTTTCACCGTTTCCAGGTTCGTCACTTTAGTAACAACTTCGAGCAATCTCCTTGCTACTGTAAGATGGGGCAACGCCAGAGAGCATATTTAAGTGTCTTTTGACGTATACAATTCATGACCAGGCGAAATATCAGCGTTTGAACGCTAATACATTGTATGTAGCCGCCATCTTGTTTTCTCGTTCAACCCTACATAGGGAGGCACTACCGTGCCTCCCTAATAATGTCACGTTGCATGCATAATCGATTTATACAGGAAGTTACAGAGATTCCTTGTTCATTGTTTGCATGATTTATTCTATGTTGCAGTAACGCAACTATGCATTATCATACATCATTTTAACCCTTTAATTACTAAAATTAGTTATCTTGCTGGAATTTTAACCTCGTAAATGCTGACCAATTCTCTCGCGAATATCTCATGTGTCTTTGTGCTACTGGTCTCAAATTTGCGTCCTTTTTCGCCAGTGAGTAGCTGCAATTACTCACACTCAAGTCAGTCAAGATGCTCTTCCCACTTCGGAAGTGAAGCCAATAAATGCAGCGACTTCGTCAAATTTTGCTCAAAGTCAGTACTTTGGGGCTGGCTACTGAAAAGTACATACAAATAGCAGTGGTTTTGGTGAGTGCAAAATGTAGCCCATATCATGGAGAATGTGTAAAATGTGTTTTCCGAGCGTCCTCAAACCGTAAATGTCCAATTTTTCTTGGCAGCCATTTTTTCTTAAAATGTTGTGAAATTTGCACTGCTGATGCTATAGAAAAAATAGCACCTAAGGTGCAGATGCCTCGGTACACCATCCACCATTCCACAAACACAGCAACTGCAGATGCATGTATACAGGATTTCTTTACAGCAATCACAATGCAGTGCTTTCGTTTAAAATAATATGCAATCAGAAGCCAATCAGTGCAAATTAAACTGGGCGTGTCTACAGTGTTTAGCACACAACGCATACCACGAGCGAGTAGCTTCCATAGCTTGCTTACACGATTTCTCTGGACCTGCGCTGCTATCCTGTAGTAAAATTATAACATATCAACTTCTAAGCAGTCAACTGTGGATGACGCCAAATGGCATCATTAGGGCTTAAAGGGTTGAAGCTTTGAGCTAGTTCTTTCACTAGTGTTAGATTATTTCTAGTGAAAATAGAATTTTCTCTGACATCGCTACTTGTGGTATTGATACAGTTTGCACAATGTACCACAAATTAACTGACACATCTCAAATGTTGTTGACAAAAATTTTTGGCAGTACGTGCCAGTTTGTGGTACATTGTGTATGTTGTAACTGTATAAAAAACACAAACAAGACTCTGTCTGCTTGCTTCTGACAACCTAACTGCAAAGCGCTGTATATTTTGCTGCTAAACAGGGGAATTTCTTCGATGTTCTAATTATTGCATATTATGAAATAACTTGTTGATTTCTTTGCTAGTGACATGCAAGCCCCAGCTAGCAGTGGAATGACTTCTTCAACAGTATCGTCATCAGCTAGTGTTGCTGCTGCTATATCTCCAGGATCATCAGAGTCTCAGAGAACACCGGAGGCAGAGCTAGTATGTAATATTATAATAATTATTTTTTATCATTGCCGCTCGGCAATGATATGTAGGGATGACCGCCAATTAAGATGGCTGCTACTCATTTTAATTCGCAGTCATCTTAAGGAGACGGTTACCCGTTTGCCTAATTAAATATTCATAAAAATATGCTATCATAGTGTGGAGGAAAAAGCGCTATAAAGCTAAGATAAGTTGTATTGAATGCACCATCGAGTAATCTATGTATAAAATAGTCCAGGCCAACAACTGCTACAGTAGAATAAGCCGGAATTAGGCCAAAGCCAATCGCTATAAAACTCGATTTTCTGTGCCAAATTTCGTGACGAGCGTGCTAAACAAAGTGCTCACCAAACGCATCTTAAGGATAAACTCTAGGGCGGGATCTTAATTGGAAAGAATAGCAGCATCCTATTTCCAAAAAATTCTAGTAAGGAGGTTGGTAATACAAGTTTAGATCTGTTACCGTGGAATGTAAACACCAACTGTGTTACATGTAGGTAATTTACTATCAAAAATATTATTCTTTTTCGACTCTTGGAAAATCCTCAGAGCCAAAGTGCCTCTCACATGTCTGCACTATTGAGTATGGTAATATGAAATGCTGTAACAGATCAGTGTTTCTGTACATGGAATAATGACCGTGCATCAGAAGTTGCTTGATTTTTTTGGGGTGGGGTAGGTCTAAGTTCCACTGTAGTGTATCACTTATATATTTGTTAAGATTTTACGTCAGAATGCAGGCTAGTTCTGCTGCACTCATTACACTAGCTCATATATGTACTCTCTCTTATGCAAGTTTGAAGATGCATTGTCTTACTTGGACCAAATCAAGCAGCGGTTTGGTAACCAGCCTCAAGTGTTCGATGATTTCGTGGTCATAACGAAAGAGTTTAAATCTCGAAGGTAAGTAACTTAAGAGCCTATAATAAAAACGAAGTCCCAAAATATAATAATTCGGTTAAAGAAGTATATAATAGCTAAATCACACCTGGCGGTACATTACACACCTATAAATCATGAGGTTGTCAGTATTGCATGATCAAGCTAAAGGTGATTACACTGCATTTAAGATCGTTAACCTGTTTTAAATCGGGTCAAGCAATCCGAATGGCTGAAAGTCATTTGACATGCTCTAAATAGAATACACTGTAACATTTAGCTATAGTTTTTTGTCCTAAATGTACATGTACATCTTCATTTCATTTCCTCAGTATTGGCACTCCAGGAGTCATTAGCAGAGTCTGTAACTTATTCAAAGATCATCGAGACCTCATTGTTGGATTAAACACATTCGTACCACCAGGATTTAAAATAGAAGTACATGGAACAAATGAGATCAATATATCAGGACCAGCTCGATATACTCATGCACTACAACAGATTGCAATGAGACACAATTCATCTGTCAGCGCAGTGAGTATACATGTATACATCAGAATATTAACACTTGTACCCCACCACACCCAAAGATCAAAGGAAAATGGCATGGTATATATCCCATATACCTAGGGAAATATGGATATTTTCCAGGATATTAAAGTTAAACCTGGCGAATATGGATATTTCCCAGGAAGTGGCAAAGTGGCACTAGTCCCTTGTCCACACCTGCCCACCCGGCGAAAGTGCGTGGAGCTTTATACCCCACAAAATAGCAGATACTAGTGGGCCATCGTCAATAAATTATCAATAAATTTTTGGCACACGTGTTAACCTTTGGGAAAGGTCAGCCAGCATTGCTGCCTGAAAGCCAAGTTACCGTGCGTTTTAGCTGCACAAAAGTTGACGCCAGGCTTCGTTTGTCGCCCAACTTGAACACGGGCGTTCGCCATTATAGACCTGGCGAGTGTGCGCTTGGAGGCGAGTGCCCTGGGCTCCCATCGCTCGTAGATCTTCGCTTACAAGCTACAGAACAGCTCGTAGATCTTCGCTTACAAGCTACAGCAGCTACAAACACCACAAGAAGACTGGTGGTTGGGTACAAGTCAGTTAACTCCCGGTCTCTTCGGCGATCGGGATAATACCTCGGTGGTTAATTATGCCATCCTCGGGCTCCGCCCTCGGACAGCATAATTAACCACCTCGGTATATATCCCGTATCGCCTCAGAGACCGGGAGTTAACTATTACTTGTGGTGCTATTATTGATCGATTATCCCTGTGCTTACTCATGCAGGCTAATCAATCCTCTAATTCATCCATATCTTCTCAATCACCATCATCTACTGGTCAGCAGACCCGTTATTCTACCTCCCCATTAAGGTGGCGGGTAACCAGAATTAATGATATTCACGACTTTTGCAAGTAGCTTTATTTTCCAAGCCATGGGTATTCGTGCAGACAGAGTCGCTGGGTGCAGTTTGCTTGCCTATCGATAGGCATCGAATATAGCAAATTTCAGCAATGCAGTGTTAGCCATCGCGGAGCTACGAGCTCGCCCTGTGCAGACTAAGCACGATCAATTGTAACCACTCTTTCTTTAGTTGTGCGAAAGGCACGAAGCTAAAATTGCTCGAGCACGCTCGTCTTCCATCTGTGCAGGTATCTATGCAACGTTTTCGTCGAGCGCTGCTCGTACGCGATATTACAGCTATGTGGTGCCAGACAGCACAGCCTGCGTTGCTGTAATATCGCGTACGAGCAACGCTCGACGAAAACGTTGCATAGATACCTGCACAGATGGAAGATGAGCGTGCTCGAGCAGTTTTAGCTTCGTGCCTTTCGCACAACTAAGGAAAGAGTGGTTACAATTGATCGTGCTTAGTCTGCACAGGGCGAGCTCGTAGCTCCGCGATGGCTAACACTGCATTGCTGAAATTTGCTATGTTCGATGCCTATCGATAGGCAAGCAAACTGCACGCAGCGACTCTGTCTGCACGAATACCCATGGCTTGGAAAATAAAGCTACTTGCAAAAGTCATGAATATCATTAATTCTGGTTACCCGCCACCTTAACATCTCCTAGTGGAGGAGTGAGCTCATCAGCTACAGCTGGTGCCACTCTCTCCCTCTCTCTCCCTTCCTCCCCCTCTCTAGACTCTCTCTTTCCCTCGATCCCTCCCTCTCTCCTTCCCCAGCTCCCTCCCTCTCTCCCTCCCTCTCCTCTCTCTCTCTCTCTCTCTCTCTCTCTCTCTCTCTCTCTCTCTCTCTCTCTCTCTCTCTCTCTCCCTCCCTCCCTCCTTCCCTCCCTCTCTCTCAATCCCTCCCTCCCTTCCTGGTACCCGTTTGCCTACTCCCAATTCGTCTACTAAGGGGCTAAGGCATTTTGCTTCGCCTACCAAAGGTATAAAACAAAACAATATACCTGAGCTATTAACCTCCTAACTGCGCAAAGTCGTGAGGGTACGTTGTCCTAAACAGGGGCTTCGGCCCTCATGCACTAAGGATCGTTGAGAGTGTCCAACTAGCTTAAGTTTTCTGGTTTAAAATGTATGTACCGGACCATAAATAATATTGTACAAGGTGGATATGAAACGGCATGAGGGATCCACACTGCCTCGGGCGTGGACGTGTTGCACGAAGTTGTAAAGCTGTTTCTAGGTTCCGAGAAGCGGGTAGAAGCTGAATCAAAATAGCACATGTGTTCACTTGCTGTTGAAGAAGAGGCTGTTGCTGTAAAATAGGCTTGTTATATTGCTAGGCTGCAAATTCCACTGTTTTCCTGAAATCCTGTGTTACGGCTACTTAAGGTGACGGGTAACAGTTACACCCCTGCACTTATAAATATAATTAGCATGTAATACCAGCAATGTATAAAATGGCTGTGATCGATCAGCTACATTTTTGTCGTCAAAATTTGCGAAGAGTGCTTACTTGCTGACCGTATACCAAGGCTGTTCTATTTGTAGACCTTTGGGCAGGGCCTGAGAGTAAAAGCTTCGCCTGGACGTCAAAAATGCGTGAGTTACGGTGAGCTTATGGCGCTAGTTGTTGCCAAACGAACGGCGCTGTCAAGACTCGTCGGCGTTTCACTCTGAAATCGCTTGCCGGAATACCAAACAAACATACTCAGGCCCTATAACGACTCCAGAAGTATTGGTTAGTAGTAAACTTTGCTGTTATTCCGTCACAGTTTCTGTAAAATTTGACGACAAGAATCTAAATTCCTACGTCTAAGGTTTTGCCTCCTGCCGCCCCGACTACAGCTCTGGATTTTCACAGCTCTCACACTCCTCAAAAGAACAGTCTTTGGTGTGCCTATGGACCGCCTTCATGGCGTTCTCGCACTTTTTATTTCGAAACAGTGTTAATATTAATATTTAATTAAGCAAACTGCTACCCGTCACCTTAAAGTGCTGGCTGTGTAGTGCTGGTTAATATTTAATTAGGCAAACTGCTACCCGTCACCTTAAAGTGCTGGCTGTGTAGTGCTGGTTTGTTGTATGATGTTTGGTAGCTTATTGTGTAGTGCAGTGCAGTGCATCAAAATATTATTAGAGCGCTACTCTTCGTAGAGAACAGCAGACCCGCCGCCAAGTAGCAGGGAACAAGCTTGTTTTTACAGTTTAGTGTTAGATTATTGGCTAGACTGATAATGTCAGGACTTCATAAGAAATATTATACCAGCGGACACAAGCATCCTTGCCCCACTGCTTCAAAATGCGTTTGTACGCACAAGAGCTCGATATTTTGTCTTGAGCACACACTATATACTACTGCTGCTGCCGGGGGGTTCCAGCTTCGGAAATTTCTGACCCTATGCCGATTTTTCAGTTTGCGCCACCCACTACGTCATTTTGCATCATTATAATGATATTCATAATTAGCGCTTGATTATTCATGGTGTATATTATATTCACGCAATACCACGTACTTAATATTCATGCATAGATCGCGCGAACGATGGCTATGTAAGTGCAACAGCAGAAAAAGCGCCGTTACTGTGGCTGTAGTTTGAAACAACAGCCCTCATGACTACCACACAGCAGAACACAAAAGAGCAAGCAACTTAGGTGGCAAGCCATGACAGCAAACAAGATGCAACACCTGGTCAGCTACTTTCCCAAGGCTGCATCAGTTCCACTACCTCTTGACTTCGATTTTTCAAACTTCCCAGCTTTAAGAACTCTTGATTTCTCAGCTATAGTTCCACAACAGTTGTGTCCTTGTGCGCTGCTAGTAGAGCAAGTATAGCTAACTACTAACTGAGTGCCAGCTTGTTTTCTGTGTATGCATGTTTAATTCTTCAGTTTACTTGATAACTTACATATTGATTTCAAAACAATATACAATTTCTTTTTATGTATAATTATTACTTGCTGAGTACCTGCTGAACATGTATTTCACTGTAATCAACATGAACAATGATTGATCATTACCATGCAATTAAGCTACTCTACTCTGACTCTATATACTGGTGAATATAATTATTGTCAGAAAATAAACTGATTTAATGGACATGATAGTAGAAATTATGCACATATCTGGTCTGAAACTCCTAAAAATGCCTGTACTATTTTTTCAATAAATGGACTTTTTTCGAATATGGTCTTTACCCACCCACCCTCTTTTTTGGCTTCGGGTCTGAAACTTTTAGTACTGGAGCTGCTGCCATTCATTTCTTGTAAATGTTTGGAAATGTACGTGTTACCCGATACAGTGATTGTCCCACCCCCGGTTGCAGTATACGGTCTCGTTACGTATCCACCGTGTACTGTATTATCTATGATCGAACCCTGTGTTAAAAACCACCGAACTAAACTGCTAAGCCACCGGAACCAGCTGTTCAGTCAGTGCTACAAAAAAGCCTATATAGTGATTCTGTACGCGCACACGTAGACACTATAAGTAGCCGAAGGCGGCTTGCGCATGTGACTATAGGTAAAAAAGAACGTCTGGGCCCTTAATAGGCAAAACGATATATAAGTGAAACGGGAGTAGGTGAACCGATACTATCTAGTGTGGTCACAAGATAAGTAGCTATACACTAGTTATGTTGTGTTACTGAGTGTATATATCCTTCCTGTCTTTCACCGATTATGAATATCATTATCATTGTAGGAGTTGCCGTTAATATTATCCAGCGTCACATTCATCAGCAGGGTAGTGTACCAGTACGATCACTCAAGGGTTTCATGATCGGACCATCTCGTGTTGGTAAAACCACAGCACGACGTCGTCTCACTCACGAGATCGTTCACATATCACCAGACGAGATTGTTCCCAGTACCGGTATAGACGCTCCAATTACTGTCCAGTTGTATCGTGGCATTGGCCGATCATCAGTGCTCTTGTCTGAGGGAGGGTGGAGGAGCCAGGGACTGGAGGAACAGTGCCGTGCTTTGTGCAGCCGTATTCTAAACTCCTCTGCAGCACCCTCCAGCAGTAGGTCCACTACCACTGCTGCCAGCAGCTCACCTGGTCCTGCCACCCTCGTACAGGATTGGGACAATCTTACTGATCGCACACGAGATGAGCTAGTGGCCACTGCACTCACTAAATTAGTCAAAGATGAGGACTGGGAGAGCATCCATGAGTTCCTCAAGAATACAGATATCCTCTCTTTTCTTCACTTTATCGATATGGGTGGCCAGCCAGAGTTTCATGAGATCCTACCTCTCCTATTGCACGGCATGGCACTAAACCTGATTTTCTTCAACGTCACTTGCGATCTAGACTCCCCCTACACAGTAGTGTACAGAGCTGATGGGTCCAGTTCAATACAGTATGAGTCAGAGTACACTATCAGAGAGATCATCCAGCGTGCTCTGTGCAGCATCTCCTCACTCCAGACTAGTCCAGACCACAAGCCGGTAGCCATTCTCATTGGCACTCACCTCGACCAAACCAGTGAGGCAGCTGTTCTCACTCTTGACCACTCCATTCAGCAATCCTTCCATGACGACTATTTCATGAGGAGAGATGTTCTGTGCTCAGTCAACAAGCCAGGAGAGGAGAAGAGATACATTCATCCGCTCAACAACGTCAGTACAGACTCCAGCGATATTGAGGGTCTTCGTGAACTGATAACACGAATAGTCCACGAGCGGTTTACTCCACAGCAGGTTCCAACAGGTGCATTATTGCTCCACCTGATACTGCGCATGAGATTCGATCCATCTCCAGGATGGTGCTCTCTAGAAGAGTGTGTCGTAATAGCTGAGCATTGTGGCATATCCAGAGCAGATGTGAAAGGTGTCCTCCAGTACCTACACGACAAGTATGGCACTATCCTTTACTATGGTCGGTTGAAGAAGCTTGGCAAGCGTGTTATTGTGAATGTTAACCTGATTATGAAGCCGCCAGCAGAGCTGTTTGTGTCTGCATTTGGAGCAGTGAGAGGGGAACCAGAGACAGCTAAACACATGCGACTCACTGGAGAGGTTTCTCATCGTCTGATGAACAGGGCATGTAGTGAATCCTCTTCTGATGAAGAGGGAATCCCGACTGATGAGATTGTGGAGCTACTAGAGTCGTGTTATATCCTTTACAAGAATGTTCGATCTGCTAGTGAAGAAGAGGTGTACTTCCTGCCATGCCTCCTCTACCCTGACCACAATGTGATGATAGAGTCCAACGACCCCAAGCTCCTCTCTGCTCTTCTCTATTCTCCTCTCCTCCTAATACCAGCTACTGGCTTTGTCCCTCTTGGCCAGTTCCAAGCCTCAGTCGTCAGATTCTCTCAAGATAAGAATTGGAGACTTGACGTGCTCGATCGATTTAGGAATCGGATTCGCTTTTACTTTAACGACGATGGAGAAGGATTGGTTCATGTTGAAATCCGTAGTCTGGTTAGTCACATGGAGGTTCGTATTCTTACTGATGCCGTCATCAGCCCACGCTTGATCCTGGAGTGTCGTCGCCAGCTGTGGTCAATGTTCCGTCAAGTTGGTTTACTCTATCCTCACACTCGAGATGTGCACTGGGACTTTGGGTTCTACTGTCCTCACGCTTTGCAGTCAGGTAGACGCCCTCATCCTGCATGCTGCTCTTCTCTAGTTAAGCCACAACACGTGATCTGTTCTATACGAGATTGTCGAGGAAGACCAGTTGGTTTAGAGAACAAACACAAGTGCTGGTTCACTGTAAGTTTAGCATTATTAGAACTGCTAGTTTGATCCATTGTGTGTTTGTACATGTATACAGGAGGTGAGTGTGAGCTGTAAGCTACCCACAGCTACTGCCACTACACAGCTACCCACAGTTACTACCACTATACAGCTACCCTCAGCTACTACCACTACACAGCTACCCACAGCTACCAGTGACCACTCTAGAACACTCAGTGAGTTATAGCACATGAGAGTGTCCCTTCACTGTATGCTCCTCAATGCAGGTCCTCCTCCTCTCTCAGTGAAGCATCTAATCACAGCATGCAGGAGAGTTACTGACTGGCACACTCTGGGTCTACAGCTGGATCTCACTATGGATCAACTGGATGATCTACACATCACCTACCATGGCTACAGAGCTGACAGACTCAAGGCAGAGATGTTCAATGTGTGGTTAAAGAGCTCTCCCAGTGCATCTTGGAGTGACCTGTTGACAGCTTTGAGGGCCATGGGTGAAGACAGTGTAGCCAGTGATATTGCAGCAACACAATCATCAGGTAATGAACTGACTATCACACCTCACTGATACTGATACCACACTAGGACGAGAATCAGTCTCAAGTCAACTACAAGAATCAGTCCCCAGACGATCACGATCACCTATCTTTTAATCAGGATCAGGAATATTCTCGCCACTCTTCTAGATGATCGTACCCTCATATCGTGCATGTATTATAGTAAGTAGCATATTGTTGTAAGCATGCTGTTTAAGTATTCATGTACTGTATTGTGCCATATTCAGTTTTGTTTCTGTGCAACACAGCCACGACTCCATCCACACCACTGCCTGGGTATACTAGGAAGATCTCATCTCCTCCTACCCTACTCACACCGCAGCATGATCTCATACCAAACCACCACTGATGTGTAGCCCACCAGCTCTTCATCCTCTACTCAACACTAATCATTCTCTATACTGACTAATCACTGGTCAATCCTACATTACTAACTGTCTATACTGTTAGTGTAATACAATTTTTGTATCAAAAAATGCATCAACTTCAGTGATACGTGTGTGGGCTAGTGTTCATGATAGGTTGTAGATATCACTAACTATACAGTATGTTATAGTGGAATGGTGGGCACCATTGGAACCATCCATTATAGTGAAGGTGTCTTCTGGTAAGACTAGAGGATTAGCTTTACTAGATCTCAAGTCTAGAAACAGCTCTGTATGCACAGCAACAACCAGCTCTTCTCCTTGTCTGCACTAAGAACTGTTGCAACGTACCTTCATTATAATCATAGACTATACAGACTAGTCCCGGTTATGTATATAGTAGTTATATACCGACTGTGCGGTATATAACTACTTTAAACCATAGTCCGCTGCTTGCCTGACGTCTAGCTGGCTATCTTACGTCGCAGGAAGACCGCAGAGCAGCCCAAGCGCCGTTTCTTTGTCGATTCTCGAACGCGGCGGCCATCTTGAAACGCGTGCGGGCTGTACACGATTTATAGCCCTCATTAACCCTCGTTACATCAAAGAGAATTATTCATACTATGGTTTAATAGTCAGATATAATTATAGTCTGTGATTGTAGTCAGCTATTAGGGTCTGTGTACTGTTTGTCCACCCAATATTCATTCCACAGACAACCCGGCCTCTTTGTAAACTTCAAAATTTATGCAAAATTGGAAATATTTGTTTGTGTTTTTTGTTTGGCAGCCAAATGCAAGATGATTATCAACTGATTTTTCAATTTTTTATTTTGTGCTTATGAAGTAGTAACATGAAAATTAAACATTTATCTCTGTACAATACGTTGGAGCAGTCTATGCGGCTTGGTAATTGTTTTATCATGCCAATTCGAATGTTTTCAATAAAGTCAATTTGAATGTATAGCCCAGTATGGACACAACAGCGTCTTCGGACTGCTTAGCTTGGTGTGCTCCTCCTGGCCGAAGTATCTAAGCTAGTAAGAATATCTTTCAGTGGCATGTATATACGTACTATACATTTTACTAGCAGTGCACCTTGCTTTGTGAAAGGTACAAGGATTCCACACTGTTCCTTTGAGTTACGATTTGAGCCTTGCTGTGGTTTGAAGACTTTCCAGTGACTATTCCACAAAGTTAACCTTATTGATAAAGCCTCTTCTTCTCCTAGAAGTTTTTATATACGCTATCCCCCTTATGGTAAAATTATTGTTAGCTAACAATCTTAGTAAGTTGCTGCTTTTCAAATGCTTATACAGAGGACAAGATGCTGGCAACGCCTTCAATCACTACTCTACAAAGATCTCCTCAATCTACAGCAAGTTGTGATAATAGACAAGCACTGCGACTACCAGGAGTTGCTTGGTCTTGGCCTAAAATTGGGTCTCAAAATGACCCAACTTTGTAAAATAGATTATAGCTTATCGTGGTGACAGACTTAAGGCTGAGATGTTTGATGTTTGGCTGGATAACTCTCCTAATGCAACTTGGGGTGACCTGATCACAGCTTTGAAAGCCATGCATGGGCAGAAACAAAGTTGTCAGTGATATTGAAGCAGTCTACTCACCTAAAACAAGTCAGTAATGGAATACTGTTGTGCATGGTATCGTAGTATGTACCGTATTGTGGACTATAAAGCTGTTTCTTTTGTATGTGTTCAAAATTTTCGGAAGAGTTTGCGAAAATAATAAATCCGCATAAGTATGATTTTGTGTTTGGTCAAAGATTATTTATGTACCAGTCTAAATAATCTTTTCATCAAAATCAAAACTTTATGAAAACTCCACGAAAATTACTGGCTCTACCACATGTACATGTACATGTATGTTAATAAATTATAGTGATTAATATTATGATCTCAATTTCAACCCTACAGAACTGAATCCGGCCAGGGACAATCCTGCAGTCAAGATGGCACATGATGGTTACCAGTCCCTCACCAGCTTCGCTTTCAGTTGGAAAACTGTCATGGCAGTTATCATTGCCTTAATTGCTATTGTCTGTGCATTGGTTTTTTACTTAACATGAGCTCAGTACAAACATAATTTTCTATACAGCTGTTACTCTTTTTTAATAGTAAAACTTGTGTTTATGGTTATTTCCAAACTTTTGAACATATAACCTGATTGTGGTCAGAGTTGTGACTGTAGTAGTGACTATTTTTTATCGGAGTTCAAATTTTGGTTAGCGCATAATGGTTATGCTAAGTTGACGCCCAGTTTTAATAACTTTTCTGGCGCCGAGACACTGAGTGCTTTCGCTCATGTGAAGAAGATGAACCTGGAAAAATTAGTAAGTTCTGTGCTGGAGGCGACCAGATGATGAAAGCATGATTGTATAGCTATTATTGTTGTGGCAAATTAAAGACTGTTCCTGACTCCCTACTGTTCATGTAACTGTATGCACGTGATTTTGTTGTACGACTAAACTTTCATCCAGTTATAAACATGGTCAAACTTTAGCATTATAATTTATAATGTATGTTATTTCCATTTGGTCATCGTCTCATACCCGGCTCATGATCCTCGTTGTATTGTTCTCTCACATAGAACAAGAAAATTAAAAAGATTTCTATCGAAATCAAAAGGATGTAGGGTTGTGAAATCTACCACTGGTCAACAATGTAAACTAACAAGGAACAAGCATGGAATGGTAACACGATTGACTTGCTAACAGACCATAGATCCCTACATCAGTGGCCGCTGTGGTTGGCTATAGCTAGTTCGGCTAGTTGCTGTTGACTGTCACCTGACGTGCATTCAGCTTGTGACAGCCACTGATGTAGGGATCTATGGTCTGTTAGCAAGTCAATCATGTTACCATTCCATGCTTGTTCCTTGTTAGTTTACATTGTTGACCAGTGGTAGATTTCACAACCCTACATCCTTTTGATTTCGATAGAAATCTTTTTAATTTTCTTGTTTGAGTCCTTTTTTCTCAGTTTTTCAGTGAAGTGCAGTTCAATATCAAGCAATTACTGTGCCGTCTTTGTTTCCACCATTGGTTTGGTTTACCTATTGTTGATGGCTTTTCTTTATTATCAACAATTTTAAACTTGTAGCTAAATATTTCTTATGCTGTAGATATCAGCTCGCCTACGCATGCATGAATACAGCATGTACAGTGCATGCGAGCCCCGCCCACGCTTGTTTACGGCGGTTATAATTATCTGACAACGCAGAATGGTGATTCTGCGCTTGCTAGCTTACCGTAGTTCAAAGAGTCCAGACAAATGTGTTCTCCGTGGTCTATACGGCGTGGCGATACTTAAGCTAGTGCTTGGTCACGTGCGTTAACCACAGCTTGGTCACGTGCGTATTGCGCAATCACAATAATGGCGTCTAACACTTAGCTGACAACGGATCACGATCGAGAAATCGTGGAATTTATATCGCCGTTTCGCTAAAAACTAAGTTCAAAAGGCACATGCCAGAAGAATTTCACGACTGTTCGTGGGCGTTTTCGTCTCGGCACTGCTCACGTAAAGGTGCTAGGCGAGTGGAAGAAATTAAAGAAAGAAAGAAAACGAAGATGACGACCGTCGATTTTCACCGTTTCTAGGTTCATCACTTTAGTAACAATCCCGAGCAATCTCCTTGCTACTGTAAGATGGGGCGACGCCAGATAGCTGATTTAAGTGTCTTTGGATGTATAAAATTCATCAGCAGGCGAAATATCAGCGCTTGAACGCTAATACATTGTATGTAGCCGCCATCTTGTTTTCTCGTTCAACCCTACATAGGGAGGCACTACCGTGCCTCCCCAATAAGGAGATATTTAGAGCTTAAGCCAGGAAAACCCGAACTATTCTTTCTTGCTGCCCTTTGCACAATATAATCTACAGTGTCCTGGCTATTACACAGTTGCCCGTTTTACAAGGAAAATGGGTGTACCCACACTCCAGTAGCACACTTGCCGTATTTGGAACAAAATTATTTCGTACTCGGCAATCAGGAGAGACCCACATAGGGGTGGGTGGGTCGTGGGGAGGGCTGGAGGGCGTCAGGTGGCAAAAGGAGATGTATCTTCTTCCATCGCTCTTGCTGGTAGGGGATTTTTGCCGAAATCGTGTTTTCTCATTAAATATTCGCCCCTCTGTAACTTACAGACAGAGACCTTTTTGCAAAATCCCAAACGTACGTTTCTTCCTTGTGTACCGTTTCTTCCTTGTGTACTCTGCTTGTGTACCAAAGTTTATGTTTGACATTTTGTGTGGGTGTGGCATGCTACGTGCTTTTTCGTCATTGGGTGGAGCTTGCTACGCCCACAAGACGAATGGCGACTTTCTTGGGTGATCAGTGTGACTGAGCAGGCCTTCAACTATCAGTAGAAACCAAAATATTTGCAATCCTGATGTTAGGGCAATCCACCCTTAACTTCTGGAGGCTATGTGATCATTAGTGAGGAAAAGGAACTCCTCTCAAAAGGAGCCAATATATAAATTGCCCCAACCCTGACTGAAGGGCTTTTGGATGGTGAGCACTGCAGAGGGTATTGTTCTAATCTTATGACTCTGTCTACACCCACTGTATGGATAGCGCAGTGATACAGCCCACCTTAAACTAATTTGAGATTAATTGTCTTGTGGGAGGCTTTGATTTAGAAAGGGGCGAAATTTGTTTTGATAAGAATATGTGAACATAGCACTTTTTTGAAAACTATAGAAATCACCTAGGACAACACTAGTTTATCATTCCCATTTAATAGCAAAACTACTATACAGTTGGACCAGGAAGAACAGGAAGTGGGCATGGAAAATAATACTTCTCCCTCTCTCTCTCTCTCTCTCTCTCTCCCTCCCTCCCTCTCCCTCTCTCCTTCCCTCTCTCCCTCCCTCTCTCCCTGTCTTCCAAGATCCCATATCAGATGATGAGTATGTTGCTATCCATCATATCTCTCTCAATGTGCACAGTCAGTCGCTGTGTGTTGCTAACATGGGAGGACATGCTCTAACCTTCAACTTCTCATTCTCTCCTATCGACAAAACCCCGCAGGTCAGCACTGTGTAAGACATGCCTAGGATTTACATTCAAAATAACACTGCTTAGAAAAATTTTAAACTAAAATTCAGCTAAAATTTCGCAGTTAAAAAATTAATGAAAAATTTGCTATTATGACAAACAAATTTTTGTGTACTGTACATTATCTCTCTATTCACTGCAGTCATTATCGGTTGATCTCGCCAGTGATTCAGTGATGGTCTCTGAGGCAGATCCTAGCGACTCAGCATCACGACCATCGAACTGGTCCTGGGAGTTCCAGAATGGCTCAGCCTCCATCCTACCGGGCCTGTATCTGGTACAGCACTGCTACTGCTATCATGTACGAGATGGAGCTGTCATGATCACCACACTACTGTATAATAGACACAATAACCTGTGAGCTGATACACTCATGCATCTATAATCCACCTGGTTGATTCTCACTCACTCATTCACTCATTTACTCACTCATTCATTCACCAACTCACTCATTCACTGACTCACTCACTGACTCACTCACTGACTCACTCACTCACTCACTCACTCACTCACTCACTCACTCATTCACTCATTCACCCACTCACTCACTCACTCTCTCTCTCTCTCTCTCTCTCTCTCTCTCTCTCTCTCTCTCTCTCACTCACTCTCACTCTCTCTCTCTCTCTCTCTCTCTCTCTCTCTCTCTCTCTCTCTCTCTCTCTCTCTCTCTCTCTCTCTCTCTCTCTCTCTCTCTCTCTCTCTCTCTCTCTCTCTCTCTCTCTCTCTCTCTCTCTCTCTCTCTCACACTCAGGATTGCATTGGGCACTTCTCACGGTCTGGTAGTAGTGGATGCTAATACTAACCAATGCCTCAAGACTCTATCCAACCTCACAAGCATTCTCTGTAAGCCCACACTATCCTTCCCCTCTCTCATTCTTTATCTTCCCTTCCTTTCTCTATCCTTCTCTCGTCATCATTATTTCTCTACTCTCTCCCCCTCTCTCTTTCTCTTCGCCCTTCCCTCCCTTTCTCCATTATCCCCTTCTCTCTCACACACATTTCATATTTCTCTCCTCTTCTTCCCAGATATGGCTGACCCCTCCCACTACTCTAAGCAGGTCCACAGGCACAGAGGGAAGACCATGTCTCATCAGAGAAGATCCTCCTCTCAGGTGGCGTTTACTAGACGATGCTCTGCTCCACTGATGGAGGTAGCTAAGTCCAGTACACCACAAAGCCCTCTGTCAGCCACACCAACACCTACTACCCAGGCTAAGTATGTTACATGTAGTCTATACAGTTCTTTGAATCTCATACTGTGTGCACCATTGTCATACTAAAACTTTAAAAAATTGAGCTTTTAGATTTTTATGTGAAAATTGAGCTTTTTAATTTTTTGTGTAAAAATTGAGCTTTTTGTGTGAAAAATGAGCTTTTTATTTTGTGTGAAAATAATATTTATTTTTTGTGTGTGAAAATGCTTACTGTGTATAAATATTCATGCTTAGAGTAAAGTATATAAACTGTGCAGAATGACAGTGCAGTGTTGATTGTCTCTGTGCCATCCTCTCGTGTAGTGGGGATCTGAGGAGAGTAGAAGAGCTGGATGCTGATCTCGACAGCAGCACAGTGACCAGTGTGGAGATGGTGCCAGTTGCTCTAAACAAAAGTACAAAAACCCATAAACTACATACGTAAATGCAATACACAAGCATAATGAACATGCTGTTACACTCTAGTTTTTAGTACTTTCTGTATAGTGAGAAGTTTTTTGAGAAAATTTTTTCAGATTTCATACAATTCTACCCAGAAATGTCTTATTTTAGTTGACAAAAATAGCCCACTGGTATTGATTCACGAAATGTTCTTTCTCATGCATCTCTCTTGCGAAAATTTCCCGCTGTACAGTACGTGTAGAATTGTTGTACAGATTTGTATTATCTCCTTTTTCCTTGTGATCAGGCTCACCTCCTCAGCTCACTCTGTGGGTTGGGACCAGCTGTGGTAAGGTGGCTGTGTACCCCTTGCGAAGACCATTGAGAAGAGAACTGACACAAGTAGCTCCAAGATTGAGCTGCAGCCAACAGGTTAGCACATGTATAACACAATGATGACGTTACTATTTGGCTGCTATAGGGTTTATAGTCGAGCGGAAATCTGCAGTGGTTGCTATGGTGTTCTAAGCGACAGAGGACAGAAAATAGTTACACCTTATCGAGGTTGGTGTAATGGTGTTTGTGTTTCACCTGCCTTATTAATTTTATAGGTTGATCATATTAATTTTTATTAGCATTCAGTCGCTATTTTGATCGTTCCTTGCATTCTGCTTAAATTTAATAAACAAAAAAGTGTTTACACACTATCATAAATGCCATAGTGGAGTGCATTTTTGTGCATCGCGTGGTTGTTGCAATAAAAATGTGTAGTACACACCTACACTCCACACAGACATGATGTGTGTAGCTAAATCAGCTGTAGATTTAATAAAAGAGTGACTGCACACCCTGTACTATAAATTAAACATTGTGCAATGCGTTTTTGTGCATCAAGTGTTGTTGCAATACAAACGTGTAGTACACTCCTACACTCTATACATAACATAGCTTTCAAATGTGTGTAGCTAAATCAGCTGTAAGAATTCATGATTGCTAACGTACAGTAGGACACACATACATGTATTATGAATTATTATGTGAGAGCAGTGTGAGAGTGTTTGAATGTACAGATGGTGATGGTTCCCGCACAAGAGGGTCTACATCAGCCATGGCAGCTAGCTATATGACAGTGATCAACAAGTTCAAGATCAAGGTATTAATAGAAGATGACTCATGATCAGTTGTATAATGCACTGTGTAGAGTATGGGTTTCCCGGGAATGCACACGGTTAGTCGATGTGAGCCAATGCTGGGAGGAGCAGTGGATATACTGCGCAGTGGATACTTTGCCAGTGAAGGTATATCACATAGAATAAAAATTAATATCTTCATGGAGATTGTCGTGTCATGGAAATTCACTTTGTATAGGTCTCCCGTGCATTATGAGTGTTGTTAGTAATGGACAGATTCTAGTGCACACACTGCCTGGACTGAAACCAGTACTGGAAGTGTCCTTCCCTCCTTTACTAGAGTACAGGTACTATATGCACCCTCTCATGCACTCACTCACCCACTCACTCATGCACTCACTCATACACTCACTCACTCACTCACTCACTCACTCACTCACTCACTCACTCACTCACTCATACACTCACTCACCCACTTCGTGTTGCATTTTTCTGTCTCTCATTATTCTCAGTATGCATCTCATCATGATGCTATAGCAGCTGTTTGCTGTGTACTCTTTTTCATTGGTTGATCATTCCTAGCAACAATAACTGGGCTGTGCTAGTCTAGTTATACCATCAGTATTGTGCAAACATTCATTAGGAATAATGATAACATGCATTAGTTTGATATTAGTCAATTATGTATTATCAATACTAGATTGTACTACACACTCACTCATTCTCTCTCTCTCTCTCTCTCTCTCTCTCTCTCTCTCTCTCTCTCTCTCTCTCTCTCTCTCTCTCTCTCTCTCTCTCTCTCTCTCTCTCTCTCTCTCTCTCTCTCTCTCTCTCTCTCTCTCTCTCTCTCTCTCTCTCTCTCTCTCTCTCTCTCTCTCTCTCTCCTCCCTTTCTCCAGACCCCTCCATACCTTCACTATCTCTGGTGATGGTCAGGCTCTCTATCTCCACTCATCATCTCAGATTCAGCGTGTCAGTGTCACTAAACAGGATCATCTCAACCTGCCAGCTGGTCTACCTAGTGTGTATGTCAACCTCGAGCCCCCTCAACCAGCTAGCAAGGGTATACTGAGCACCTTGTTTGGATCAGGATCCACTAGTGTGGACAGGAATGAACTGTGTAAGCTAGTACACTATATTTCTGTCTGTCTATTCCTCTGTCTGTCTGTCTGTCTGTCTGTCTGTCTGTCTGTCTGTCTGTCTGTTAATCAGTAACTTGTAGAATTATCTAGCTGATATTATAATATGGAACAAAGTATGTATACACTGTACACTGGCTATGGTCTGTCCCATTTCTATTCATACCCAAACCACTAGCTTGCTCAGCCTATCACTGCTAGTGCAGGTGTGCAAGCTTCAAAGGAAGGGAGGCAGTATATTTGCGGACTACATGCATGTGTGTGTACTGGAATGGTTGGTTACTGAGTGAGAGCTAGGTAAGCACATAGACTAGACTCAGAGGTTTTGCTTTCTATCCTTTTCTCTCTCTCTCTCTCTCTCTCTCTCTCTCTCTCTCTCTCTCTCTCTCTCTCTCTCTCTCTCTCTCTCTCTCTCTCTCTCTCTCTCTCTCTCTCTCTCTCTCTGTCTCTCTGTCTCTCTAGTTGGTAGTGAGTCTGCTGGCAAGCCATTTCGATCTGTTGCTTGTAGAGATGATGCCAGAACTGGTGCCTTGTCGGGTTACTCGAGACTAGCACCAGCCGTTGAAGTGAGAGGAGAGGGAGGGGCTTCAGGTGGTGATAATGCATTCAAGAGAGCAGCTATGGTATATTATGTGTTACTACAATAACTTGGTATTATGTTACTAAAAATAGGCATTGGACAAGCGAGGGAAGGAGCTAGGAGATCTGAGAGAAAAGACAGAAAAAATGTCAGCCGATGCGACCGGTTTTGCTAAAGTCGCTAGAAGACTTGCTGAAAAATCTAAGAAATCGTTTTGGTGAAAAAATGACATTTTGTTTTTATTGTGTAACTCTATACTGGTATCATACTGTATTATAAACATTGACTCACTAAGGCAGTCTCATGTCTAACATTATAGAGATTGCAACAATATACACATTCTGTCAATAGCAGATACTGATAACAATAGTAATAATAGCCAGTAATAATTATTATTTCTGGCTACAATTAAGCCCTCTCAAAATCAAGTCTGACTCCTAGTTTGATCATGTGTTGTCTGTAAGGTCTGGAGCCTCTGTTCATATGTCTGTACTATAGCTCCAATGCTAACAGTTTACACTATAAATTAATTTTTTGAGCATTTATACACGCATGTACAAGTATACTAAGTCAGAATTGCAATTTTAAGGATCATGCGACACTTGTTTTCATGTAGGGATTGTCTTTGTTCACTCAATCCCAGGTCCGGATGTATTACGTCACGGGCAGGAAGCACGTGACATGCACGCGCACGTGTACTATAAAAGAATATTACTATAAAGCCTCGTTCCAAGGCAAAGCAAGCATCAGGTCTCGGTGGCTCAGTGGGTAGGTGGTGTGTATGGCAGTGTGGTGTGCTGGGTTCAATCCCTCAGCAAGTGCTCCTTTTTTTTTTTTTTTTTTCACTAATAAAAACTGTTATTCAGACGTTAGTCTCCCGACGATCCTTAGTTAGGAAGACACTCCCGACGATCCTTAGTTAGGAAGACACTCCCGACGATCCTTAGTTAGGAAGACACTCCCGACGATCCTTAGTTAGGAAGACCCTCCCGACGATCCTTAGTTAGTTAGGAAGACCCTCCCGACTTTGCGCAGTTAGGCGAAGTTTTTTAAGGTCTTGGGTTTAGTATTTAGTTTTGTTTAGCACGTGAATACCATAGCAACGAGTGTGACGTAATACATCCGGACCTGGGATTGAGTGAACAAAGCCCATCCCTTTTCATGTACTGTACGTACCTGATATGAATACATGTACGTTATGTGAACGAAGCGTGGGAGAGTTAATTAATAATTATTACAGAAGTATTATAAATGTACTACGATTCCCGATGTAGAGTTGTAGACTACATTACTGAGTATTAGAAAATATGGCAGGAAAGCAGCAGCAGCGCAGACAACTTGTGAGCAAATGCGCAATGGCCCATGGGCATCAAGACCACTCGCAAGTGGAGGAAGCTTGTTTGAACGCTTTTCGAACTGAGGGCGGAGACGTGGTGGAGCAGCTACTGCCACTCTTATCAGAGCCAACTACAATCACAACGACAATCTGCAAGTATGGCATGTCGTTTCAGTTTATCAGGCAACCACAGCATGAGCTTAAGAATGAGCTAGAGTTGGTCTCTCTTCTCCATCTAGCAGCGTACTGGGGCTGGAAAAGCATTGTAAAAGATCTAGTATCTGTGTACAAGTGTGACGCTAACAGTAAAGACGAATTGGATCACATTCCTTTGCATTATGCCGCTAGTAATGGCCACATAGATGTCGTGAAATATTTTGTAGAAAAACAACTTTGTACTCCTATGGCCAAAAACAGCTTTGGAGAGACACCGCTTCACTTTGCTTGCAGTAAGGGTCATATTAAAATCGCCGAGTACCTCATCGATAGTGCATCATGTAGCCCACTATGTGTGAACGTGCGTGGTAGCACACCACTTCATTATGCTAGTCAGAATGGTCACCTCGAAATTGTCAAGTATCTGATCAGTAAAGAAAATTGTAAATCATCGTGTAAGAACGATAAATGGGAGACGCCGCTTCACTATGCTAGTCAAAACGGTCATCTTGAAGTAATCCAGTATCTCATAGAGAATAATGATAGTCATGAACCATGGCGTGAGAAAAATAGTCATGGAAACACACCACTTCATTTTGCTTGCAGTAATGGTCACCTCAACATTGTCAAGTATCTGATCGAAGAGAAACAATGTAACCCATCATGTGTGAACAATGAGCTCTGGACACCACTTCACTTTGCTTGTATCGATGATCATTTAGATATTGTCAAATACCTTTTAAAAACTGGATGTAACCCATCTAGTAAGAACAGGAACCAATATACACCACTTCATGATGCTTGTTGCCGTGGTCACCTTAAAGTTGCCAGGTACCTTATCAAACGGGCATTCTGTGATCCTTCTTGTAAAGACAAAGATGACAATATACCACTACTGTTAGCTTGTGTTAATGGTGAACTCAGTATTGTCCAATACCTTATCGAAGAGGAAGGCTGTGACCCATGTTATGGAGACAATGTGTGGGGAAACACACCGCTTCATGAAGCTTGTATTAATGACCGCCCTAAAATTGTAGAATATCTGTTGTCAACTGGACGAGTGAATCCACTGACTAAGAACAAGAAAGGCAACACTGCATTGTACTATGCTAGTGGCAAGTTTGATATAATGAAACTGTTTGAACCATTTAAAAAGTGTAGAACAGCCTTTCCAGTCCAGACCTTCACTAAACTGATCCTCACAGGAGACAGTGGAGCTGGTAAGACTACCATAGCAGAAGTCATCATCCGGCTAGCTAGATCTGCTGAAGAGTCAGAGTATGTCACTGATGTTGAACTTTACACAGCAGGAATCATTCCACATCACATCCAGAGTGAGCAGTTTGGAAACTATGTAATGTATGACTTTGCTGGGCAACAAGAGTACTATTCGAGTCATGATGCTGTGCTTGAGCAAGTGATGCAAAAATCTGCAGCCATATTTGTCTGTGTGATAGACCTGAGTGATAGCAAGGAGAAGATCTGTGAGTCACTCGACTACTGGCTAAGCTTTATCGACAATGCCTGCAGAACAGCAAAGGGTCAATCACACGTGGTGATCATTGGTAGCCATGCTGACCAGGTCATGTCATCGGTGGAAACAAAGAGCTCACTGCTGCAGAAAATCATAGATAAAAGAAAAGAAATTGAACGCCAGGAGTACGCAGAGTGCATTGCTATGGACTGTCGCAGAACCAACACTGATGGTTCACGCCGTTTGATCGCCACACTCACCAACAGCCAGAAAGCTATCACTGCCAGTCTGCCCATCATCCACTACTATTCTCATGTCGTCTATGCATTCCTTCGTACCAAGCTGAACGTGGTAGGCTGTACACTACATGATCTAATCTCTGAAATAGCTCAAGAAAATGATTCATCTCTTCCTAAAGACCAGACTGTTCTCACAGAAATTTTGACCACACTTAGTGATAAAGGACTCATTCTGTTCTTACAGCATGATCACGAATCCGGATCCAGCTGGATCATAGTAAAAACAGAAACCTTGCTTAAAGAAATTAATGGGACACTTTTTGCTCCTGACCATTTCAAGGAGCACCGTGATCTTGCCAGCAACACTGGTGTAGTACCTGTCTCTAAACTTCGAAGCGTGTTTCCAAACTATGACTCAGAGATGGTCGTTGGATTTCTCAAATCATTGCAGTTCTGTCGATCATTGGACCAATCAGTGCTCCAGTATACTAACCTCCAGACTACACACTCTTACTCCACAACTGATCTCCTCTTCTTCCCTGGTCTCGTTCAGTCAGAACAACCAGACAGCCTTGTGCAGCAGGGAGCACTAAAGTTTGGCTGGTGTCTGAAGTGCATGGATCCACACGAATTCTTTAGCTCTCGTTTTCTTCACGTCCTTCTTCTCTCAGTAGCTTACAAGTTCCCTCTAGCCAGTCAAGCTGCTTCATCTTCTGTCAGTGGTCTTCAGCGCACATGTAAAATCTGGAGGAATGGTATCTTCTGGAGTAATTTAGATAACATCACAATGGTGATAGAGCTTCTTGACAAGAACAGATGTGTGTTGGTGGCCATGTCGTGTGATGACACCAGTCCAATTGAGCATGCTGAACTTCGCAGTTCTCTCATTGTTTTAGTTCGTCACCTCCAACAGCAGTATTGCCCTCGTCTCAATGTATGTGAGTTCCTCATCTCTCCTGATCTCATCCAGCAATATCCTCTGGATAACCTGCCTGACTCTGACCTACTCGACATCCATCACGTCGCTCGATCTATGCTCCTTCACAAGAAAGGTGTTCCTAGTTATAAAGATGAACGTGGCTTCCTCACAATTGAAGCACTTCCCTTTGAGCCATATCATCAACTTAGTTCCTCCTCTGTGTGTCAGCTACTCAATCCTAGCTTGACTAACCAGCCAGTTTCTAGTCCTCTCCTCCAGGAGGTAAGGCAGCTCTGTCGTCAAACTAAGATAAAGCCAAAAGTGTACAAGGAACTTAGAGAGCATCTGGACAAGCTAAGTCTATTCGCTGACAGGAGTCCTCTGGTGAGCTGAGTGGCTGTGCTATATAGCATGTGATGGTAGTAATGTTTCTCTTGGTGTGTGCAGGAGGTGGCTGGGTTGAAGGAGGAGGACCTATCAAGTGATCCACCCAAAGCTCCTGGTAGCCCCAGTATCCTCAGTGAGTCACAGTACACACATACACAGAAATTTTGGTCAGGCTTACAGAAACCATACTTATGCCGCTCTAGGTGGTAATTTTCTTGTATTGTATCCTTGTTTCTTTTTCAGCAAAGTGCAGTTCAATATCATGCATGTACTAAGCCTCTTTATTTCCACCATTAGTTTAGTTTTCCTGTTGTTGATGGCTTTTTAATATATATATATTAATTTTTAACTTGCAGCTAATAATGCTGTACATATCTGCTCACCTATTGTGCATGCATGCATGCACTGCATACGAGCCCGCCCATTTTTTAGACTATCTGGCAAGCGCAGAATGGGGATCCTACACGAGCTTACTGTTCTTCGAATAATATTATGTGTTCACCGTGATCCTAGTGCTTGGTCACGTGCGCTCGCCACTGCTTGGTCACATGCTTATTGTGCAATCACAATAATGGCCTATTAGGGAGGCACGGTAGTGACTCCTATGTAGGGATGAACGAGAAAAAAAGATGGCGGCTGCATACAATAAAGAAATTAAAAAGATTTCTATCGAAATCAAAAGGATGTAGGGTTGTGAAATCTACCACTGATTCACAATGTAAACTAACAAGGAACAAGCATGGAATGGTAGCACGATTGACTCGCTAACAGACCATAGATCCCTACATCAGTGGCTGCCGTGGTTAACCTAGTTGCTGTTGACTGCTGACACCTGACGTGCATTCAGCTTGTGTACAGCCACTGATGTAAGGATCTATGGTCTGTTAGCAAGTCAATCGTGCTACCATTCCATGCTTGTTCCTTGTTAGTTTACATTGTGAACCAGTGGTAGATTACACAACCCTACTTCCTTTTGATTTCGATAGAAATCTTTTTAATTTCTTGTTTGTGTCCCTTTTTAGTGCAGTGCAGTTCATTGCACGTGCTGAGCCGTCTTTGTTTCCACCATTGGTTTAGTTTTCCTGTTTTTGATGGCTTTTCAATTTAAACTTGTAGCAAAAAATAATTGTTATGCCATACATGATATTATCAGCTCGCCTACGCATACATGCATGCATGAATTGCATACAAGCCCCAGCCACACTAGTTTGTAGACATTTACGGCGGTTATAATTATCTGGCAAGCGCAGAATGGTGATCCTATAGTTTGCTGTTCTTCGAAGACTCCAGACAGATATGTGTTCTCTGTGATCCATACGGCGAGGAGATACTCAAGCTAGTGCTTGGTCACATGCGCTAACCACTGCTTGGCCACGTGCGTATTGCGCAATCACAATAATGGCGTCTAACACTTAGCTGACAATGGATCACGATCGAGAAATCGCAGAATTTATATCGCCGTTTCGCTAAAAAATAAGTTCAAAAGGCACATGCCAGGAAAATTTCACGACTGTTCGTGGGTGTTTTGGTCTCGGCACTGCTCACGTAAAGGTGCTAGGCGAGTGGAAGAAAGAAAGAAAACGAAGATGACGAAACTCGATTTTCACCGTTTCCAGGTTCGTCACTTTAGTAACAATCTCGAGCAATCTCCTTGCTACTGTAAGATGGGGCAACGCCAGATAGCAGATTTAAGTGTCTTTGGACGTATAAAATTCATCACCAGGCGAAATATCAGCGTTTGAACGCTAATACATTGTATGTAGCCGCCATCTTTTTTCTCGTTCAACCCTACATAGGGAAGCACTACCGTGCCTCCCTAATATTAGCATTCAAACGCTGATATTTCGCCTGGTGATGAATTTTATACGTCCAAAAACACTTAGATCTGCTCTCTGGCGTTGCCCCATCTTACAGTAGCAAGGAGATTGCTCGAAATTGTTACTAAAATGACGAACCTGGAAACGGTGAAAATCGAGTTTCGTCATCTTCGTTTTCATCTTTCTTTCTTTCCTTCCTTCCTTCCTTCCTTCCTTCCTTCCTTCCTTTCTTTCTTTCTTTCTTTCTTCAGCGCGCCTAGTGCCATTACGCGAGCAATGCCGAGATCAAAACACCCACGAACAGTCGAGAAATTCTCCTGGCAGGTGCCTTTTGAACTTTTTTTAGCGAAACGGCGATATAAATTCCGCGATTTCTCGATCGTAATCCATTGTCAGCTATGTGTTAGACGCCATTATGGTGATTGCGCAAATACGCACGTGACCATTGGCTATCGCACGTGACCAAGCACTTGCTAGAGTATCTCCGCGCCGTATGGATCACGGAGAACACATACCCGGTATTTGTCTGGAGTCTTAGAAGAACGGTAAGCTCCTGTAGGATTCCCATTCTGCGCTTGCCAGATAATTATAACCGACGCATTGGTCTACAAACAAGTGTGGGCGGGGCTCGTATGCACTGCATCTTGCTGATATGTACAGCATAGAAATTATTAGGCATGCGCTTATTATGCTGGAATAATTTTAGAATAATAGGTAACTGAAAGAAATTGAGAATATTCGAGAATAATCGGTCAAATTTGATCACCCATGACGGTCACGTGTGCATCATCAGGACGATGAATGGAAGCAGCAGTAAACGACGTTCATTCTGTCTATTGAGCTACAGAGATCAGCATTCACTTCTACGCATTGGTAAAGGGTATCAACAGGCTAAGCACGACAATGGCTTGCAATGTGACTCGTGGACTTTGCTTTCGTTCTTGCGTTATTATGGCTGGCTCACCTTGAAAACCATCTTAGACTTCTCTGACAGCAAAAGCGCCCATAGTTGACTACCTAAGTACTTGTAGATTTAATCAAAACTGTTGGATAGCTCTGAGTTTGCGTAGACATCTCCTAGATTAATGGCTACCTACTTCAGGAATTTCAGTGCAAGCCTCTATACAATGCATCAACATAATGGTACTTACCATACTTGTGAAATACATGTATGTAGCTTTAATTTTCTTATAGTTTGCTATTATCTTTAATTGCATAAAATTAATGAGCAATGATATTAAGCGATGAAAACTTTTATTTGGCGAAAATTTTATGAGAATAATCCTGGAATAATCGGTTAATTTTGTGAGAATAATAGGTTAAAATTTTGAGAAATTCTTAAAAGAATAAAGGAAAATTTAAAAGAATAATAAGCTCATGCCTAGAAATTATTAGAAAAGCCATCAACAACAGGAAAACTAAACCAATGGTGGAAACAAAGATGGCTCAGTATATGCATGATATTAAACTGCACTTCACTGAAAAAGAAAGAAGGACACAAACAAGAAAATTAAAAAGATTTCTATGGAAATCAAAAGGATGTAGTGATAAAGAAATCTACCACTGGTTCACAATGTAAACTAACAAGGAAGCATGGATTGGTAACACCACATTGACTTGCTAACAGACCATAGATCCCTACATCAGTGGCTGTACATAAGATCAATATTTTGTCACAAGCTGAAGGTGCAGTCAATAGGAACTAGCAGAACTGCTGTAGTCAAGCCACAGCAGCCACTGATGTAGGGATCTATGGTCTGTTAGCGTGTTACCATTCCATGCTTCCTTGTTAGTGAACCAGTGGTAGATTTCTTCATCACTACATCCTTTGATTTCGATAGAAATCTTTTTAATTTTCTTGTAACACTTAGCTGACAATGGATCATGATCGAGGAATTTATACGCCGTTTCGCTAAAAATAAAGTTCAAAAGGCACCTGCCAGAAGAATTTCACGACTTTTCATGGGTGTTTTGGTCTAGGCACTGCTCACATAAAGGCGCTAGGCGCACTGAAGAAAGAAGAAGAAAACTACAAAGATGACGAAATTCAATTTTCACCGTTTCCAGGTTCGTCACTTTAATAACAATCTCATTGCTAATATAAAGATGGCCAATGCCAGAGAGCAGATCAAAGCATCCTTGGACGTATAAAATTCACTACCAGGTGAAATATCAGCGTTTAAACGCTGTGTAATACATTGTATTGTAGCTGCCATCTTGTTTTCTGTTCATTCCTACATAGGGATGCATTACCGTGCCTCCCTAATACCTATAAATATTTCAAATACCTCTTTTGTAGCTATTTCATCGCCTCCTAAACATTCTCCTCTGTCATCATCTCCAATCTCCCAACCATCATCTCCACTCTCCCTCTCACTGCCATCCTTACCACCTCCACTATCTGAACTGCTGTTGCCTCGACCACTCCCCTCGCCTGCACCATCTCCTTCACTGTCTCAACCACTACCGTCTCACGCATTTCCCTCCTCATCATCTTCTCTACCAAGTGAACAACTGTCAATCATACCATCTCCACAATCTCAGCCACTGCTGTCTCAGCGGCTTTCACTTGGTAATACACGTGTTGTTTATTAGTTAAATAATTATGCATAACATAGAGTGTGTTCATTATACTGCTATGCATGAAGTGGCAGTATAAGTATGCTGTATACATAACCACACTATAGCTTCACATTTAATATACTATTGTGCTCACTTTCTCTAATAGTTGTAAGATGTGCTCACATAGTGAACTGGTGTGCATGGTAGTTATATTTATGAGTTATGCCATATCTGTTGAATTTTATTGCATGCTGCAAGAATACTATGTGTTTCACCAGGAGCGTATCAGGCATTCAACAGTTGATAGCGAAGTCCTGCTTGCTCTGCAACAACCTTAGTTATTATAAAGATGTTTTTGCTAACCGCATAAGACGGCGACTGGCTGAACGCTCGCTTGTTTGAGTTAGCAGGAGATGGCCAGGACTATAAGCGTAGATGAATGTATAGGTATAGGAAATAGCGAGCCACTACGCGAAAAGAAGGCCCAAGTTCCCAGTAGCACCATGCAGCGCATGGCGGTAGACTCTAGACTTCGATATCACTATAGCCAATACTGCAGTTGAACACTCCTTCCCCTTATACGCTTCTGGTTTCGCATGTACTTACACCAGCATGTGTTTGGATTTTGCAGATACATTAATGTGTCATTTTTCTATTAATGTTAAAAACTACAGGTTCTCTGCTTGGAGTTGATGTATATGGAGAGACTGTACTGGAGGTTGTGGGAGACAAGGCTCAAAAGCTTGAGTGGCATGGTTATGGATTCTATATTGAAGTCCCTCAAGGAGCTCTTCCTCCTGGAGTGACTGCTGTTCTGCGTTTGAAGCTCATTTTAGGAGGCCAGTTCCAGTTCCCTAAAAATAGTCAGCTTATCAGCGCCCTCTACTGGGTCTCATCTAGTGTGGAGTTCCTCAAGGAAGTGGCTGTCAATATAGAGCATTGTGCCATCATCAAGACTAAGGAACAGTGCTCCTCATTAAGATTCATTATTGCCAAGTGTTCACAGACAGTTGCCCCATATATATTCAGGGAAAAAAAGGGAGAGTTTAACCCACTCAGCCAGTATGGTACCATCAAGCTAAAGCGATTTTCTATAATTGGACAAATAGCACCATCTGACACAGAAACATTCTGTGCAGCTCTTATGTTTTACAAGAAGAAAACCACCTGTCCATTTGTTGCTGACTTTCACTTTGTTGCAGTAAAAGATCTTAGACCTAGTCGACAGGTAATGTCAGCCTGATTATGCTATGCCCATAATAGCACAGCATATGCATGCTGCTTGTACACGAACATCGTAACTGAACTTTGTGTGATTTTTACTTTACCTCAGAGAGTGTTTAGTGAGTATCAAGGCTGGATTAAGGATGACACCAGATTATCATTCTGTTTCAACAGCAACATTATACAGTTGGGCCAGGAAAATGAGACAGTGCAGGACTCATGGAGAATTCTGCCACTAACACCTCCACAGGTATGGTATCATGCAAACGGTGTTCTGCAGCAGCTATGGTGATGCGCAGTTCTCTTACTCCTGATAAAAATATAGATCACCTATGGCGCTGTATGTCACTATGAAAAAGGTGGAAGCATTCCATGCTGCTCGTTTCAGTTAAAATATGAGCGATATTGTTGCTACCAGCAACTATGTTACAAGGTGGATCTTATTGGTGTCTCACCTAGTACTTGCAGCTTTCACATACGTTGTCCCCAATACGGTAAGAAGTTTCTTTAAATTATCAATATCAAATTGACTATAATTGATATGACATGCATACAGGGAACATGGTGACATCGATTTCTACCGTTCAAGAATTTTCTCAGTCTCGTCTCAGTAGTAAGTCATCATTCTGACAGTCATCATCATAGCTCATTCAAATTATGTTAAACTTGTAAAGCCAACATTTTCATGGGTATATCGCAATACACACTCAGTCTGACAAAAATTTGAATTGATATAACTTAATGGCTTATTAATAATGTGAGAAGAATTTATGTTTCTCTCCTCTCACAGCAAAAGATCTTGTTGAAGCAGTCAAAGAGATTGGCCCTAACTGGCATGCTCTTGGATTACAACTTGGTCTTACAATAAGCAAACTTGACTCAATAGAATGGTCTCACCATTTTAATGTAGACAGATGCAAGCCTGAGATGTTAGATAGTTGGCTAAAGAAGTATCCTGATGCAACTTGGGGTAACCTGATGAAAGCTTTGACAGCCATAGGCGAGGAAATGATTGCCCGCAATATTGAAGCAGCTGGCCACTCACCTGATGAAAGTAAGGGGTATAACTATTGTGAACCTGATTGCACTACTTTTTTCGTTTCCTATATCACGCTTCTGTTCAACTCTTGCAGAAGTGAATCCTATCACCAATCCTGTAGTCAAGATAGCACATGATGGTTATCAGTTCCTCTCCACCTTCAGAATAGCAACCATTATAGCAATCATTATTACAGTATTTGCTGTCTTACTTGCTATTTTGTTTCTCAAGTAGTATGAATGTGACAATCTGGACCGTGGACAATGATTTCATAAAATTATTATAATTGTATATTGGCGTCTGGAGTCTTCGAAGAACAACTCACCATAAGCTCGTGTAGTATCACCGTTCTGCTGCTCGCCAGATAGTATCACAGCCGTACAGAATTTTGTAAACTGGAGTGGGCGGGGCTCGAATGCTTTGCATTCTAGCTTGCAGAATGCATGCAGTATTTAGGAATAATAATTTTTGAGCTACAAGTTAAAAAGGACACATAATTAGAAATTATCAACAACAGCAAACCAAACTTATGGTGTAAACAAAGGAATACATGATCTTGCCGAATTCGAACTGCACCAAAAATTTGAAACTCAAAAAAGGACACAAACAAGAAAATAAAAAGATTTCTAACGGAATCAAAAGGATGTAGGGATGAATGAAATCTGCTACTGGTCAACAATGTAAACTAACAAGGAACTAGCATGGAATGGTAACACGATTGACTTGCTAACAGACCATAGATCCCTACATCAGTGGCTGTACATAAGATGCAGTCAAGTTGAATTCAATTCAATGCACTTCGGTGTCAGTCAACAGCAACTAGCTGAATTAGTTATAGTCTGCCACAACAGCCACTGATGTAGGCATCTATGGTCTGTTAGCAAGTCAATCGTGTTACCATTCCATGCTTGTTCCTTGTTAGTTTACATCTACACGATCCTTTTGATTTCGATAGAAATCTTCTTGTTTGTGTCCTTTTTTCTTTTTCAGTGAAGTACAGTTCAATATCATGCAATTACTGTGCCATCGTTGTTTCCACCATTGGTTTGGTTTTCCTGTTGTTGATGACTTTTCTTTATTATTAACAATTTTAAACTTGTAGCTAAATAATTGTTATGCTGTAGATATCAGCTCGCCTACGCATGCATGAATACAGTGCATACTCACCATAGCTTGGTAGGTACGACGGGTATCATGGTATCGCATGTTGAGTTAGCAGCATACATGCTGATCCACTTCTCTGGTGCCTGAATTGGACCATGCACGTTGTGCAGTGGAAGGTACAGGAACATTGGTATGCTGGAGTCGTGTCACGGTGCTTTGAATAGTTCGGTTAGGTCATCACGATAGATGAAGGAATCATATGTACCATTCCTTGTGTCAACAGCATCATTCTTCCAGTAGTCGATGGCACAGCCAATAGATTCATTAAAATGCTCCTGTTCTTCCTCCCTCCCTCCCTCCCTCCCTCCATATCAGATGATGCATGCATGAGTACGTTGCTATCCATCATATTTCTCAATGTACACAGTCAGTCGCTGCGTGTTGCTAACATGGGAGGTCATGCTCTAACCTTCAACTTCTCATTCTCTCCTATCGACAAAAGCCCACAGGTCAGCAGCACTGTGTAAGATGTGCCTATGATTTAGCACTCAAAATAACACTGCTTAGAAATTTTGAACTAAAATTCATCTAAAATTTTGCAGTTTAAAAACTTTTGACGAACAAATTTTCGTTTATGGTTTATCGGTTGATCCTCGGGTAGCGATCTCGCCAGTGATTGTCTCTTAGGCAAATCCTAGCGACTCATCATCACAACCATCGAAATGGTCATGGGAGTTCTAGAACGGCTCGGCCTCCATCCTACCAGGCCTGTACCTGGCCGGTACAGCACTGCTACTGCTATCATGTGCGAGATGGAGCTGTGATGATCACCACACTACTGTATAATAGACACAATAACATGTGAGCTGATATACTCATGCATCTATAATCCACCTGCTTGATTCTCATTCACCCACCCACTCACTCTCTCTCTCTCCCTCACTCACTCACTCACTCACTCACTCACTCACTCACTCACTCACTCACTCACTCACTCACTCAATTGACTCACTCGATCATTGACTCACTCACTCACTGAATCATTCACTCACTGACTCACTCACTCATTCACTCACTCTCTCACTCACTCTCTCTCTCTCTCTCTCACGGTAGTAGTGGATGCTAATACTAACCTCTAGCTCCCTTTCTTTATCTTCCCTTCCTATCTCTATCCTTCTCTCTTTATCATTATTTCTCTTTCTCTCTCTCTCTCTCTCTCTCTCTCTCTCTCTCTCTCTCTCTCTCTCTCTCTCTCTCTCTCTCTCTCTCTCTCTCTCTCTCTCTCTCTCTCTCTCTCTCTCTCTCTCTCTCTCTCTCTCTCTCTCTCTCTCTCTCTCTCTCTCTCTCTCTCTCTCTCTCTCTCTCTCTCTCTCTCTCTCTCTCTCTCTTCCCTCCCTTTTTCCATTATCCCCTTCTCTCACACACATTTCATATTTCTCTTCTCTTCTTCTCAGATATGGCTGACCCCTCCCACTACTCTAAGCAGGTCCACAGGCACAGAGGGAAAACCATGTCTCATCAGAGAAGATCCTCCTCTCAGGTGGCGTTTACTAGACGATGCTCTGCTCCACTGATGGAGGTAGCTAAGTCCAGTACACCACAAAGCCCTCTGTTAGCCACACCAACACCTACCATGCAGGCTAAGTATGTTACATGTAGTCTATACAGTACCTCATACTGTGCGTACTGTTGTATTGTGGGACGCCAAAAGCAAAATAATTATTAATAATAAAACTTTAAAATATTAATGTTGAGCTTTTTGAATTTTTTTGCGTGAAAATAATTATTGAGCTTTTTATTTCTTGTGTGAAAATTGAGCTTTTTTGTGTGAAAATTGAGCTTTTTGTGTGAATTAATTTTGAGCTTGGGTAAAAAATGAGCTTTTTAATTAAAAAATTTTTTTTGTATAAAAATTTAGTTTCTTGTGTGTGAAAATGCCTGCTGTGTGTATAAATATACTCAGTTCCCACAGCCCTTACAATAAAATATACTCAGATATACTCAGTCAAACTCAGATATACTCAGTCAAACTCAGATATACTCAGTCATACTCAGTTCCCACAGCCTTTACAATAAAATGTGTAGTACACACATACACATCTTGCACACATACACAGTTCCTGCAGCCCTTACAATAAAATGTGTAGTACACACATACACACCTTGCACACATACACAGTTCCTGCAGCCCTTACAATAAAATGTGTAGTACACACATACACACCGTGCACAGTACCACACAGCTTTCCAACAGCAGTAAAATCAGCTGGTTTATGATTGCTACCATGCATACACATGTATCTGTATATGAAAGTGTTTGAATGTATAGATGGTGATGGTTCCCGCACAAGAGGGTCTACATCAGCCATGGCAGCTAGCTATATGACAGTGATCAACAAGTACAAGATCAAGGTATTAATAAAAGATGACTCGTGATCAGTTGTATAATGTACTGTGTAGAGTATGGGTTTCCCGGGAATGCATACGGTTAGTCGATGCGAGCCAGTGCTAGGAGGAGCAGCTATACTGCGCAGTGGATACTTTGCCAGTGAAGGTATATCACAAAGAAGAAACATTAATGTCTTCATAAAGATTGTCGTGTCATGGAAATTCACTTTGTACAGGTCTCCCGTGCATTATGAGTGTTGTTAGTAATGGACAGATTCTAGTGCACACACTGCCTGGACTGAAACCAGTACTGGAAGTATCCTTCCCTCCTTTACTAGAGTACAGGTACTGTATGCACCCTCTCATGCACTCACCTGCTCACCTACCCGGTCACTCATGCACTCACTCACTCACTCACTCACTCACTCATGCACTCACTCACTCATGCACTCACTCACTCACCCACTCACTCACCCACTCACTCACTCACTCACTCATGCACTCACTCGCTCACTCATGCACTGACCCACTCACTCACTCACTCACTCACCCACCCACTCACTCACTTACTCACCCACTTTAAGTTGCATTTGTCTGTCTCTCAATACTCTCAGTATGCATCTCATCATGGCTGTACTAATACTATAGCAGCTGTTTGCTGTGTACTCTCTTTCATTCCTAGCAACAATAACTCAGCTATGGTAGTCTAGTTATACCATCATTATTGTGCAAACATTCATTAGGAACAATGATAACATGCATTAGTTAGATCTACATTGTACTTATTAGCCAAGTAAATCAACAAGGCTATAATGTACATTGTAGCCATATAATTATACATAATTATTACTAATACTAGATTATGCTACTCACTCACCCACTCATTCTCTCTCTCTCTCTCTCTCTCTCTCTCTCTCTCTCTCTCTCTCTCTCTCTCTCTCTCTCTCTCTCTCTCTCTCTCTCTCTCTCCTCTCCCTCTCCCTCTCCCTCTCCCTCTCCCTCTCCCTCTCCCTCTCCCTCTCCCTCTCCCTCTCCCTCTCCCTCTCCCTCTCCCTCTCCCTCTCCCTCTCCCTCCCCCTCCCTCCCTCCCTCCCTCCTTCCCTCCCTCTTTCCCTCCCCCTTTCTCCAGACCCCTCCATACCTTCACTATCTCTGGTGATGGTCAAGCTCTCTATCTCCACTCATCCTCTCAGATACAGCGTGTCAGTGTCACTAAGCAGGATCATCTCAACCTGCCAGCTGGTCTACCTAGTGTGTATGTCAACCTCGAGCCCCCTCAACCAGCTAGCAAGGGTATACTGAGCGCCTTGTTTGGATCAGGATCCACTAGTGTGGACAGAATGAGCTGTGTAAGCTAGTACACTGTATATTTCTGTCTGTCTGTCTGTCTGTCTGTCTGTCTGTCTGTCTGTCTGTTTGTCTGTCTGTCTGTCTGTTAATCAGTAAAGACTTGTAGAATTATCTAGCTGATATTGTAATATGGAACAAAGTAGATATACACTGTACACTGGCTATGGTCTGTCCCATTTCTATTCACACCCAAACCACCAGCTTGCTCAGTCTATCACTGCTAGTGCAGGTGTGCAAGCATCAAAGGAAGGAAGGCAGTATGGGCATGCACTGCATAAGATATCAAATAATGTTTAATTTTGTATATCTTGCACTGAACAATGCATTGTGCTTTGTGACAGTGTTGCGGTTAGGATGTGTAGTCTGTGCATTAGCTGACTACATGCATGTGTGTGTACTTGAATGGTTGGTACCGTTACTGAGTGAGAGGGTGGTAAGCACATAGACTAGACTCAGAGGTTTTGCTCTCTATCCTTTTCTCTCTCTCTCTCTCTCTAGTTGGTAGTGAGTCTGCTGGCAAGCCATTTCGATCTGTTGCTTGTAGAGATGACGCCAGAACTGGTGCCTCGTCAGGTTACACCAGACTAGCTCCAGCCGTTGAAGTGAGAGGAGAGGGAGGGGCTTCAGGTGGTGATAATGCATTCAAGAGAGCAGCTATGGTATGTTATGTGATACTATTAATAACTTTGGTATGATGTTACTAAAAATAGGCATTGGACAAGCGAGGGAAGGAGCTAGGAGATCTAAGAGAGAAGACAGAAAAAATGTCAGCCGATGCGACCGGTTTTGCTGAAGTCGCTAGAAGACTTGCTGAAAAATCTAAGAAATCGTTTTGGTGAAAGAATGAGATTTTATCTTCTATTGTTTTATTGTCTAACTCTATACTGGTATCATGCTGTATTATAACATTGACTCACTAAGGCAGTCTCATGTCTAACATTATAGAGATTGCAGCAATATACACATTCAGTCAATGATTATTGTTGTATCACTTTCTGTTTTGACATAATAATTATGCACTTTCTTGCCTAATTAATATTCATAACACAGTTAACCGCAGAACATACCCGCGCGTACAGAATTACTATAAAGGCTTGTTTGTAAGTAACATTGATCAGTCAGCAGGTTCCAGTGGCTCAGCGGTTTAGTATGGTTGCTTGTAATGCCATCGTTCAGGGTTCGATTCTTGCTGTATGCATTTTATTTATTTTTGCAGGAAACCGTTAAGTTTTTATCTGTTTGCTCGACGACCCTTAGATAAAGGGCCGAAGGCCCTGTTTAGGACTACCCTCCCGACTTTGCGCAGTTAGGAGAAGGTTTAGTAGATAGCCCAAGAGTATGTGTGTTTATCACACTGCTAGGATTGCGAAGACTATGTCAAAAGCGGAAGTGTGACGCTGGCCAATCAAATTCACTTTTCGTCACGTGTACTGTATAGCTTTAGTCACGCTTACGTGCGTTTGATTGGCCAACGTCATACTTCCGCATACCATCGCCCCCCTGAATGACATCTAATAGTAGTTACAAATGTACATTACTACAGATTTTATTAGAAGTCGTTCACAGACTAGGAATTTAGTTAATAATAGGGTTGTCGTAGCTGACAGCTGGAGAGTACTGCAATATGGCCCATCATGACAACTCGCAAGCACAGAAAGATTGTTTGATTGCTTTTCAGACCGGGAAAAGGGACATAGCAGAACAGCTAATGCCCCAATTACCACAGCCAGCTACTATCAAGACAACTATCAGCGAACGGGAAACGTATAGCGGGACTCCTGATAGGGTGAAGGGAGCGCTAGAGTCACCGGTCTCTCTGCTCCACCTAGCTGCGTACTGGGGTTGGAAAACTGCCGTTAATACGCTAGTATCAGTATATAAGTGCGACGCCAACAGCGAAGACGAACGGAAGCATATTCCACTGCATTATGCTGCCTACAACGGACATCTCGAGGTGGTGAAATACTTCATAGAAAAACTACATTGTGACTCTATGAACAGCGTAAACGACTTTGGTGACACTGCTCTTCACTATGCTTGCGGTAATGGACATCTTAACGTCACCCGGTACCTCATCAAAGAGGAATACTGTGCTCCATCGTGTGCAAACCTGTTTGGCAATACACCACTTCACTTTGCTAGTCAGAATGGTCACCTCGAAATTGTCAAACACCTCATTGATGTTCAAAAATGTACTCCATCATGTGAGAACGCTGAAAGCAATACTCCACTTCACTTAGCTAGTCAGAATGGTCACTTCAACATCATTAAGTATCTCATCAGTAAGGGCTGTAACCCATCATGTAAGAACGAAGATCTCTGGACACCGCTTCACTTTGCTTGTAGTACCAATGGTACCAGTCAATACAAAATAGCCAAATACCTAATCCGTGAGAACCGCTGTGACCCATCATGCAAGAACAAGAATCAATATACACCATTTCATGAAGCTTGTCGTATTGGTCATTACGATATAGCCAGGTACATGATCAGTAAAACAAACTGTGACCCATCCCATAGGGACAAGTACGGCAGTTCACCACTTCACTTTGCTTGTATCAATGGTCACCTCAGCATTGTCCAGTACCTCATTGAAAAGAAACAATGTAGCCCATCATGTGTGGATAATCATGGACTGACACCACTTCACATTGCTTGCGTGAACGGTCACCTCAGCATTGTCCGTTACCTCATTGAAATGAAACAATGTAGCCCATCATGTGTGGACAAGCATGGATGGACACCACTTCACTATGCTTGTAGAAATAGCAAAGCCAAAATTGTACAATATCTTTTGTCGACTAGACGAGTGAACCCACAAGCAAAAAACGATAATGGCGACACCGCTTTATACCTTGCCAGCGGCAAAAATGATATCATCAGGCTATTTCAGTCATTTGGAAATCCTATAACAGCCTTCCCAGTACACACATTCACTACAGGAGACAGTGGAGCTGGTAAGACTTTACCATAGCAAAAATAAGTTTTCTCATAAACTAAAGAATGTTTCTAACGAAATCAAAAGGATGTAGGAATGAAGAAATCTGCAACTGGTCCACAATGTAACCAACAAGGAACTAGGCCTATAACCAGTAAAGCAGCCACTGATGTAGGGATGCATGGTCTATTATCCAGTCAATCATGTTTCATTCCGTGCTACATTTGGACCAGTGGCAGATTTCTTTAACCCCTTTTGATTTCGTTATAAGTCTTTTTCAATTTTCTTCAATATGTATAGGCATGGTCTTGTAGCTTTTCTCAAAAAATAGCTCTGAAAATTTTCTTGTGCATAGATTACTCAATTTGATCACATGTCTATCACCTATTTCATATAGCCATTGTATCATCATCTCCTCCACTATCCTCTTCATCATCTTCACCACCATCTTCTCCTTCACCACCATCTTCTCCTACACAGTTGTCTCCTCCATCAATTAATCCACAACTTTTGCAAAGTGAGCTTATTATTTCTGTCATCATAGTATTTTATTTTAAGTGCTTTCTTTTTCCACTAGTTAATATAGATGAAGCCATGGACAAGATGGGTCATAACGTCTCTCTCAGTATCTCTAATGTCAGTATACATGGTTTTCCAGCTACGGGAAAGAGTTCAGTTATTAAACTAGCTATGGGTCAACCCCCTGTTATGTATCACCATAGCACTGCTGTTGCTGAGCCACCTAAATGTTCCATTATAGTAGGAGATGATGTGAAGTGGGAGGAGCTCACTCCTGAAAAAATGCTTGAGATGGTTTCTAAGACTATTAAAGCTCTGGTCGAACCTGTTGCTACAAAACCTACTGTCGTGCACCATGAGGTTGAACCTACCCCTGATACTCGCTCTTCACCTATTTCTCACCCGTCTTCTCCGTCTCATCGGCATTCTCCTTCTCGACCTTCCTCTCGCTCTTCCCCTGGCCCTACAACTGAACCCAAGCGTGAACGAAACTTTCCTCAGGTACTGAAAGACATCATGCAAAGACTGCCCAATGTTGAAGGATCATCAACCCTCTTTAGTACGAGATTGATACTTATGTCTGACTCTGGTGGTCAGCCAAACTATCTGGATGTTTTCCCTCTCTTTGTCCGCAACAGATGTCTAGCCCTCTTCACTCTGAAGCTTAATGAGCGGTTAGATGCCATCCCGAAGTTCTCATTTTGTATAGAAGATGAACCTATCAATATGGCTGATACAATGCTCCAGTGTTCACACGGCCAGCTGTTAGAGTCTCTTGCTAAATCAATGTCTCATTTTCCTCCCTTTTTGAGCCTTTTGTCAGATTGGAATGATTGCAAAGCAAGATTTACCATTATTGGAACTTTTGCTGACAAAAAAGAAGAATGTGCGGATGAGACAATTGAGGACAAAAATGCTAGCCTGGCCAAAAATCTGAAAGCTTATGAGAAATTTCAAATGGGCAAGACTATCCTGCCCATCAATGCAGTCGCTACTGAAGAAAAGCAGAGAGATAAATACATACTAAAGTTACGAGAACGAATCAGTAAAGCACCTTCCATAACAGTTAAGATAAAGCTACGTTGGTTTGGATTCTATCTTAGTCTGCAGAAAGAGGCCGAAAAGAATGACATTCTAACACTACAGGAGTGTCTGGATATTGGCAGTTCACTGGATATGGATGAGCAGGAGACCAGGAAGGCAATCACATTCTTCCATAACCTCAACCTCATCTTACACTATCAGACAGATTCACTCGACTCCATTGTTATCATAAACCTAAAGCCTGTCTTTGATTTGGTGTCACGTCTAATTGGTATATCATGTTTTAAAGAAAATGAGCTCAAGAAGTACTTTAACATTGAACTTAATTCTGATATTAGGAGTGAATTCCAAAAATGTGGTCAGCTTGATGAGCAGACTTTGAAAGAGAGCTTAAAGTTTGCAGAACCACTTGATGCTGTGGCATTTATCGATCTTCTTGCTGAGGTAAAGGCTGTAGCCATTATTGAGAAATCGAAACCACGATCTTTCTTTATGCCATGTGTACTAAAGTGTGCTCTAAGTGAAGAAGACAAGAAATTGAAGAAACCATCTCGTCCTTTGATTCTTAGATTAAAATGTACACGCACACCACAGCACGATTATGTTCCCTTGCCTCCTAGCTTCTCTCCTACACTAATCGTCTTGCTCTTGTCCTCTGGCTTGTTTAGCATAGGTAAAGATGATCAACAGTACAGGAACATCTTTGTACTTTGTCGTTCTTTTAATAAAGGTATCGTCACCATCATTGAGAGACGAGTTCAGCTAGAAATCTACTACTCCTTTCTTGATATTGAGTGCTCTTATATTCGATCCGATGTCCACAAGGCAATTCTTGAAACGGAGAAGAGGCTCAGCTTTGATACAGAGAGCATCACTATTGAGGACTCCTTTCCTTGCTCCTGCAATCCCCCGATACTGGATTCTCGCCATATTCCCTGCAAATCTGCATCAGATAATCATGAAGCTGATTGTGAACGATTAGGACAGCACATGGCTGAGTGTGAAAAAGTTAAAAAGGCATGTAGATTGAAGAAAAAGGAACTTCGTTGGTTGTCCTCAGGTATGCTATAAGAACGTAGAAAATTAATTACTGGAAATACTGATATTGTACTATAGACACAAGTGCAAGCATTGATGAGGAGGATGATATCACTCATGATGCTACTAGACAGCGCAGTAAGTACACAAAATATAATAGAGAAGCCAATTCATTTAATTATTCTGCAGATTTGAATCCTGCTGATGTAAAGAATCTTCTCACAGCATGCAATGATGTTAGTGACTGGAAACAACTAGGTATACAACTGGGTATCACCGTGACGGAACTGGATAACATTTACAAGACCTATCATACTGAAGGGGTTGTCATACTCAAGAGTCATATGTTTGATGTTTGGCTAAAGAACTCCCCTGGCGCATCATGGACTGACCTAGTCAAAGCATTGAGGGCAATAGGTAACAACATGGTTGCCAGTGACATTGAAAGAGACTACATACATGCTGTGCCCATGCAAGGTACTTGATTTATAATAACATTGACGTCATAGTGTTTCTATTTATACCTCAGGACTTGAACAGAATCCCACTGTCCCTGCCACCTCAAAACAAGATATCACCATTCCCAAGCAGCAGGACAAAGTTGCCCAAGTCAGATGTTGGCAGCAGATGAAGGAGCTGTTGATTAGGTGTCTTCGTAACCACTATAAAACTCTGACAAGTGCATTCATTGTTGCTGTATTTGCTATTTGTGTATTGTTTCTTTACTAATACTAGACCTCGTGCAATCTTAATGTCCTGTTTCTTGAAAGTACTTTCATTATGTCAAATTCGTGTGCATGTATCATTGAGAATATGGAAAAATTAATAATGTATAATAAATAATTTTATGATGCGCTTTTTTCTGGAAACTATTCAGTTTGACATTAAATTTTGTTCAGTACATGTCTTGTCTAATGTGAAGTAGGTGTGTTCTTTTGGTGGTTTCTTGTGGTTCATCTCTAGTGTACAGTATGTGTGAGCTGGTTCCAATATCGTTTCTTTGATCTGCTGCTACCTTAGTCTCTGTCACTCTCTTCCCTTGCTCCAGTGAGGTGTAGGTGTGTTGGTGCTGTGGGCTAGCTGGACTGGTAGTCCTCACTAGTGCACAGCCAAAAAGGACTAAGTTTCCAAGTTGGACACCGTTTGGAAAAGTACAATGTACAAGGCAGTTTCCAAGGAAACTTTTAGTGTGCAAAACAGTTTCCAAACTTGTGAAATTTAGTCCATTTCCTGGGGGTTTCCAAGAGTAACAAGAAGTTTCCAAGAAGTTTACAAGTGCTGTACAAGGACAGAAATCTTGTACACATAGGAAACTCTTGGAAATGGACTACTTTTTGGCTGTGGTGGTGGAGTATACACGTGCTCCTCTCTATCAATGGTAGCTGGATGTAGTGAGGCGTATTGATGAGCTTCCTCTAGCTTCGTCCACAGAAGAGTACATGTTGTGAGGACTGTTTGTTCCTCAGCAAAGCTCCTCAGCGGTTCCTCGTAAACTGCTTGAGGTCCACTTGTATTTATTGGCTGTGATATTGTTTGTCGTGTTAGTGTAACCACTGGTGCCCCATAAGGTATTGGCTCTACTGTACAGTACTCAGCACTGTATACACATTTGCATTGTCTGTGGTACTACTGCTGGGATGGAGCAGGTGGTGGTAGGATTGTCTGAAGTCTCTTCTGTCTATTGTGAAGAGTGATATAACATGATCAATAAAATTATTTGCAAATGAAGCCTTTATCTTGTAATAAACACAGTTCTCCGAGTTTCTCAGTACCATTATTGTAAAGTGTAGATCGCACACATGCCCATGCAGTAGAAGACCCAGTTCACTATCTTTTGGCGTTTTGCATTGCATTGTGTGGGAGATATTTTAGTGGTGTTCAGGCTCCAAGGGTATACTCGGTCTAAAGCCTATGAGGGCACACTCTAACCTTCAACTTCACATTCTCTCCAATCCCACAGGTGAGCACTGTTTAGCATTCAAAATTACACTGCTTAGAAAATTTGAACTAAAATTTTGCAGTTTAAAAATTTTGACGAACAAATTATGTGTGCTGCTCTGTTGAGGCAGATCCTAGCGACTCAGATCATCATCTCGACCATCGAACTGGTCCTTGGTCCTGGGAGTTCCAGAATGGCTCGGCCTTCATCCTACCAGAACTTTACCTTGTACAGCACTGCTACTGCTATCATGTGCGAGATGGAGCTGTGACACTAACCTGTGAGCTGATACGTACACTCATGCATCAGCCTGCTTGATTCTCAACCTGCTTGATTCTCACTCACCCACCCACTCACTCGCTCACACTCTCTCCCTCACTCGCTCAGATCACGTACACTCTCTCTCTCTCACTCACTCACTCACTCACTCATCCACTCACTCATCCATGCACTCACTCATCCACTCATTCGCCCATCCACTCACTCTCTCACTCACCCACTCACCCACCTACCCATGCACTCACTCACTCTCTCACTCATTCACTCACTCACTCACCCACCTACCCACTCACTCACTCACTCACTCACTCACTCACTCACTCACCCACTCACTCACCCACCTACCCACTCACTCACTCATTCACTGACTCACTCACTCACTCACTCACTCACTCACCTACTCACTCACTCACTTATTCACTCACTCACTCACTCACTCACTCACTCACTCACTCACTCACTCACTCACTCACCCACCCACTCACTCTCTCTCACTCACTCAGGATTGCATTGGGTACTTCTCACGGTCTGGTAGTAGTGGATGCGACATGTAATACTAACCAATGCCTCAAGACTCTATCCAACCTCACAAGCATTCTCTGTAAGCCCACGCTATTCTCTCTCTTCTCTTTCTTCATCTTCCCTAGCTCCCTTTCTCTATCCATCTGTCTCTTCATAATTATTTCTCTACTCTCTCCTCCTCTCTCTTTCTCTTTGCCCTTCCCTCCCTTTTCCCACTATCCCCTTCTCTCTCACACACATTTCATATCTCTGTTCTCTTTTTCTCAGATATGGCTGACCCCTTCCACTACTCTAAGCAGGTACGTCCACAGGCACAGAGGGAAGACCATGTCTCATCAGAGAAGATCCTCCTCTCAGGTGGCGTTTACTAGACGATGCTCTGCTCCACTGATGGAGGTAGCTAAGTCCAGTATACCACAGAGCCCTCTGTCAGCCACACCAACACCTACTACCATGCAGGCTAAGTATGTTACATGTAGTCTATACAGTACCTCATACTGTGTGTACTGTTGTATTATTATTTAACTTTAAAAATATTAATGTTGAGGTTTTTTAATTTTTTGCGTGAAAATAAATATTGAGCTTTTTTATTAATTTTTGTGTGAAAATTGAGCTTTTCTATTTTTTGGGTGAAAAATGAGCTTTTTCATTAATTATTTTTGGGTGAAAACAGCCGGGTGAAAATTTAGTTTTTTTTTGTGTGTGAAAATAATGCTTAAAATTAATATTCGTGCTTAGAGAAAGTATACAAACTGTGCAGAATGACAGTGCAGTGTTGATTGTCTCTGTGCTATCCTCTCGTGTAGTGGGGATCTGAGGAGAGTAGAAGAGCTGGATGCTGATCTCGACAGCAGCACAGTGACCAGTGTGGAGATGGTGACAGTTGCTCTAAACAAAAGTACAAAAATCCATAAACTACATACGTGTACACTCTATTTTTAGTACTTTCTGTATAGTGGGAAGTTTTTAGAGAAAAATTTTTTCAGATTTCATACGATTTGCGAAAAGTTTACCCACAAATGTCTTGTTTTAGTTGACAAAAATAGCCCACTGGTGCCGATTCTCAAAAAGATCTTTCTCATGCATCCGCGAAAATTTTCTCTCGTGAAAATTTCCCGTTGTACAGTACGTGTAGAATAGTTCTACAGATTTTGTTTCATCTTCTTTTTCCTTGTGATCAGGCTCGCCTCCTCAGCTCACTCTGTGGGTTGGGACCAGCTGTGGTAAGGTAGCTGTGTACCTTGTGAAGACCATTGAGAAGAGAACTGACACAAGTAGCTCCAAGATTGAGCTGCAGCCAACAGGTTTAGCACATGTGTAACACAATGATGACATTACTATTTGGCTGCTACAGGGTTTATAATCGAGCGGAAATCTGCAGTGGTTGCTATGGTGTTTCTAAGCGACATAGGACAGAAAATAGTTTCACCTTATCGAGGTTGGTGTAATGGTGTTTGTGTGTTTCACCTGCCTTATCAACTTTATAACTTTATATATCCTCCCTCCCTCCCTCCCTCTCTTTCTGCAGACCCCTCCATACCTTCACTATCTCTGGTGATGGTCAGGCTCTCTATCTCCACTCATCATCTCAGATTCAGCGTGTCAGTGTCACTAAACAGGATCATCTCAACCTGCCAGCTGGTCTACCTAGTATGTGTATGTCAACCTCGAGCCCCCTCAACCAGCTAGCAAGGGTATACTGAGCACCTTGTTTGGATCAGGATCCACTAGTGTGGACAGGAATGAGCTGTGTAAGCTAGTATCTGTCTGTCTGTCTGTCTGTCCGCCTGTCTGTCTGTTAATGGCTATGGTTATGGTCTGTCCCATTTCTATTCACACCCAAACCACCAGCTTGCTCAGTCCATCACTGCTAGTGCAGGTGTGCAAGCATCAAAGGAAGGAAGGCAGTATGGGCATGCACTGAATAAGATATCAAATAATGTTTAATTTTGTATATCTTGCACTGAACAATGCATTGTGCTTTGTGACAGTGTTGCGGTTAGGATGTGTTGTCTGTGCATTAGCTGACTACATGCATGTGTGTGTACTTGAATGGTTGGTACCGTTACTGAGTGAGAGGGTGGTAAGCACATAGACTAGACTCAGAGGTTTAGCTCTCTATCCTTTTCTCTCTCTCTCTCTATAGTTGGTAGTGAGTCTGCTGGCAAGCCATTTCGATCTGTTGCTTGTAGAGATGACGCCAGAACTGGTGCCTCGTCAGGTTACACCAGACTAGCTCCAGCCGTTGAAGTGAGAGGAGAGGGAGGGGCTTCAGGTGGTGATAATGCATTCAAGAGAGCAGCTATGGTATATTATGTGTTACTATTTGTTATGATGTTACTAATAATAGGCATTAGACAAGCGAGGGAAAGAGCTAGGGGATCTGAGAGAGAAGACAGAAAAAATGTCAGCCGATGCGACCGGTTTTGCTGAAGTCGCTAGAAGACTTGCTGAACAATCTAAGAAATCGTTTTGGTGAAAGAATGAGATTTTATCTTCTATTGTTTTATTGTCTAACTCTATACTGGTATCATACTGTATTATAAACATTGACTCACTAAGGCAGTCTCATGTCTAACATTATAGAGATATTATACACATTCTGTCATGTATCACTTTCTGTTGTAATGCATTTTCAATAACACATAAAATTATTGTTAAGTTAGCGGATACTGATAACAATATTTTTGGGTTGTTTAATTATTGACAGGGTTTAATAATGGTGGAAGTTTATTTTGATAGACAGGTACTGTAGTACATATTAACGGCATCCATAAAATTTAGCTTTTAGTAGTGGCTTCCAATTTGGTAGTTTCACTAATCGCCAAATTTAAACACACCGATAATAACTATTTGCGGCTACTATTAAGCCCTCTCAGGAATCAGGTCTATCACATCTGACTCATAGTTTGATCATGTGTTGTCTGTTCATAGGTCTGTACTATAGCTGCAATTATACTATTCAGTTTTATTGTAAACTATGGGAATCATTTTGTTGCACTCTACCAAAGGTTGGGATTGTATTAATTAACTTTTTGAGCATTTATACACGCATGTACTGCAGATGTACTGTATACAAAATCAGAATTGCGGATCTGCCACATAAATAATGCATGAACATACGTTAAGCGTGGGAGGGTTATTGAAGAAGTACTATAAAATGTTCTACGATTCCCGATGCAGACTACATTCGGACTAAAAATTTGCCTGCAGCAGAGACAACTTGTGAGCAAATGCGCAATGGCCCATGGGCATCAAGACCAATCGCAAGTGCCGTTAGTGGAGGAAGCTTGTTTGAACGCTTTTCGGACTGAGAGCGGAGACGCGGCCGGTGCAGCTACTTCCCCTCTTATCAGAGCAGCTGGGGCTCATCTCTGGTGCTCTTATCTTATCAGAGCAGCTGGTGGAGAAGCTACTGCCCCTCTTATCTGAGCAGCTGGTGGAGCGGCTACTGCCCCTCTTATCAGAGCCAACTACAGTCACAACGAGAATGTACAAGCATGACGCTAACCGCCGGTAAAGACGAAATGGATCATATTCCTTTGCATTATGCCGCTAGTAATGGGCCACATTGATGTCGTGAAATATTTTGTAGAAAAACAAGTTTGTAATCCTATGGCCAAAAACTGCTTTGGAGAGACACCGCTTCACTTTGCTTGCAGTAATGGTCATCTTGAAATCTCGCGGTACCTCATCAAAAATAAATCATGTAGCCCATTATGTGACAGCGTGCGTGGTAGCACACCACTTCATTATGCTAGTCAGAATGGTCACCTCGAAATTGTCAAGTATCTGATCAGTGAAGAAAATTGTAAATCATCATGTAAGAACTGTAAAAGTGAGACGCCGCTTCACTATGCTAGTCATAATGGTCATCTTGAAATAATCACGTATCTCATAGAGAATACTAATGATAGTCATGAACCATGGTTTGAGAAAAATATTGATGGCAATACGCCACTTCATTTTGCATGCAGTAATGGTCACCTCAACGTTGTCAAGTATCTGATAGAAGAGAAAAACTGTAACCCGTCAAGTGAGAACAATGAGCGCTGGACACCACTTCACTTTGCTTGCATCCACTTAGATATTGTCAAATACCTTATTGAAAGAGAATGTAACCCATCTAGTGAGAACAGGAACCAATATACACCACTTCATGGTGCTTGTCGCCATGGTCACCTTAAAGTTGCCAGGTACCTTATCGAACAGGAACTCTGTGATCCTTCTTGTAAAGACAAAGATGACAATACACCACTATTGTTAGCTTGTGTTAATGGTGAACTCAGTATTGTCCAACACCTAATCGAAGAGAAAGGCTGTGACCCATGTTATGGAGACAATGTGTGGGGAAACACACCGCTTCATGAAGCTTGTATTAATGACCACCCTAAAATTGTAGAATATCTGTTGTCAATTGAACTAGTGGATCCACTGACTAAGAACAAGAATGGCAACACTGCATTGTACTATGCTAGCGGCAAGTTTGATGTAGTGAAACTGTTTCAACCATTTGAAAAGTGTAGAACAGCCTTTCCAGTGCAGACTTGCACTAAACTGATCCTCATAGGAGACAGTGGAGCTGGTAAGACTACCATAGCTGAAGTCATCGTCCACCTAGCTAGTCGTACTGCTCGTGTCGTTGATGTTAAACTCCACACAGCAGGAATCATTCCACATCACATCCAGAGTGAGCACTTTGGAAACTATGTAATGTATGACTTTGCTGGGCAGCAAGAATACTATTCGAGTCATGATGCTGTGCTCGAGCAAGTGATGCGAAAATCTGCAGCCATATTTGTCTGTTTGATAGACCTGAGTGAGAGTGATAAGAAGATCCGTGAGTCACTCGACTACTGGTTAAGCTTTATTGACAATGCCTGCAGAAAAGCAGAGGGTCAATCGCACGTGGTGATCATTGGTAGCCATGCTGACGAGGTCATGTCGTCGGTGGAGAAAAATAGCTCACTGCTGCAGACCATAGCTACCAGAAGAGTAAGTCACCAAGAACATGTAGAGTGCATTGCTATGGACTGTCGCAAAACCTACACTGACGCTTCACGTAGTTTGATCGCCACACTCACCAAAAGGCAGAAAGCTATCACTGCCAGTCAGCCCGTCATCCACTACTATTCTCATGTTGTGTATGCATTCCTTTGTTCCAAGCTGAATGTGGTAGGCTGTACACTACACGATCTGTTCTCTAAAATTGTTAAAGAAAATGATTCATCTCTTCCTAAAGACCAGTCTGTTCTCACAAGAATCTTGACCACACTTAGTGATAATGGATTCATTCTATTCTTACAGCATCATCAATCCAGCTGGATCGTAGTGAAGACAGAAACCTTGCTTAAAGAAATTAATGGGACACTTTTTGCTCCTGACCATTTTAAGGAGCACCGTGAGCTTGCCAGCAACACTGGCATAGTACCCGTCTCTAACCTTCACGAAGTGTTTCCTAATTACAATTCAGAAATGCTCATTGGATTTCTCACATCATTGGATTTCTGTCAACCAGTGGAACCATCAGTACTGCAGTATACTAACCTCCAGACCACAGCCTCTCACTCCACAGCTGATCTCCTCTTCTTCCCTGGTCTCGTTCAGTCAGAGCGACCAGACAGCCTCATCCAACAGCTAGGAACACTAGAGTTTGGCTGGTGTCTGAGGTGTATGGATCCACATGAGTTCTTGAGCTCTCGTTTTCTTCATGTTCTTCTCCTCTCCGTGGCTTACAAGTTTCCTCTAGCTGGTCAAGGTTTCAATCGCATATGCAGAGTGTGGAGGAATGGCATCTTCTGGAGAAATGACGATGACATCACAACAGTGATAGAGCTTATTGACAAGAACAGATGTGTGTTGGTGGCCATGTCATGTGATGACACCAGTCCAGTTGAGCATGCTGAACTTCGCAGTTGTCTTATTGGTCTAGTTCGCCACCTCCAACAGCAGTATTGCTCTCGTCTCAATGTAACAGTATGTGAGTTCCTCATCTCATCCAGCGATACCCTCTGGATAACCTGCCTGACTCTGATCTATTCAATATCCATCACGTCGCTCGATCTGTGCTTCTTCACAAGAAAGTAGTTCCCAGTTGTACAGATAGCAGTGGTCGTCTTCCATTAACATCACTTCCCTTTGAGCCGTATCATCAGATTAGTTCCTCATCCGTCTGTCAGTTACTCAATCCTAACTTGGCTGACCAGCCAGTTCCTAGTCCTCTCCTCCATGAGGTAAGGCACCTCTGTCATCAAACTAAGATTAAGCCACAAGTGTACAAGGAACTGAGAGAGCATCTGGACAACCTGAGTCTATTCGCTGGCAGAAATCCTCTGGTGAGCAGTACATGCAGTGTGTAGCATGTGATGGTAGTAGTGCTTCTCTGGTGTGTACAGGAAGTGGCTGGGTTGAAGGAAGAGGACCTACCAAGTGATTCACCCACAGCTGCTGGTAGCTCCAGTACCCTCAGTGAGTTACAGTACGCACATGTACACAAGTTGTGACAGTGGTTCTCCTCTATACAGGTATTGCTGACCTATCGAAAGTAAAGAAGAAGTTAAAGAATGTAGTTGACTGGCAGAGTCTTGGTCTAGCCCTGGGAATACTCTATCCTACACTAGAGAAGATAGAGGGGGAGCAACGTGGAGTAGTTGAGCAATGCAAGACCAAGATGCTGGCATCATGGCTTCAGCAACAAGATGATTTCGGTGTCCCTTCGTGGGCAATGCTTAGAAGAGCTCTTGAGGAGATTGGTGAGAGACAACTAGCCAATGATCTCTGATCATCGCATGATGGTGAGTTAGAGCGGCTAGTGTACTGGACTGGTACTGTTTCAGTTATCTCTCATACAGAACTAGGTCTGAGATTAAGAATCCTCACAGAAAGTTTGACTGACACAGAAAAATTTATACTTTGTCAATTTTGACTACACAAAAAAAATTGAATCCATTTAAAAATAATTATCGCTGTCATCAATAACTAAAAGTTAGTTAGTATTACAACAATTTGTTCACAAAAATAGAGACCACACTCTCTCACTCCACAATTGATCTTCTCTTCTTCCCTGGTCTTGTTCGGTAGAGCGACCAGACAGCTTCGCCATTTGTCAGCTACTCAACTCCCTGATTCCTTTCAGCTCTGTCATCAGCTCAAGGAGTTGTTAATTCCAGTACCCTCAGTACATACAAGTTGAACATATATTGTGACAGTAGTATTCTGATCTATTGCTGACCTAAAGGTAGCCGTCAAGAATCTCACAAACTGGAAGTCTCTAGGTCTAGCCCTGGGGCTACGGTACCCTACACTGAAGAAGATTGATGAAGATCAGCGTGGAAAGACATATAAATGTGTGATAGAGATGCTGGCAGCTTGGCTGCAGTGTCAAGACAATGTCTCTAAGAATGGTGACCCTTCATGGATAGTATTACAAACAGCTCTAGTCAGCATTGATGAAAACGAGTTAGCTGATAAGATCACCACATGACAACAGAGCACCAGATACTTTTTATAATGTTTGTGAGCAGTCTATACTTAGTGATTGTTTTTATTAAGCCAATTTGAATGTTTTTAATAATGTCAATTTGAATGTGGAAATAACAGCAAGCAATGCCGGTATGTTTCTGCAAGATACGTAGATTAAAAACTCAGTATAATAAAGTCTTTGGATTGCTTAGCATTATCTCTTGTGTGCTCCTCCTCCGGCCTCCTGGTCGAAGTATCAGCAGCACTGCTGGAACCTTGCTTGCAGAGCATGCATGTTTCTTAATCCCTCTCAGCTTGCAGCACTTGCAAAAATCACAACACAGTAATGAAACATTTTACAAAAGTTTGGAATAAGCTTTGAAAAGAGTAGAAGGAAATGTAGCTGTACATGCATTAAATTTATGTTACCTCCCTTACTAAACTTTCAAGTTGTGATCAATATCGATGTTAAAAAACTTTTCAGTCAACTGTAGTAGATGTGTTATTCATATACAAGAAATGCGGTGTAACAAGTCGCATACAACAACTGCATGCAGCTGCAGCAAAAAGGTTTAAAGATAAAATTGCTAGTCTAGATTTCGCCATGGTCTCCAGTATCCACCATGTTGTTTCATATAGTTACATACATCATCCATAGGATCAGACGGACACACACCATCTCCCATTCCATGACAGCCTTGGTCCTGCATCTCTCGTGGCTCTTTGGAGTATTCGTTATAGCGATCAAGAATCTTGTTTAGAATAGCCTTCTCTTCGTCAGCAAGATTTTTATGCTCACTGGGATCTTCGATGATGTTAAACAGACAATATGGATCATACAGAATGAGTGATGTTTCTATCCACTATACAGCAGGACTCCTCTTTACAATGCCCTCCTCAGGGACACTGACAGTTGCTCTGTGAAAAGACATCATAGTTATCATACATCACTACTAGCAGCATTGCTGCAGCTACATGTACATGAGTAGTTCTGAAGCGTATACCTGTACCGTATAGGCTACCTTGTCAAGGGTGCTATAGTGTGTACTGTTGTGACCTTTTGTTGTCAGACAGACATTATTTTTATTACAAGTAACTTGTATTGTATCATGTGATCTAGCCTCATCCCCAGGCCCCGCCTCCCAAAGCTGAGGAGGAGAGGGCCTGGTACACACTGTGTGCGCATGCGTCTATTATTCATTGAACTTTAATTGCGATGACGTCGTGAGATGGTAATTATTTATGTGACGTATTTGCCTACGGGTGATATTATTGCAGCTTTCACTCCCTTTTGCCGTAAGCCATCCACCTGGTCAACCATAAGAGACAACTACTACTACTAAGCTGTCAGTACGACTGTAGTTATGGTCGAAAACGAATGGTAAAACTTGATAGCACAATATCCAATAGGTGAGCCACATGAAAACTTCACGGCCTTCATATACATGGCTCACGCTGGCTAACTCTTCTGGCTTTGGTGTCAAATACGAACATCCGATGGACTGGAGTGCATACAACATTGTAGCCTCGAAATCTGCTCCACTAACTTCAGTGACGTAAAGTGTAGCGATCATGAACGGAAAATATCCGGTGATTTCTGGAATTCCGGCGCATGCGTACACAGTGTGTACCACGCCCGGGGCCTGGGGACGAGGCTACATGTGATCATGTCACCTCTGTTCTCATCTGACTATTTATTCATGCTAGCATTCTGTCAGCTGGTCTGTCATAATACTTTTATGCTGCTGGTTTTTATATATCTCTGTCAACGATAGAGCGAACCCTGCTTACTAAGATACTACATGTACTACAGTGCTAACCTTTATGGTACACTTGGTGACTAGCCTCTCTTCATACCACCCACTACAGTACCAAAACCAAAGCTCTGCTGTATAGGCATCTGAGCTGATGGTGGTGGTTCTGGGTATAGATTAGCTGCTCAGAACGTCTTTTAATCCGTTAGCTGCCTCGGGAGAAAGAGTAGCTCTACAAACCCTCTTATCTTCTACAACAGAGAAGAAAAGCATTCTTCTTTCTACAACAGAGAAGAAAGAAGAACACCTGAGACGTACATATAGGAATGCCTGATACATGGGCACTCATGTTGAGCTATTTGCTGCAGCCACTTATTTCAATATACCAGTGTAAACTTTTGTCGCAGATCACAAAAATCTACGATGGGAAGTGTATAAGCCACTAACAACTAAGAATCTACATTATCCTGTCACTGTGAACAATAACTAGATGAGTTGTTTACTACTCAACAAAGCATGCAAAGCCACATCGAACTGCTATACTAGCTATCCCAACACACACTACGATAGCAATGTAGGTTGTAACACTGAACTATGCAGTACCACTAAGCCTCAAGTCAAATCCTTTACAGATACCAATCACAAGTCATTGAACTGTGTATAAACTCAGTATACACATGATTAATATACATGCACTAGTATGTTCATATTTCTATCTCAACACCCCACCCTTGGTTACCTGATAATGATTGCTGCTGTCTGTGTAGACCAGCTGAGCATCCTCACGTCCCTCATCAGCTCACTGGAGTCACTGCACTGATGTGTCAGAGTCTGCCTAGTATAGGCGAGGCTATTTAGGGGCGGAGCGCATATCAAACCACGCCTTTGCCACGTGACTTCCGGCACCAGGATGGGTGAACTGCCATACCCGACCAGGCGAGGACGGGCCGGGCCGTCTCCGACTAGACCGTTTACAGGTACCGTGAGGTTCGAAAGTTATCATGGATCTGGCCGATGCTTGTGTAGACGCCTTCAAGGGTGGAAACAAGTTCCTGGCGGAAGAACTGCTACTCCGCGTGAAAGCTCGGCGGCTAAGGATCGGGACGACTACGTTCATTCCAAGTGATTTCACCATTCTGAAGCCGCCGCCAAAGGCTGCTGATGCTGATCCGGCATATCTAGTCTATCTACACACACCCGGCACAGATTCCCGTTCGTTTGAATGTCTTTCAGGTGGTTGGGGTATGTTAAAATCAGTTTCTCTTCTGCATCTAGCTGCATACTGGGGTTGGAAGAATGTAGTTAAGTCACTAGTTTTGGACTCTGGCAGTGCCTGCCCCAAGGACTTCGGTGAAAATGTCCCAATGCACTATGCAGCTTACAATGGTCAGCTTGAGGTGGTAAAATATTTCACTATGATGCGTGCTTATCGAAATTGTTCACTGGTCAGGAACATGTATGGCAATACACCACTTCACATTGCTTGTGAAAAAGGTCACCTCAGCATTGTCAAGTACCTTATCTGTGAAGCATGTTATCACCCATCATATGGAAACAAGAATGGCTACACACCACTTCACCTAGCTTGTACAAACGACCACCTAAACCTGGTCCAGTGTCTTATCGAAGAGGCGCACTACAACCCAACATGTAAAGACAATATAGGTAATGCACCGCTTCATGTTTCTTGCATTGGTGGTCACCTTAAAATTGTCCAGTATCTAATTGAAGAAGTAGAATGTAACCCATCTTGTGAGAACTCATATGGCTGGACACCCCTTCACTTTGCTTGTTTACACAAGCACGTTCACATTGTGCAATATTTATTGTCAACCGGTCGAGTAAATCCACTAGCTGCACTATCCATTGCTAGTCGTCACTATGATCTCATCAAACTATTTCAACCATTTGAACAGTGCAGGGTAGATTTTCCAGTGCACACATTTACGAAAGTAATCCTCACTGGAGACAGTGGAGCAGGTAAAACGACTATAAGTGAACTCTTCATCCGCCTAGCTAGTTCTACAGCTGTAGAGTGTATCACTGATGTTCAACGCTTAACTGCAGGGATCGTTCCACACCACATTCAGAGTAAGCAGCTGGGAAATTTAGTCATATATGACTTCGCTGGGCAACAAGAATACTACTCGAGCCATACTGCCGTGCTTGAGCAAGTGATGCGAAAGTCTGCAGCAATGTTTCTCTGTGTAGTAGACCTGAGTAAGAGTGAGGAAAAGATCTGTGAGTCACTCTACTACTGGCTAAGTTTTATCGACAATGCCAGCAGCACAGCAGAAGGAATATCACATGTGGCAGTAATTGGTAGCCATGCCGACCAGGTCACATCGTTAGAGGAGGAAATGGAGAAGAGCTCACTGCTGCACAAGATAGCTAAGAATAAAGTGAGGCACCAGCAGTATGCTGGTTTTCTTAGTGTGGACTGCCGTTATGCTTATGCCAAATATGTGCACGATTTGATTGCTATGCTCACCAACAGCCATAAAGCCATTGCTGCCAGTCAGCCTGTCATTAGCTACTATTGTCATGTTGTCTATGCATTCCTGCGTACTAAGCTGAGAGTAGTAGGCTGTACTCTACATGATCTTGTCTCTGCAATTGCTAATGAGAAAGATTCCTCTCTTCCTAACGATCAGTCTGTCCTCATAGAGATCCTATCCATCCTCAGTGATAAAGGTCTCATCCTTTTCTTACATAATGATCAATCCAGCTGGATTGTTGTGAAAACAGAAGCCTTGCTAAATGAAATAAATGGGACACTTTTTGCTCCTTACCACTTTAAGGAGCATCGCGATCTTGCCAGCAACACTGGTATAGTACCTGTCCCTAATCTTCGCAAAGTGTTTCCCGACTACAACTCAGAAATGCTCGTCGGATTTTTCACATCTTTGGATTTTTGTCGACCGGTGGATCCATTAGTGCTGCAGTATACTAACCTCCTGACTACACACTCTCACTCCACAGCTAATCTCCTCTTCTTTCCTGGTCTCGTTCAGTCAGAACAACCAGACAGCCTTGTGCAGCAGGGAGCACTAAAGTTTGGCTGGTGTCTGAAGTGCATGGATCCACACGAATTCTTTAGCTCTCGTTTTCTTCACGTCCTTCTTCTCTCAGTAGCTTACAAGTTCCCTCTAGCCAGTCAAGCTGCTTCATCTTCTGTCAGTGGTCTTCAGCGCACATGTAAAATCTGGAGGAATGGTATCTTCTGGAGAAATCTAGACAACATCACAACAGTGATAGAGCTTCTTGACAAGAACAGATGTGTGTTGGTGGCCATGTCATGTGATGACACCAATCCAGTTGAGCATGCTGAACTTCGCAGTTCTCTCATTGGTCTAGTTCGTCACTTCCAACAGCAGTATTGCCCTCGTCTCAATGTATGTGAGTTCCTCATCTCTCTTGATCTCATCCAGCGATACCCTCTTGATAACCTGCCAGACTCTGACTTATTCGACATGCATCACGTTGCTCGATCTATGCTTCTTCACAAAAAAAGTGTTCCCAGTTATAACGATGGACTTGTCTTTCTCAGAGTAGAAACGCTTCCCTTTGAGCCATATCACCAGCTTTGTTCCTCCTCTGTTTGTCAGCTACTAAATTCAGACTATGCTGACCAGCCAGTTCCTGGACCTCTTTCCCAAGAGGTAAAAGAATCTTGCCATCTGCTTAAGAAATCTCCATCAAGCAACCTTAAGGATCTTAGAGAGCATCTGGACAAGCTTAGTCTGTTTGCTGGCAGAAATCCTCTTGTGAGCCGTGTGCATATTATTGTGATTACCATTATAATTATTTTCTGACGTGTATAGGAAGTGGCTGGGTTGAAGGTAGAGGACCTCCCAAGTGAGGAAATTGATCAACCCACAACTGCTGGTAATTCCAGTACCCTAAGTGAGTCACAGTACATACAAGTTGAACATGTTGTGACAGTAGTATTCTGATCTGTACAGGTCTTGATGACTTATCTGAAGTAAAGGAAGCCGTCAAGAATCTCACGAACTGGAAGTCTTTAGGTCTAGCCCTGGGGCTACTGTACCATACACTAGAGAAGATAGATAAAGATCAACGTGGAAAGACAGATGAATGCGTCATAGAGATGCTGGCAGCTTGGCTGCAGCATCAAGACAATGTCTCTAAGAATGGTTACCCTTCATGGATAGTATTAAAAACAGCTCTAGTCCGCATTGGTGAAAACGAGTTAGCTGATAAGATCATCACATGACAGCAGAGCATCAGCTGTATTTTTATATTTATTATAATGTTTATGAGCAGTCTATCCTTAGTGATTGTTTTTATTAATTATAAGCCAATTTGAATGTTTTTAATAATGTCAATTTGAACGTAGTTATTATGGAAAATAACAGCAAGCAAATGCCAGTATGCCTCTATGCAAGATACATAGAAAATGATTTTTAAAAACTCAGTCTAATACATGTAGAGTCTTTGGATTGCTTAGCATTATCTCTTGTGTGCTCCTCCTCCGGCCTCCTGGTCGAAGTATCAGCAGCACTGCTGGAACCTTGCTTGCAGAGCATGCATGTTTCTTAATCCCTCTCAGCTTGCAGCACTTGCAAAAATCACAAACACAGTAATGAAACATTTTACAAAAATAATAGGTTGGAATAAGATATGAAAAGAGTAGAAGGAAATGTAGCTGTGCATGTATTATGTTACCTCCCTTATTAAACTTTTGTGGTCAATATCGATGTTAAAAAACTTTTCAGTCAACTGTAGTAGATGTGTTATTCATATACAAGATATGCGGTATAACAAGTCGCATACAACAACTGCAGCTGCAGCAAAAAGGTTCAAAGATAAAATTGCTAGTCTAGATTTCGCCATGGTCTCCAGTATCCTCCATGTTGCTTCATATAGTCACATACATCATCCATAGGATCGGACGGACACACACCATCTCCCATTCCATGACAGCCTTGGTCCTGCATTTCTCGTGGCTCTTTGGAGTATTCGTTATAGCGATCGAGAATCTTGTTTAGAATATCCTTCTCTTCGTCAGCGAGATTTTTATGCTCCCCGGGGTCTTCGATGATGTTAAACAGACAATATGGATCACAGTTTTCCCCCACAGGCCCATCAGTACACGGATAATCAAGAGGCGACCACATGTTAACATCACAATTAGTTCCTTGCGTACCAATGATTAGCTTGTAATCCCCCATTATGATAGCGCCAACCTCTGTGCTCGTTTTACTGTACGTGTAATTGAAGCCGAGCATTATATGGTCATGTGGACTGGTGCTGTTCTCTCCAGATATGATCGGCCAAATGTCTACACCATCCACAGGAAACTTGCCTGGTCCACTGTCTGATGGGTCTACACCAGCCAGCTTACAGAATGTAGTGTACCAGTCAGATACATGGATGAATCCTTGTGTTGATTTACCACGCATGTTCTCAGGTATCACTCCACCGCTAGCAAATGCCAGAGCTCTGACACCACCTTCAAAGAATCCCATTTTAGATCCTCTTAATGGATAGTTACTGCCCTGGCATGGAGCTCCTCCATTGTCAGACATCACTACCATGATCGTGTTGTCCCACATTCCCTTAGACTTCATCAATTCTACAACATGACCTGTCACATTGTCTGCCACACTCACCATAGCTTGGTAGGTACGACGGGTATCACATGTTGAGTTAGCAGCGTACATATTGATCCACTTCTCTGGTGCCTGAATTGGTCCATGCACGTTGTGCAGTGGAAGGTACAGGAACATTGGTATGCTGGAGTCATGTGCTTTAAATATTTCAGTAAGGTCATCACGATAGATGAAGGAATCATGTGTACCATTCCTTGGGTCAACAGCATCATTCTTCCAGTAGTCGATAGCACAGCCAATAGATTCATTAAAATGGTCTTCGGCCCCGCATAAAAACCCCGATGAAGTGTCAAAGCCACGATTTATTGGAAGATATCCTGGCTCAGCAAAACCTTCATGCCACTTACCCACCATGTGTGTGGCATAGCCAGCTTGTTTTAGCTTGGCTGGTATCATGGTCATCTTAAGATTAGCTCCAATTAACATGTTGTTACCAGGGTTCCACTGATGAGCGTGGTGAGGCCACCTACCAGTGAGGAAAGATGCTCTTGAAGGAGAACAGTACTTGAAAACATATTGACGATCAAGGAGAAGACCGGTTTTTACCAGCATGTCAAAAGTAGGAGTCTTAATGGCTGGATTGCGGAATCCAACGTCAGCATATCCCCAGTCGTCAACGAAAACGAAAACGATATTGGGTTTCGTAGCTGGAGCAGCAGCGGCAGAAACACCAGCAACCATCCACAGTAGACCTAAATACACGAAGTATGAAAACATGGTTGCTGAAATATAATACATAGGATCATAAGCTATGGACGATGCAAGTATTAATGAAATTCAACTATCTCGTGACAATAAAATTATTATTGAATCAGATTCATGACCCTTTGCATTAGCAATAAACTTTCTGTATTATAGCTAATGGCGTAGTTGGAGTTGTAGTGCGCAGAATGTTTGTCTGTCTATCGATAGACATTGATTATAGCTAGTTATACAGCAAGGAATAATCACTGCATCAGGTGGTGAATCAAATAGAGAATTATAGATGCTTATTTCAAACTAAAGCCGATTGTACCTTCCATAACCACTAAAACTAAACTCTAAACCTTTCACTAAAGCTCAACCAGTCCTACAAAACTATATACCGTTCTTTTTTGGACTGAAGAGCACACATGAAGCTATGTACTGTGAACAAGATTGTAAACACTCTTATTGACTTCCCCAATGCACGTGTTGAGTTCAGGAGGCTCCCTTATCCTTCAAGACACCTGCATCCTCTCACCCTTCTTGATCACCAGTCTCATTCTCTGCTTCCTTTTTTGCTTCTGCTTGTAAAGCTTGGAATAATCTTGTATTGTCAACCTTTTCATCATAATTATAAGAATTTAACTAAAAAATTTCTTTTCTTTATTTTTTTGGGTGCACACCTTGTGTTAGCATGTGTATAATGCTATGGTGTGTGTCCGTGCAACACATTAAATTATTATTTTTTTAAATACTAAAACTACTACAGTGGAAATCCATTTAAATCGGCAGACACTGTGGTACATTGCAGGGTAACAACTCAGGGCGTCATGGTACAAGATTAATATTATCAGCTTCATTTATAGTGAATACTTATTAGAATAAATTAGTTACACATAATAAATCAATAATTATAGCACGTCAGTTTCCCATGCATACTTAGTGACAGGTTTTTGTTCTTGTACTTCCGTAGCTTTTGCATGTTGTTCTATCTTTCATTCATTTCAAATTCTAAAGAAAGATTAAGAATTTTAATGCATATCAATGAATAAATAACAGCATTACCAGGAGTCTGCTTTTCAATTAGAGAGTTGGTGCTTGAACTTTTAATTTTCTGCCGCAATTTTTTGGCTTTAATTTTGCTGTGTTGAAAAATTTAGGGCAAATTAACTGATTTGTGGTGGGGTGCATAAGTTGCTTACCGACAACAGATAAAAAGCAGCAGGCAAAGAATTGTAATGATGATGATGATAAAAATCGGGACAATGATTATCACTGTCCAAGACGGATCAACATTGCCATCAACTACATTAATGACTAAATAAGCTGTGCTGTTCAACGAAGGTGAACCTCTATCAACGGCTGAAATTGTTAGGTTGTATGAAAATAGAATCCCTTTATTAGGTGGTTGGTTAACTCTTACAAAACCAGTTTCATCAATTTCAAAGTCTTTAGCTCCTATTCCCGATAGTGATATGTCAAAAGCTCCATTTTTACCACTGTCTCTATCTGTGACTATAATCATGACTTCAAGTCTAGTCCCAACTGTTGCATTGTCAGGTACAGAAGCTTCATAGCGTACTTGATTGAATACAGGAGCATTGTCATTGAGGTCTAGTATGTTGATTGTCACAGTGGTGCTAGTTTCAAGTGGTGGGTCTCCAAGATCAAACGCTTTGATTCTTAATGTTGCCTCTTGCGTCTTTTCATAGTCAATGTCTCCAATAACTACAATTTGGCCACTCTCTCTTACTGTAAAAATAGCTATTTCATCACTGTTGTCAAGTTTGTATTTTATCACATTGTCTTGCACATTGTTCGTGTCCTGGGCACAAAATGCTCCATGGTCACTATCTGAGCTCAGCATTCGTAATTGTGTGCCCACAATTGTTCCTTTAGAAGTATTTTCACTGATGAAGAATATATATCCTTCAGATGAATTGAATTGAGGAGCATTATCATTCAATTCACATACCTGCACCCAAAGGTCGAGAATCGAAGTGTGAAGTTCTGTTCCTTTGTCCGTGGCAGTAATATTAATTCTAAAACTGTGCAAGCCTTCTCTATCAAGTACAGTGTTAGCTGTTACTGTGCCAGTAGTAGGATTAATTGAAAACAAGTTATTGTGTAGTTCCAAAGGCAAGTATATATTACCACTGTCATCCGCCTCTGCTATTCTTTCAATTGAGTATGTTATCTCACTATTGGCATCTAGGTCAATGTCAATGGCATTGGCTTGGTAGAAACTGTCACCAATGATATTGTTTTCAGTAATAGTTGCAACTGTAAGTGATGAAAACTCTGGCTTATTGTCATTTATGTCGTCAATAGTCACTTCAATGTATGTGGTAGCAGTCAGCGAATGTGCAGGTGATGACGTGTCTGTTATTTGAACAGTGAGGTTATAAAAGTCTTGTGTTTCTCGGTCTAACATGCTGACTAGTGTCAGTTGACCATTAGTGAGACCGATGTTGAATTTTGGTGGAGATGGATCATCACCATTAGTGATCATAAATTGAAAATATCGAAACTGCAAACTAGTGTCGTTGTCATTCACACTAATGTTTAAAAGACTTCCAGATGGAGCAGCCATTCCTTCACTGATGTTAATGGCATAAAATGACTGCGATGGCACAGGTGGATTGTCATTTGTATCATTTACTAGTATTACAACATCAAGAGTAGTGCTCTTTTGTGCTGGTATGTGTGGACCTTGGTCTGTTACAACTACAGTCACACGTATCTCATTGTATTGCTCATAGTCTAGGGCACCAGACACATAGAGTTCACCAGTTACTGAATTAATGGAGAGTGTTCCTGGCTGTGTCAGGTTCTTCAAAGTGTAGCTCAGCTGACCAGATGATAGAGGGTAGTCACTGTCAGTAGCATTGACAGTCATAACAGTGCTGTCTATAGCTATGTTCTCTGGTCTACTGGTTGAGTAAGGGCTTTCTTGTTGTATTACCGGTGGGTACATATTGTAGCACAATAAATCACTAAAGTTGCTGTTGAATGATGTCTGGGCATTAAAACCATCTACAAGTGAGACATTAAAAGGCAATTGTGACCCTCTAATGTTTAGCACCAGTTGTTTAAATTCAACAGGAGGAGTGGGCTTGCCAATTACAGTAACATAGCGAGATTGTATGTCCCTAGTGTCACCATACACAGCCACGAAACCTATTCCTACTTGAGAAATGGTGTTAAATTCTGTTCTAATGCTGTAGATTCCATTGCCTAAGTATTCTGGAGCAATCCATCCTCCATATGCTCCTTCTGGTAGATCCAGTGTGACTTGTTTAAACCCAATAGAAAATGTTGTAGCATCGTATTGAGCTTGGAAGTCTAGACTAGTGTGAAACAAGCCAAAGATGATGTAAGTGTTGTTCTGTAAAGCTGCTCCAGATTTTCTTCCCAGAGTCATGTTTACAGTAAGAGTACAATCAGGGTCAATTAATTGAACATTTATATCAGTAATGAAGGGGTAATTATCAAAATTAGCCTTTGCAAGCAACTGAGCGTCAACTGTGCTAATACGACCATTCTTGTCTGCATCCATTGCTTGTGGTTTAGAAATGGACGACGAATTTCCAATGGCTGACTGTTGCAGTGTTGCCAAAGCATCTAGTAAATCAAAGACGCAGTCACCATTAGCATCTGCTCCTGCTATGGCGGTACACTGCTCTGAGGAACAAGGAGGAGACTCACAACGAACTGGTAAAGTTGGTGCTGAGGGAATCATGATCATTTCATGAGCAGCATCATTGATAGGAAAAATGATTTGTGCTGCAGCTGACTTTCGTGGATTAGCAGAACCAATGTCATCGATGGTGGTATTGTAAGTATTCAAAGTGATTACATCAACAGATATAAAACCAGGCCCTTCACTCTTCACATTGAAAGAAAGTGACCCAACATGCATTCGTGCATCTCCAGTGGAACCACTTTGAAATAAAATCCCAAAACTTGTTTCACCGTCAATGTCATTGTATGAGCTCTCGAATAAAGCGTATGACAAATTGCTTGGAGGTTCGGGCCGTGAAATGAGCTCGAGAACATTTTCGTCATAGGTAACACGTAATTCAATTGCTCCAACTGTGGTATTACTGGTGTTGATGTAGATTGGTAGAATGAAGGATGTGTTTAAATTTAGATCTGGTAAAGGAGAGCCAATCTCACTGCCAAAATCTGCATCTCCGTGGGCTGGAACTAGATTTGCATACAGTGATTGTGAGTTATTGACATCCATGTCTGTATAAGCTGTGACCGAGAGCTGCACTAGAGAGTAAGAGTTATGAAGAAGAGTCATTTCTCCACTACTGCTATCAATGCTGATGACATCATCAGCAGAAGAATTGAAATATACTAAGCCATCAATGATTGGACCATTTTCACCAATCACATTGGGAATTTTACTCAGATCACTGAACAATAATCCAACTTTCTTAACTACTGCTGAGCTGTTCATGACTTCAGAAAACGTGTGTTCAATGCCCAAGTCAAGTTCTGTGATGTTTTTAACTGTCACTACTTCATCAAGTATTTCAATACTGGTTTCGGCAAGGAGTCCAGCTACTTCAGCAGTAATGTTGACGATGGTAGGTGCTGCATACACAGTCAGCACACTCCCATTGATTTCGGCCTCTGATCCTGTGTTTTTGATGTAGTAATCCACAGATGAAGCATTGGTAATTTCAACTTCATCTCCATTGTTGAGAATAGCTACAAGTTTTAACTGAGCTTTCTGGAATGATGAGACACCAGAATAGCGTCTTAAAGTGCTGATAGGCTCTGCCTCAATCCAGCCTGGATGTGGATAAGATTTGAGCCGGATTTCAACAATACTGACAACTTCAATTGGTCCAATCGTGACATTGGTGTCTACTTGTGAGGAATGGTACTGAACTGTGATGTTAGTTAAAGCAGAGTCATCAGAAAATCCAGAGCTTGTCATCACATCAAATTCTGCTGACACATTCACTAGACCTTGTGAGAAAACGAGAATATTTTCAGAATCTTGAAAGATTGTCCTCGCATCGGAAGTCACATCAACTCTTTCGCCGTCAGCATGAACGATGTTGGCTGTGATTGATGTTGAATTTGGAAGATTGAGAATTCTTGCATGTTGAATCACAGCAAGTTTGGTATTTTCGGTGCTAGCTTCAATTGAGCTTATCCTGACTAAAGATACGATGACAAACTCTGCAGTCGAAAACACACTTTCACCATTTTCATTACTCCCACCACTCGCACCACTTTCACTATTGCTGCAGTGGTCATTGTATGTCCAGTTCCCTCTCAGAAGAAGGCCGTTACCCGATCCTCTCACTTTAATTTCTTCATTTGTTGAAATTGTGATCACTTCTTCATTCTCAGAGGTTAAGTGAAAGCCGTCTTCGTGAGATAATTCAAAGGTATGTCCATTGCTCAGAATAGCATCAGCCACTACTGCTACAGGCGTGTTGAGATAATGAACATCAGTTTTGATTTCAACTAAAGCATTTTCATTGTACTGGCTGCCAGCAGTTGCTTCTTTGAGCTTCACTGGTTTGAGAGAAGTATGAAGATTGAGACTGAGATCTTCCACTGAAACTGGTGTATCAGACACAACCAATTCTAACTCATTGATAATCAAGCCTCCTTCTTTTTGCCTGAGTTCAAGATAAGCTGTTCCAGCAGATTTGCCAATGGCCTTGATATAAAGGCCACCATCAATCAGATCAATGATGTCAGGATTTGAGGAGAAGATGTTGTTTTGAAGAAGTGATGTCAGTAAAGTGGTTTGATTCAGATTTTCTCCAGCCTGAAAGACAACCTCAATTTCAACTTTGGTTTTTTCATAAAGATTGCTACAGTTTGAGTCAAAAGTTCCATTGATACGATGCAGTTCATCTGACTCAGTGATAATATGGGTCTCAACTGGATACCAGACTCTGAAGAAGAGAGTGGCAGTCTCACCAGAATGAGCAGTGATGGTAACGTTCGTAAAATTACTGCCAAAACTCTCTGTACCATCTTGGTAGACTTGCTCACAGTCATCAGTTACTTTAAGTGGGGCACTAGACTCGCATTGGAGATCTTTTTCTGTCATAAACTCACCGGAATTGTACACTCCAATAACTGTCACATTTGCAGTAACTTTGTTTCCATTCAGCTTGGCTGTGTTTAAAATCGAATTAGATGAAGAATAGGCAAACATTCCTTGCAGTGTTTTTGGTGCGATAAGGATTTCGGCAAACTCTGCCTCACAAGATGGCTGCCTTAAATTAACATGAGAGGCAAATGATTGAGAAACAGATTCTTTTACCCGAACATTGACAACATGATCAACAAAGCAGCTAAACTTGAAGTAGGTTTCCTTAGTTACATAAAGAGATTCATCTAGCGTGATTTCCATAGTGACCAGCTGCTCTAGTTTAGTGACTGGTTCATTGTGTGGATCAAGATTAATACCACTGACACGTATGATTGACCCGTTAATCACAGTAGCAATGATGTACCTGTTGCTAGAGGATACTTTAGTGAACATGATTCCGTCTTCAGTCTCACAGCTGAACTGATAGTTAGTGATGTCATATTCAGCATTAGCAGCAACTTCTACTTCAATTGTCTCACCGGGATAGTTCACTCTATGCGGGACTGATACTCTTACTTTATTAACTATGCTTGCATTTGGGCAAGATGGCATTGAGATAAGTGAAACATCTCCAATTGTTTGTTGCGTGTTTTGCTCACTATCTAGACCATACAATACAGAAACAGTTTCCGATGAGGGGTAACCAGATCCTGATGTGAAGTTAGTAGAATTTTGTGAATCAAACCAAAAATTTGGTACAACAACTCTTGCAAGACAATAGCTGCCAGTTCCAGGAGGACTTGTTGTACATGTACCAAGTATAGGTGTAGCTGGAGCTAGTTCAACTGGAGGAACTATAGTTACATACACTTCAGTCTCTCTGACATAAGCCTGCTCATGCTTTTCAGCTGAGACTTGTAGAGCAACCATCACTTCGTTCCGGTCACTGTAGACAGACTCAGTAACCAAGACGGCTGTGATGCTAATAGCTTCTGCTGCTTCTACATGAAGAGTCCTGTTTACTTGAGTGTTTCCAAGTGTGTAAGTAACTATTGGCAGAGAGGATATTTGTCCTCCATTGTGTAACCATAGTTCCTGTTGGTAGACAGTTTGAGTTAATTTCGAAAGACCTGGAACTGTAAGAGCCTTGTCAGCTGTTATGGTAATGGGTAGCAATTGACCAATCAGAACTATCAGTTGTACACTTCCAGTACGGTACTGTATTTTAGTGTCTGTTGCTGTCAAAGTGAGTTTAAATGAAAAGTCATTTTCTGTGAGGTTTCGAGCAAGGATTAATTTTCCTGTATTGTTGTTGATCTCGAAAGTGTTGTTAATGTTTCCAGTTGCAATCCTAAACACAGGGTCACCAGAACAAATGTCTTGATCTGTAGCTTGAAGCGAAGGAAGGACAACACTACCGGCGGTTGCTAGTTTATTAAGACGCCCAACATATGACTGATGAGTGAAAATAGGACTGAAATTATTCTCTTCGTGCACAATTACGAACATTTCAGCTGTATCATTGAAGTCGACTAAAGGATCCGCATCGATTGCAATTATTGTAAATGCATAAGTCTGAGATGGACTTAAATCTAAGCAAAGGGAACCAACTACTTCAATTGTACCGGTCACTTGATTAATTTGGAAACGACGAAACTCTCCAGCTGTCTGAACCAAGGTATACAAGGTGACATTAAAATTTCCTGAGTCGCCGTCTGTGGCAGTGACGGCAGGTGTTACAAAAGACCCAATTGGTGTGGTCTCTGATATGTTGAAGAGGTAGGTATTATTTTCAAAAGAGGGAGCATTGTCATTTTCATCAATTACTGTAATGACGACAGTTGCATTGTCAAACAATCCTGTACCGTCCGTTGCTTTCACAGAGAGGATAAAATGAGTTGCAACTTCTCTGTCCACAGGTAAAGATGTAGTAGTGATTATACCACTGCTGTTGTCAATAGCAAAATGCTCCAAATTGTCAAGAAGGGTATAGCTAATGTTACCGATTGTGTTCTGGTCAATGTCAACAGCGAATAGCTTAATAACGAAAGTCCCTTCAGGGGAATTCTCTTTGAGGTCAGTGTGGTAGATATTTTTATTGAATCTTGGTGCTTCATCGTCAATGTCGATAATTGTCACATTTACAAGGACACTGCTGTTCATACTGGGAGTACCTAGATCATATGCCTTCACAATAAATTCAAAGGATGAATTTGTTTCTCTGTCAATTGGTGGAACTGATGTGATTATGCCTGAAGTGGTGTTTATTTCAAAATGATCACTAGCTCCCGAAACAATAGTATAACGCACTGCTGATCTGTCTGTTCCTATTTCATCATCATCTTGGGCTGTAACTTTCAAAACGACTATTTTATTAACCTCATCTTCCTCAACAGCTGTGGTGTACTTGTCTTGAAGGAATTTCGGTGCGTTGTCATTAACATCAGTGATAGCTATCACAAGAACTCGTGATGTTGATAGCGAACTATCATTTAAATTGATAAAAGAATTTGGATCGAACCCATTCACTTCATCTGCCTCATTGCTTCCGTTTGGTTCCTGCCCGCCTCTGTCTGATGCTATCACTGTGATTGTGTACTCTCTGATATCTTTGTCAAAATCAAACTGCTCATCTCCTAGAACTCGTATAATTCCTGTCTCTGGTTCAATCCTAAACTTAGGGTCATCTTGCTGTGCGAGAGAGTAGATTATTTTACCATTCACAAGGAAATCAGCATCTGTTGCTGTTGCTTGAAATATAAAAGTGTCGTTTTCAGCATCTTCAGAAACACTTGTAGTATTCGGTAGGTTGTTGAAGACAGGATAGTTGTCATTAGACTCTAAGACTCTGATATTTACTTGAACTGTATCCTTGTTCACTCCATCACTCGCTTCCATGATCATGTAGTAGAAGTGTTGTTCAGTTTCATAGTCCAATGAGGCACTGATTGTTACTGCACCTGTTGAGCTGTTCACAAGAAATTTACCGTAATTGGTTTCGGCTTCTTCATTGGTAATAAACGTGTAACTTATCTGAGCATTCGGTGGTGTGTCCATATCGGTTGCCCTGGTGATGAGGATTGTGGAACCAACCGGAGTTTTTTCTCGCAGCGAGACGTAGTAAGCAGCTTGCTCAAACACTGGTGGCTGGTCATTTTCATCTGTGATGCTAATTATTAATATTTTAGGTGGTGAGGATAGAACTGGCTCTCCGTCATCTTTAGCTATTATGGTGATGTTGTATAATGCTGTCATCTCATAATCTAGCATAGCTCCTACTGCAACTGATACTTCACCAGAAGTAGCATTGACACTAAAGGCATCCTCTCCATCAACAACTTCATACAAGACATTGTTCATATCATGATCAACACCCATAAGTGTGTAGAAAACAGTTCCAGAAGGAGAGTTCTCAGCCACGGAAGCTTCTAGATTTCCTGTAATCATAGGTGAAAACTCATTTACATTTGTTATGTGTGTGAAAATTGTTACATCGCTGCTTCGAGAAGGATCGCCAAGGTCACTTGCTTCCACGAACAAAGAACAGTCAAGATCATCTTCAGTTTCAAAATCAATAGATTTCGCTAGAGAAATATTTCCAGTGACAGCATCAATATTGTATGTGTCTATACAGGATTCAGGGTAGCTTGAGTGTATCTCATATCTGATCATTTTGTTGATTCCTGAGTCTGCATCAAAGGCGGTGACTGTGAAAACAGTTTGATTGACTGTGAAATTTTCAGGAACGAGTACTTGAAATGATGGGCTGGAAAACATCGGTGCATTATCATTAATATCGACAATATTTATGACAATGGTGGTACTCCCGTTTCTTGAAGGATAACCTTTGTCAGTAGCAGAGATGATAAATGTGTAGTTACGAGGCATTTCATCAGCCTGATCGAAATCAAAAAATCCCATGGCAGTCAGTACGCCTTCATTGCTAATGTTGAAAGCAGAAGAGAAGTTTGTTTGAACAATAGCATATTCAATCTCAGCGTTACTGCCCGAGTCATTATCCATAGCAGTCAGCTCGATCACAAACTCCTGAACGTATATGCCTTCTCGTAGCTCAGCTGTATACGAGTCATTGCTAAAGTAAGGATTGTTATCATTAATGTCCATAACAGACAACACAACAGTAGCACTTGCAGTTTCTGGAGGTGTTCTATCATCAAATGCTTCTACAGTTAGATTGTATCCATTTGGAAGAGTCTCGAAGTCAAATACTGCATTAGTGAATAATTCACCGGATGTTTGATTGATAAAGAACTTATCAGTGTTGATTAACTGATAGGAGACACTGTCTTCATCCGTAGCAGTTATTTTCATGATAAAGTAACCAGCTTGTTCTTCTTCAGGAAATGACCCAGTGAAAACATCCATTAAAAATTCCGGCTTACTGTTGTTGGTGTCTATTGCATGTAATATGACGTCTGCATCAGCTTCAAATTCACCATCAGTGACTTGTACTCGGATAATGTATGTCATGATATCAAGTGTGTTGTCAAGAACTATCTGTCCTGTGGTCAAATTCATACTAAACTTTCCGTCATCACCAGAAATAATGTAGTATCTGAGATTACCATCGCTAACTTTATCTGCGTCATATGCTTTGACAGCATCAGTTACTACACTGCCAACAGGAAGTTTATAACTCACACTGATATTGAATGGATCATCGATGAATACAGGAGCATTGTCATTAACATCACTGACAATCACTGTAACTATAGCTGTGTCATTCAGACTTATAACTCCGCCGTCTTTGGCGACAACTGTAAATACCCAGCTAGTGCTCTCCTCATAATCAAGAGAAGACTGAATTCTGATTTCACCAGTTGATGGATTGATATCAAATGGAAAGAGAGTTGGGCAAACCTCTGTGGTTGCATTGTTTACAGTAAGGCCACTCCCAATTGACTCCAGACTGTTTTCTGTGTCGCTGCTATTCATACACAAATCAACAGGATCTTCTTGAGCATATCCATCAGGTGGAATGATGAAGTAAGTGATTATAGAGTTGTTTCCAAGGTCTCTTGTCTCTGTGGCTTGAACTTGAAGGATGTGTGTTCCATCTAAGACATCTTCAGCTAACTCAACTGTATAGTTAAGTCGAGTGAATACAGGTTTTTCATTCACATCGATGACTGATATAAAAACAAGTGTAGTTGTTTCTAGGGAAGGCGATCCACCATCTTGAGCTTGTATTCGTAAAGCATAAGCAGGATTTTGTTCCTTGTCTGGCAGTGAAGCACTTGCTACATAGATAGCTCCTGTGGTTTCATTAATGACAAAGATGTCGTCTATAGGTAGACTTACTACAATGGAGTAAAAAACAGTTCCAAAATCTCCACTGTCTGCATCAGTGGCTGTAATGTTTCCGACCACATCTCCTTTTACAGAATATTCCGGCACATTGAATGTGTAGTTGTTGGGTGAAAAAATTGGAGAATTATCATTGACGTCTATTATCTTGATCACAACTGGCACTGTTGAATTTCGGATAACAGCATTGTCAGTATTATATGCCATTACTACTAGCTCTAGTTCTTGATGTTGTTCATAGTCAAGTATTTGTGTTGTATCGATTTGACCATATGGGATTTGACTAAATATATTATAACTATAGATGGTGAAAAAGTTTATGTTACCGGACAATAGCTGGAATCTTGTCACAGGGGAACGGTCATCGTCAGTAGCCCTCAATATACCTATTTGTCTGGGCGATAAGTTTTCAGTTATTGAGAATGTGTAGTTGTCATTCATAAACTTTGGAGAATATTCATTATAGTCAATGATTTCAAGGTGAAGTGTAGCAGTGCTTGTATTACCTTGACTGGTGGCAGTCATAGTGTAATATAGATATCTGTTGAAAAATGTATCATTAAGCAGTACGTATTATGTCATAACACCTTCCAAGGAAATGCTACTGCATGTGGTTTATTATGTCATTGAGTGCACAAACATACTAACTGGGAAGGCCGGCGGGGTATAGATCAGCTGGTTTATATTAATTAGCATTAGCCTATTGTTGTGTTATTGAATGTTGAATATGAAAAAAAAAAGAATTTACTTACGTAGGATTTGTTTCAGCATCAATATCTTCTGGTGTTCCGACAAACACCAATTGTCCATCTGGAGTTGCATTGAAAGCAGGGTGGTTGATAGAATATTGAACAGGAATTGATGATCCATCAGGATCAGTAGCTAAGACAGTCCCAATAGTTGTGTTGGCTGGTGCTTTTTCATTGATGGGAAAAGCTGTGTATATAAATATAATGTAATGTATTATAGCTACATTGTATAAGAACTATATAATGGAGATGTGATGTATGTAGTTAACTTTTTGTAGCCTGCTTTTCTATGAAGCATTAAAATCTTGTCATGTGCCAAGGGCACAGTTATGTGCCATTAAGTATACTAATGTGCTTTAATGATATTGTACTGCATCCAGCTACAGTATAGCTACAGCTACAGTATTAGCTAGTCTGTATTCTTTTTTCAAAATCCTTAATTTTTCAAAAATTCGACAATTGCCCAAAATATTTGATACCAGGTCTTCATATTTCATTTACATCATCTACAAGTTTAGGAAGCTTTCAAGAGGTCTTCCTATGTACATTTTGTAGAATTCCCAAGAAAAATATTGTAGCTACAATGCCGTGAAGACACCACTGGAAATTCTAGCCAGTAACAAGCCGCAGCAGTATAGCAGTAGCAGTTCTAAACAGTAGCATGCACTCTCATTGCCCCAACACTACAGTACCACTAATTAAAGAAAATAAAAAGATTTCTAACGAAATCAAAAGGATGTAGGGATAAAGAAATCTGCTACTGGTCCACAATGTAAACCAACAAGGAACTAGCATGGAATGGTAACACGATTGACTTGCTAACAGACCATAGATCCCTACGTCATGATCAGTGGCTGCTGTGGCAGACTATAGCTAATTCAGCAAGTTTCCGTTGACTGACACTGAAGTGCATAGAATTGAATTCAACTTGACTGTGACAAAATTATATTGATCTTATGTACAGCCACTGATGTAGGGATCTATGGTCTGTTAGCAAGTCAATCGTGTTACCATTCCATGCTAGTTCCTTGTTGGTTTACATTGTGGACCAGTAGCAGATTTCTTTATCCCTACATCCTTTTGATTTCGTTAGAAATCTTCTTATTTTCTTGTTTGTGTCCTTTTTTGAGTTTCAAATTTTTGTTGCAGTTCGAATTCGGCAAGATAATGTATTTCTGTGTTTACACCTTTAGTTTGGTTTGCTGTTGTTGATAATTTCTTTGTGACCTTTTTAACTTGTAGCTCAAATTTATAATACTGAAACTAGCTCATGCATTCTGCAAAGCATTCGAGCCCCGCCCACTCTAGTTTACAAAATTCTGTACGGCTGTGATACTATCTGGCGAGCAGCAGAACGGTGATACTACACGAGTTTACTCTGTGAGTTGTTCTTCGAAGACTCCAGACTCCAATCTGCGCTCTCCATACGACGATACTGAATTCTTGTGGTTGGTCACGTGCGTATTGCGTAATCACAATAATGGCGTCTAATACTTAGCTGACAACTGTTCGTGATCGTGAACTCGTCAAATTTATATCGACGTTTCGCTAAAAACTAAGTTCAAAAGGCACCTGCCAGAAGAATTTCACGACTGTTCGTGGGTGTTTTGGTCTCGGCACTGCTCGCGTAAAGGCGCTAGGCGACTTGAAGACAGAAAGAAGAAGATGACGAAACTCGATTTTCACCGTTTCCAGGTTCGTCACTTTACTAATACCTTCGAGCAATCTCCTTGCTACTGTAAGATGGGGCAACGCCAGAGAGCAGATCTAGTGTCTTTGGTCGTATACAATTCATCACCAGGCGAAATATCAGCGTTTGAACGCTACTGAATACATTGTATGTAGCCGCCATCTTGTTTTCTCGTTCATCCCTCATAGGAAGTCACTACCGTGCCTCCCTAATATGGAGCCACAATAAGAAGTGGCCAATGGTTAACCTGGAACTGACTTTGCTTATGTGCAGGATGCTTTTTTCCAGATAATTATAGGGAGCTCATACAAAAATGTGCAGGCAAGCTTATTTTTTTAAACAGGTCAATAAAAAAGAATCTAATGTGAAATACTGCTTGACAAAAATACATACTATAATTATACAAAGAGTGAAATTCTTTCTGGAGAAGTTTCCACAAAACTTTGCCTGCTGACAGCATACATTGTACTATATTGATTATAGCAATTCTGTAAGCTCAGTAGCTATAGCTACCTGTAGACTAACACTTGACTTTGGATGACTTACGGCAATAATGTATTACACAGGGTTGAAAATCATAGACAGGAGCATTATCATTATCATTAATGATCTGAATAGCAGTCTGAGCAGGATCACTAGAAAGCCCATTTTCATGTTGAGCAGTGATAAAGATAAGGTATGTTCGCTTGTCCTCATAATCAAATATTTCACTACAAAAATGAAAATATTTATAAATCATTATTATATGGAAGTTGTTCTTCACTTTACCCAGCTTTTAAGACCGCGGAGTTGTTTCCATTGGTTTGAATAGTAAAGCTGGCTGTATCAGGACCTGATAGAGCATACTCGAATTGCCCAATGTCTGCAGCAGTTCCAAATGGAGTACCATTAATTTGTAAGATAACTGCATTAATGAAATTATTTTCATGAATCTCTCCATAGTAGCATCGATCTAACTCAGGCTTCAAGAACGGAAAAATTGTAATGTTGACTACGACAGTACTCTGGTTAGACACTGGAAAACCATTATCAGCAGCGACAACTGTCAATGAGTAGCTAATTCTCTGCATGGATTAAAGAAGTACTGCTATAGTCATGAAAACCAACATGATGAATACTGAAATCATGAAGGGTAATTGTAGATCACCTCTGAGTAATTTGCCACAACTGGTAACATATCTAGTGTCTTAATTTCTCCACTGGTGTTGTTGATAGCAAAATAATGAGAACTGCTTTGGAAACTATAGGATATTGTGTTATGGAGTCCATCAGTATCAGTAGCACTAACCTGACCTATTACAGTACCTATAAGCACAAAAAGTAATAACAAAATAAGACTAGGGTAGTTTATGGTAGTGTGGCCCTATGTAGGCAAGAAGAGCAGAGAACTAAAGTATAAGGTGGTGTCAGGCAGTTTCTTCTCAAATCATGTTTGGTGTGGTCAAACAGGTAAAAAACAATTGAGGCTAAGAAGTAATGAAGGCAAAACAGTATTGTTAGTAGATGGGATATGGACAAAACGTTGAAGTGACAGTCCAGTAGGATATGTCCATATGAGTTGTACAGCTACATACAAGTTTCGCATTTTTATTATCACATAGTACATACCTATTTCCACAGTATGCACTACATTAAATTGATACATTTCGTCAGAAAACTCAGGAGAGAATTCATTGAGATCATATAGAGTGACTGTGATGTTTGATGTGTTCCAGAGGGTTGGAATACCCTGATCCATTGCTATTATAGTCACTGTGTACTGGGACATAATCTGCAAGAAAAATACATTGAATAAATTATGGATGGTGCATAAGCTGAGTGTGTGATGAACTTTTATAAGCACCTCATAATCTAAAGCAGATGCTACCACAAGTCTAGTGCCTTCAATTTTAAAGGGCAATCCATCAGGCTCAATACTGATAGTAACGTTGCCAGGTTCCCCAACATCTGCATCAGTGACATTTATGTCAACCAGTAGAGTTTCTATGGTAGAATTCTCAGAAATGAAGATATTTGTTCCATTTAGAGGGTCAACAAACTGAGGATAGTTGTCATTGTCGTTCAGTACTTTTACGGTGAAGGTAGCTGAGGAACTCAATGATGGAGTACCAGTATCAGTTACTATCACTACTATTGAATAAGTCTGTATCATCAATTCTCCACTGACATTGAGCACTCCTGAGTCAGTGATTACGAATGGTAGAGAAGTATTTGATAAGGAAAACACAATTATGCTGTTCGTTGAGCCAGCTTGATCATCGTCTGATCCATTGACAGAGAAAAGAGGATCCATCATTGACCAAGACTGTGGAATCACTCTCTTACGAGCAGAACTGCAAAAAAAAAACAATAATGATACATAAAAGTTGTAATGATATTCATGGGTGACCGCATGCATGCAGAGATGCTGTATGACACATGCACTTCAGAATCTGTGCAGCATTCTCACATTGGTGTTGTGATTATTGGTACGTTATCATTCACATCAGTGAGTGCGATGACCACAGTAGTATTTGCTGTATTATTGCAATTGTCTCTGGCAATCACTTCGAATTTGTAGCTGTCTAAGTGCTCACGATCCAGTGCTGAACTATCTTCCACAACAAGTGTCGAATTTCCATTTTCAAAATTAAAGATTTGAAAAACTGGAACAAGAATACTGCCAGTACTAAGGTAATTTCCAACATGATATGTAAGATTGTCACCTACGTAAAACAATTTTTTCACAATAAGTATTCAATGATCTCTTGTTTTATATACCTTCAATATTGGTTGCTGTCACACTGCCTACAGTTGAAGCTACTTCTGCACTCTCTGAGATACTGAAGTTGTATTGTTGCATTGTAAACATCGGAGGCATGTTAATGATTTGAAGTGCTATAGTTATGTTTTCCTGTTCAAGTCCATCTTCAGCATCTAATGTCAGCTATGGAGAAAACATAAATTATGTAAATGATCGGTAAATTCATGAAGAAACAGCAGACTGTTCAGTGAGATATCTAATTATCTAAGGAATCATGCAAAGTTATAAGAGTGGAAAATGGCTATATAGTTCTGTAAAATTGCTCATTCATATTCACAAGATTAGTATAGTCTTAGTCAATCTCCTAGGCTAACTATCCTCTTAATGCTATTTATAGACAGCTCTGTACAGGCTACATATACATAATTATTTTAAAAGGTTCGGCTGTTAGCACAATGACAATACATAATCATGATTCAAAGCTCACATTAATGGATCCTGACGTCAAACAATCACATCCCGAAAGTATTCCTTGCATAATTATCAGCAGATCGTTCACAGCATCTTCATAAATATACGGCATCATGCAGCTAGGTGAGGCTGAGGTTACTACAAAAAATATTATTTATACTGTCATAAACATCCAGTTATTCATGGAAAGTTTTACCGTGAATATCCATTAGAGACCAGTTCACCTATAAAAAGAGGAAATGCTAATTAATTTTAAATGATATTTACAAGGTTAATGTTATAGATATCCATGCAAACCATGAGGTGTGCTTGTATGTTGTTGTATTATGATATGCACAATAGTGTGAATTAACTATTGAATATTTGACTTACGTATGGTTGAAGATTGAAAGTGCTATTCACAGTAGTGTCATTTATAGTCAGGCTGATTGGATTGGTTGCAGCTAAAATGAAGCAGAAAAACACATGAGCAGTATAGGTGATTTAGAATAACAACAACTAGAGGATACATGATAATGAAGGGATTGGAAACTCGAGGTTCTCCTGATACAACGCTATTATAAATAATACATGTATTGCATATTATAAGAATGCTTCACTGAAAATCCTTGATAATATTATTTTGAAGGTCAAAAGTTTAGGATTCAAATCTGTGTATCTTTGAGAGTTAGAAAAATCTCTTGCATAATAGACAAGTGAAGTAAAAAAGAAAAATGAAAAGTGTAACCGCCATCTTAATTCATGGTCATCCCTACACATCATTGCCGAATGGCAATGATAATAGCCAGATAAGGTAACATGCACGTAATGACCCAAAACTTACCCTACACACACGATCATACTAATGAAATTTATCATACACTAAATGAGATTTATCCAGGTCACATGATTTCTTTCCTGAACATGAATATCATTTGTACAATGGTCTGGTATTAGTTAAAGCACTGTATTTAGACATACATGAAGAGCAAGTATAATTATACCCCAACTCTCAAAGTTACATGAATTTGAGTCCTAAAACTTCATACCTTCAAAAATATTATATTGAAGCATTTCTGACTTTTAGAACGCTATGCAAGTGAGTTATAGCGATTAGAAATAAATTATTGACATCATAAATAAATTATTGTTTTTATCATAATTATTATTATACTGAAACTGTACCGATTCGCCACAATAGAGCTTTGATCCACTACATAAACATGCCTATATAGACGCTTAAGAGCCAAGCAAAGAGTACTGAGGACCTTCAATCTCACCCTCGTCATTAATTTGAGCATGAAGATGGTAGTAAAGGTAGTAAAGGTAGTGCTAAACCATTGGGAACTCATGCTGATTTCGATAGTGATTCTGATAAGGACAAAGCTTTGACATGTTTCTCCAATCAAAGCAATGCTCTTTTCCTGCTAATATTGTACTTGCATACTTGGACAATAATTTATTATCATTGCAAACACCCATACAATGATTGATCATGCTTGTTACAATTGTAAGTGGCGTTAAAACAATTACATGGTTGCATATAGCTCACAACCCGACAGCTCAGTCCGATCACTATGTGCGCAGAAATGCTGCCACATGCATAGTACTAGTGCTCACCTTTACTGGTGATGAGTAACAAGACCGCTATTGGCAATATTTGAGCCGAGATATCCATTTCGATCGGATCACTGACCTGTTGAACTGAGCACGCGGTTTAGCACTGACTACGGTCTACCGCAAGCCTCTCGTACAGCCTCAACTTGACTGCTTGCACTGACTGGCACAAACAATAATCACATACGCTTTCTGCACTAAGGAGAACGTGTGAGCTGTGTGTTGGGTGTGGTGTCAACCTGAGGCGGAAAGGCTAGCAAATTATACACGATGTATTATCACCATTATATTATTCATCATCCCTGAATAATGATACGTGTACCAGGCAAGCGTTAGATGAATATAGACCGTAGATGTACAAGAAAATTGACAAAAAAATTCCAACGAAATCAAAAGGATGTATAGGACTGCTTTACTGGCTTAGAAGTTTTCCTATGCAGGGATGTTTAAAACAAAATTCCAGCTACAATGGTGTGAAAACACCATTTAAAACTGACTCTGCTCATGTGGTGTGCAGGATGCTTTTTCTAGCCTGAGATATAAAATTATTAGCCAGCTTGGAACCCACACGTGATGTAGAGGCTCATAAAACAAGCTGTGTTACTATCGACTCGAAAACCAATGCTATTTGATTCCTGCTTCTAAAATTCCACAATGATATTCACAATGATATTGTTATCACCGCAAACACCCATACAATAATTGCATATGCTTATTATAATGAGTTCCAACTCATGACAATTCAGTGCACATGTGCAGTCTTGAAGTTTGCAGGGTGTTACTGCATGTATTCTAACCTTTCCATGCAAAGGTGGGTGTAAAAGAAGATTTCTATCGAAATCAAAAGGATGTAGGGGATGCAGAAATCTACCACTGGTTCACAATGTAAACCAACAAAGAAGCATGGAATGGTAACACGATTGACTTGCTAACAGACCATAGATCCCTACATCAGTGGCTGCTGTGGCAGACTATAGCTAGTTCAGCTACTGTAGTTGCCGTTGACTGACACCTGACGTGCATTGAATTGAATTCAGCTTGTGACAAAATATTGATCATAAGTACAGCCACTGATGTAGAGATCAGTGGTCTGTTAGCAAGTCAATCGTGTTCCATGCTTCCTTGCTGGTTTACATTGTGAACCAGTGGTAGATTTCTGCATCCTACATCCTTTTGATTTCGATAGAAATCTTTTTAATTTTCTTGTTTGTGTCCTTTTTTCTTTTTCAGTGAAGTGCAGTTCAATATCATGCATGTACTGAGCTGTCTTTGTTTCCACCATTAGTTTAGTTTCCTGTTGTTGATGGCTTTTCTTAAACTAAGAGTAAACTTGTAGCTAAAATTGTTATGCTGTACGTATCAGCTCGCCTACGCATGCATACGAGCCCCGCCCGCACTTGTTAGTAGACCTATACGGCGGTTGGCAAGCGCAGAATGGCGATCCTACACGCAGAATGGCTATATTTTTTATTATTTATTATAAAAAATTACTAAAGTTGAAACCCCTTTAATCCGGACAATGCGGTACATTGTATAGCAACAACTCAGGACTTCATAGTACAAAGCTAATTGGCTTCATTAGTGATTACTTATTACAAAAATTAGGTACACATAATTATCAATATAGCATGGTAGTTTCACATGCATTCTTAGTGATAGGCTCTTGTTCCTTTTTGTCTTGTTCTTCCAACTCTCTTGTTTGTTGTTCATGAGATTCTAAGTCAACTTTTTCGTTCATTTCAAATCCTAAAGAAGGATTAGACAATTATAAAATTACTCTAACACATAATTAATAACATTACCAGGATTCTGTTTTTCAATTATTAGAGAACTGCTGCTTAAGCGTTTAACTTTCTGCCGCAATTTTTTGGCTTTACTTTTGCTGTATCGAAAAAATTAGAGCAAATTAACTCATTTATGGTGCATCTATAACAATTTGCTTACCGACGACAGATGAAAAACAGCAGGCAAAGAATTGCCATGACGATGATGATAAATATCAGAACAATGACTATCACAATCCAGGTTGGATCGTCATTGTCATCAATTACATTAATGACTAAATTCGCTGTGCTGTTCAACGAAGGTGAACCTCTATCAACGGCTGAAATTGTTAGGTGGTACGAAGATAGAATCCCTTTATTAGGTGGTTGATTAACTCTTACAAAACCAGTTTCATCAATTTCAAAGTCTCTAGCTCCTATTCCCGATAGTGATATGTAAAAAGCTCCATTTTTACCACTGTCTCTATCTGTGACTATAATCATGACTTCAAGTCTAGTCCCGACTGTTGCGCCGTCTACTAAAGAAGCTTCGTAGCGTGATTGATTGAATACAGGAGCATTGTCATTGAGGTCTAGTATGTTGATAGTCACGGTGGTGCTAGTTTCAAGCGGTGGGTCTCCAAGATCAAAAGCTTTTATTCTTAATGTCGCCTTTTGCGTCTTTTCATAGTCAATGTCTCCAATAACTATAATTTCGCCACTCTCTCTTACTGTAAAAATAGCTATTTCGTCACTGTTTTCAAGTTCGTATTCTATCACATTGTCTTGCACATTGTTCGTGTCCTGGGCACAAAATGCTCCATGGTCACTATCTGAGCTTAACATTCGTAACCGTGTTCCCACAATTGTTCCGTTAGGAATATTTTCACTGATGAAGAATGCATATCCATCGGATGAATTGAATTGAGGAGCATTATCATTCAATTCACATACCTGCACCCAAAGGCCAAGAATTGAAGTATGAGGTTCTGTTCCTTTGTCCATGGCAGTAATATTCATTCTAAAACTGTGCAAGCCTTCTCTATCAAGTACAGTGTTAGCTGTTACTGTGCCAGTAGTTGGATCGATTGAAAACAAGTCATTGTGTAGTTTCAAAGGCAAGTATACATTACCACTGTCATCTGCCTCTGCTATTCTTTCAATTGAGTATGTTATCTCACTATTGACATCTAAGTCAATATCACTGGCATTAGCTTGATAGAAACTGTCACCAATGATATTGTTTTCTGTGATAGTTGCAACTGTAAGTGATGAAAACTCTGGCTTGTTGTCATTCTTGTCGATGACAGTCACTTCAATGTATGTGGTAGCAGTCAGCGAATATGCAGGTGATGACGTGTCTGTTATTTGAACAGTGAGGTTATAAAAGTCTTGTGTTTCTCTGTCTAGCATGCTGGCTAGTGTCAGTTGACTATTAGTGAGACCAATGTTAAATTTTGGCAGAGATGGATCATCACCACTAGTGATCACAAAATGGAAGTATCGAAACTGCAAACTAGTGTCGTTGTCATTCACACTGATGTTTAGAAGACTTCCAGATGGAGCAGCCATTCCTTCACTGATGTTAATGGCATAAAGTGACTGTGCTGGCACAGGCGGGTTGTCATTCGTATCATTTACTAGCAGTACAATATCAAGAGTCATGCTCTTTCGTGCTGGTATGTGTGGACCTTGGTCTGTTACAACTACAGTCACACGTATCTCAGTGTATCGCTCATAGTCTAGGGCACCAGACACATAGAGTTCACCAGTTACTGAATTAATGGTGAGTGTTCCTGGCTGTGTCAGGTTCTTCAAAGTGTAGCTTAGCTCACCAGATGGTAGAGGGTAGTCACTGTCAGTAGCATTGACAGTCACAATAGGGCTGTTGATAGCAATGTTCTCTGGTCTACTGGTTGAGTAAGGGCTTTCTTGTTGTATTACCGGTGGGTACATATTGTAGCACGATAAATCACTGAAGTTGTTGTTAAATGATGTCTGGGCATTAAAACCATCTAAAAGTGAGATACTAAAACGAGGCAATTCTGACCGACTGATGTTTATCACCAGTTGTTTAAATTCAACAGGAGGAGTAGGCTTGCCAATTACAGTAACGTAGCGAGATTGTATGTCCCTAGTGTCACCATACACAGCCACGAAACCTATTCCTACTTGAGAAATGGTGTTAAATTCTGTTCTAATGCCGTAGATTCCATTGCCTAAGTATTCTGGAGCAATCCATCCTCCATATGCTCCTTCTGGTAGATCCAGTACGACTTGTTTAAACCCGATAGAAAATGTTGTAGCATCATACTGAGTCTGGAATTCTTGACGAGTGTGAAACAAACCAAAGATGATGTAAGTGTTGTTCTGTACAGCAGCTCCAGATTTTCTTCCCAGAGTCATGTTTACAGTAAGAGTACAATCAGGGTCAATTAATTGAATGTTGATATCAGTAATGAAAGGGTAATTATCAAAATTAGCCTTTGCAAGCAACTGAGCATCAACTGTGCTAATACGACCATTCTTGTCTGCATCCATTGCTTGTGGTTTAGAAATAGATGACGAATTTCCGATGGCTGACTGTTGCAGTGTTGCCAAAGCATCAAGTAGATCAAAGACACAGTCACCATTAGCATCTGCTCCTGCTATGGCGGTACACTGCTCAGAGGAACAAGGAGGAGACTCACAACGAACAGGTAAAGATGGTGCTGAGGGAATCATGATCATTTCATGAGCAGTATCATTGATAGAAAAAATGATTTGTGCTGCAGCTGACTTTCGTGGAGTAGCAAAACCAATGTCATTGAAGGTGGTATTGTAAGTATTCAAAGTGACTACATCAACTGATATAAAACCAGGCCTTTCACTCTTCACATTGAAAGAAAGTGACCCAACATGCATTCGTGCATCTCCTTCGGAACCACTTTGAAATAAAATCCCAAAACTTGTTTCACCATCAATTTCATTGTATGAGCTCTCGAATAAAGCGTATGACAAATTGCTTGGAGGTTCGGGCCGTGAAATGAGCTCGAGAACATTTTCATCATAGGTAACATGTAATTCAATTGCTCCAACTGTGGTATTACAGGTGTTGATGTAGATCGGTAGGATGAAGGAACTGTTTAAACTTAGATCTTCTAAAGGTGAACCAATCTCACTGCCAAAATCTGCATCTCCGTGGGCTGGAACTAGATTTGCATACAGTGATTGTGAGTTATTGACAGCCATGTCTGTATAAGCTGTGACCAAGAGCTGCACTTGAGAGTAAGAGTTCTGAAGAAGAGTCATTTCACCACTACTGCTGTCAATATTGACAACATCATCAGCAGAAGAATTGAAATATACTAAGCCATCTATGATTGGACCATTTTCACCAATCAGATTGGGAATTTTACTCAGATCACTGAACAATAATCCAACTGTCTTAACAACTGCTGTGCTGTACATGACTTCAGAAAACGTGTGTTCAATCCCCAAGTCAAATTCTTTGATGTTTGTAACTGTCACTACTTCATCAAGTATTTCAATACTGGTTTCAGCAAGAAGTCCTGCTACTTCAGCAGTAATGTTGACGATGGTAGGTGCTGAATACACAGTCAGCACACTCCCATTGACTTTAGCCTCTGATCCTGTGTTTTTGATGCAGTAAAGCACAGATGAAGCATTGGTAATTTCAACTTCATCTCCATTGTTGAGAATAGCTACAAGTTTTAACTGAGCTTTCTGGAATGATGAGACACCAGAATAGCGTCTTAAAGTATTAATAGGCTCCGCTCCAATCCAGCCTGGATGGGGATAAGATTTGAGCTGGATTTCAACAATACCGACAACTTCAATTGGTCCAATGGTGACATTGGTGTCTACTTGTGACGAATGGTACTGAACTGTGATGTTAGTTAAGGCAGGGTCATCAGAAAATCCAGAGCTTGTCATTACATCAAATCCTGCTGACACGTTCACAAGACCTTGTGAGAAGACGAGAATATTTTCAGAATCTTGAAATATTGTTCTTTCATCAGAAGTCACATCAACTCTTTCGCCGTCAGCATGAACAATGTTGGCAGTGATTGATGTTGAATTTGGAAGATTGAGAATTCTTGCATGTTGACCCACAGCAAGTTTGGCATCTTCAATGCTAGCTTCAATCGAGCTTATCCTGACTAAAGATACGATGACAAACTCTGCAGTCGAAAACACACTTTCACCACTTTCATCACTTTCATTATCGCTGCAGTGGTCATTGTATGTCCAGTTCCCTCTCAGAAGAAGGCCGTTACCTGTTCCTCTCACTTTAATCTCTTCAGATGTTGAAATTGTGAACACTTCTTCATTTTCAGAGGTTAAGTGAAGGCCGTCTTCCTGAGATAATTCAAAAGTATGTCCATTGCTCAGAATAGCATCAGCCACTACTGCTACAGGCGTGTTGAGATAATGAACATCAGTTTCAATTTCAACTAAAGCATTTTCATTGTACTGGCTACCAGCAGTAGCTTCTTTGAGCTTCATTGGCTTAAGAGAAGTATGAAGATTGAGACTGAGATCTTCCACTGAAACTGGTGTATCAGACACAACCAATTCTAACTCATTGATAATCAAGCCTCCTTCATTTTGCCTGAGTTCAAGTTTAGCTGTTCCAACAGATTTGCCAATAGCCTTGATACAAACTCCACCATTAATCAGATCAATGACGTCAGGACTTGAGGAGAAGATGTTGTTTTGAAGAAGTGATGTCAGTAAAGTGGTTTGATTCAGATTCTCTCCAGCCTGAAAGACAACCTCAATTTCAACTTTGCTTTTTTCATAAAGATTGCTACAGTTCGAGTCAAAAGATCCATTGATACGATGCAGTTCATCTGACTCAGTGATAATATGGGTCTCAACTGGATACCAGACTCTGAAGAAGAGAGTGGCAGTCTCACCAGAATGAGCAGTGATGGTAACATTTGTAAAATTACTGCCAAAACTCTCTGTGCCATCTTGGTAGACTTGCTCACAGTCATCAGTTATTTTAAGTGGGGCACTAGTCTCACATTGGAGATCCTTTTCTGTCAGCAACTCGCCAGAATTGTACACTCCGATAACTGTCACATTTGCAGTAACTTTGTTTCCATTCAGTTTGGCTGTGTTTAAAATCGAATTAGATGAAGAATAGGCAAATATTCCTCGCAATGTTTTTGGTGCGATAAGGATTTCGGCAAACTCTGCCTCACAAAATGGCTGCCTTAAATTAATGTGAGAGGCAAATGATTGAGAAATAGATTCTTTTACCCGAACATTAACAACATGATCAACAAAGCAGCTAAACTTGAAGTAGGTTTCCTTAGTTACATAAAGAGATTCATTTAGCGCGATTTCCATAGTGACCAGCTGCTCTAGTTTAGTGACTGGTTCATTGTGTGGATCAAGATTAATGCCACTGACACGTATTATTGACCCGTTAATCTCAGTAGCAATGATGTACCTGTTGCTAGAGGATACTTTAGTGAACATGATTCCGTCTTCAGTCTCACAGCTGAACTGATAGTTAGTGATGTCATATTCGGCATTAGCAGCAACTTTTACCTCAAGTGTCTCACCGGGATAGTTCTCTCGAAGTGGAACTGATACTCTTACTTTATTAACTATGCTTGCATTTGGGCAAGAAGGCATTGAGATAAGAGAAACATCTCCAATTGTTTGTTGCGTGTTTTGCTCACTATTTAGACCATATAATACAGAAACAGTTTCCGATGAGGGGTAACCAGATCCTGATGTGAAGTTAGTAGTATTTTGTGAATCAAACCAGAAAGTTGGTATAACAACTCTTGCAAGGCAATAGCTACCAGTTCCTGGAGTACTTGTTGTACAAGAACCAAAGATAGCTGTAGCTGGAGGAGTTAGCTCAACTGGAGGAACTATGGTTACATACACTTCAGTCTCTCTGACATAAGCCTGGTTATGCTTATCAGCTGAGACTTGTAGAGCAACCATCACTTCATTCCGGTCACTGTAGACAGACTCGGTAACCAAGATGGCTGTGATGCTAATGGCTTCTGCTGCTTCTACATGAAGAGTCCTGTTTACTTGAGTGTTTCCTAGTGTGTAAGTAACTATTGGCAGAGAGGATATATGTCCTCCATTGTGTAACCATAATTCCTGTTGGTAGATTGTTTGAGTTAATTTCGAAAGACCTGGAACTGTAAGAGCTTTGTCAGCTGTTATGGTAATGGGTAGCAATTGACCAATCAGAACTATCAGTTGTACACTTCCAGTACGGTACTGTATTTTAGTGTCAGTTGCTGTCAAAGTGAGTGTAAATGAAAAGTCATTTTCTGTGAGGTTTCGGGCAAGGATTACTTTTCCTGTATTGTTGTTGATCTCAAAAGTGTTGTTAACATTTCCAGTTGCAATCCTAAACACAGGGTCACCAGAACAAATGTCTTGATCTGTAGCTTGAAGCGAAGGAAGGACAACACTACCGACGATTGCTAGTTTATTAAGACGCCCAACATATGACTGATGAGTGAAAATAGGACTGAAATTATTCTCTTCGTGCACAATTATGAACATTTCAGCTGTATCATTAAAGTCGACTAAAGGATCTGCATCAATAGCAATTACTGTAAATGCATAAGTCTGGGACGGACTTAAATCTAAGCAAAGGGAACCAACTACTTCAATTGTACCGGTCAATTGATTAATGTGGAAACGACGAAACTCTCCAGCTGTCTGAACCAAGGTATACAAGGTGATATTGAAATTTCCTGAGTCGCCGTCTGTGGCAGTGATGGCAGGTGTTACAAAAGACCCAATAGGTGTGGTTTCTGATATGTTGAAGAGGTAGGTATTATTTTCAAAAGAGGGAGCATTGTCATTTTCATCAATTACTGTAACGATGACAGTTGCAGTGTCAAACAATCCTGCGCCGTCCGTTGCTTTCACAGAGAGGATAAAATGAGTTGTAACTTCTCTGTCCACTGGTAGAGATGTAGTAGTGATTATACCACTGCTGTTGTCAATAGCAAAATGCTCCAAATTGTCAAGAAGGGTATAGCTAATGTTACCGAATGTGTTTTTGTCATTGTCAACAGCAAATAGCTTAACAACAAAAGTCCCTTCAGGAGAATTCTCTTTGAGGTTAGCATGGTAGATATTTTTATTGAATCTTGGTGCTTCATCGTCAATGTCGATAATAGTCACATTTACAAGGACGCTGCTGTTCAAACTAGGAGTACCTAGATCGTATGCCTTCACAATAAATTCAAAGGATGAATTTGTTTCTCTGTCAATGGGTGGAACTGATGTGATTATGCCTGAAGTGCTGTTTATTTCGAAATGACCACAAGCTCCCGAGACTATACTGTAACGCACTGCTGATCTTTCTGTTCCTATTTCATCGTCATCTTGGGCTGTAACTTTCAAAATGACTATTTTATTAACCTCATCTTCCTCAACAGCTGTGGTATACTTGGCTTGAAGGAATTTCGGTGCGTTGTCATTAATATCAGTGATTGCTATCACAAGAACTCGTAATGTTGATAGCAAACTATCATTCACATTGATTAAAGAATTTGGATCGAACCCACTCACTTCATCTGCCTCATTGCTTCCGTTTGGTTCCTGCCCACCTCTGTCTGATGCTATCACTGTGATTGTGTACTCTCTAATATCTTCGTCAAAATCAAACTGCTCATCTCCTAGAACTCGTATAATTCCTGTCTCTGGTTCAATCCTAAACTTAGGGTCATCTTGCTGTGCAAGAGAGTAGATTATTTTACCATTCACAAGGAAATCAGCATCTGTTGCTGTTGCTTGAAATATAAAAGTGTCATTGTCAGCATCTTCAGAAACACTTGTAGTATTCGGTAGGTTGTTGAAGACAGGATAGTTGTCATTAGACTCTAAGACTCTGATATTTACTTGAACTGTATCCTTGTTCACTCCATCACTTGCTTCCATGATCATGTAGTAGAAGTGTTGTTCAGTTTCATAATCCAATGAGGCACTGATTGTTACTGCACCTGTTGAGCTGTTTACAAGAAATTTACCGTAGTTGGTTTCACCTTCTTCATTGGCAATGAACATGTAACTTATCTGAGCATTCGGTGGTGTGTCCATATCGGTTGCCCTGGTGATGAGGATTGTGGAACCAACCGGAGTTTGTTCTCGCAGCGAGACGTAGTAAGCAGCTTGCTCAAACACTGGTGGCTGGTCGTTTTCATCTGTGATACTAATTGTTAATATTTTAGGTGGTGAGGATAGAACTGGCTCTCCGTCATCTTTAACTATTATGGTGATGTTGTATAATGCTGTCATCTCATAATCTAGCATAGCTCCTACTGCAACAGATACTTCACCAGAAGTAGCATTGACACTAAATACATCCTCTCCATCATCAACTTCATACAAGACATTGTTCATATCATGATCAACACCCATAAGTGTGTAGAAAACAGTTCCAGAAGGAGAGTTCTCAGGCACGAAAGCTTCTAGGTTACCCATGATATTAGGAGGAAACTCGTTTACATTTGTTATGTGTGTGATAATTGTTACATCGCCGCTTCGAGAAGGATTGCCCATGTCACTTGCTTCCACAAACAAAGAACAGTCAAGATCATCTTCAGTTTCAAAATCAATAGATTTCGCTAGAGAAATATTTCCAGTGACAGCATCAATATCGTATGTGTCAATACACGATTCAGGGTAGCTTGAGTGTATCTCATATCTGATCATTTTGTTGATTCCTGAGTCTGCATCAAAGGCTGTGACTGTGATAACAGTTTGATTGACTGTGAAATTTTCAGGAACGAGTACTTGAAATGATGGGCTGGAAAACATCGGAGCATTATCATTAATATCGACAATATTTATGACAACGGTGGTACTCCCGTTTCTTGAAGGATAACCTTTGTCAGTAGCAGTGATGGTAAATGTGTAGTTTCGAGGCATTTCATCAGCCTGATCGAAATCAAAAAATCCCACGGCAGTCAGTACACCTTCACTACTGATGTTGAAAGCAGAAGAGAAGTTTGTTGGAACAATAGCATATTCAATCTCAGCGTTACTGCCCGAGTCATTATCCATTGCAGTCAGCTTGATCACAAACTCCTGAACATATATACCTTCTCTTAACTCAGCTGTATACGAGTCATTGCTAAAGTAAGGAGTGTTGTCATTAATGTCCGTAACAGATAACACAACAGTAGCACTTGCACTTTTTGGAGGTGTTCTATCATCATATGCTTCTACAGTTAGATTGTATCCATTTGGAAGAGTCTCGAAGTCAAATACTGCATTAGTGAATAATTCACCGGAAGTTTGATTGATAAAGAAGAACTTATCAGTGTTGATTATCTGATAGAAGACACTGTCCTCATCCGTAGCAGTTATTTTTAATATAAAGTAACCAGCTTGTTCTTCTTCAGGAAATGACCCAATGAAAACATCCATTGAAAATTCCGGCTTAATGTTGACTACTGCGTTTATTATGACGTCAATCTCAGCTTCAAATTCACCATCAGTGACTTGTACTCGGATAACGTATGTTGTGATATCAAGTGTGTTGTCAAGAACTATCTGTCCTGTGGTCAAATTCATTCTAAACTTTCCGTCATCACCAGAAATAATGTAGTATCTGAGATTACCATCGCTAACTTTATCAGCATCATATGCTTTGACAGCATCAGTTACTACACTGCCAACTGGAAGTAAATAAATCACATAGATATTGAATGGATCATCAATGAATACAGGAGCATTGTCATTAACATCACTGACAATCACTGTAACTATAGCAGTGTCATTCAGACTTATAATTCCACTGTCTTTGGCGACAACTGTAAATACCCAGCTAGTATTCTTCTCATAGTCAAGAGAAGACTGAATTGTGATTTCACCAGTTAATGGATTGATATGAAATGGAAAGAGAGTTGGGCAAACCTCTGTGGTTGCATTGTTTACAGTAAGGCCACTCCCAATTGACTCCAGACTGTTTTCTGTATCGCTGCTATTCATACACAAATCAACAGGATCTTCTTGAGCATATCCATCAGGTGGAATGATGAAGTAAGTGATTATAGAGTTGTTTCCAAGGTCTCTTGTTTCTGTGGCTTGAACTTGAAGGATATCTGTTCCATCTAAGACATCTTCAGCTAACTCAACTGTATAGTTAAGTTGAGTGAGAACAGGTTTTTCGTTCACATCGATGACCGATATAAAAACAAGTGTAATGGTTTCTCGGTAAGGCGATCCGCCATCCTGAGCTTTTATTTGTAAAGCATAAGCAGGATTTTGTTCCTTGTCTGGCAGTAAAGCACTTGCTACATAGATAACTCCTGTGGTTTCATTAATGGCAAAGATGTTGTCTATAGGAAGACTTAATAAAATGGAGTGAATAACAGTTCCAAAATCTCCACTGTCTACGTCAGTGGCTGTTATGATTTCAACTACATCTCCTTTCACAGAATATTCCGGCACATTGACTGTGTAGTTGTTGCGTGAAAAAATTGGAGAATTATCATTGACGTCTATTACCTTGATCACAACTGGCACTTTTGAATTTTTGGTAGCATTGTCAGTATTATATACCATTACTACTAGCTCAAGTTCTTGATGTTGTTCATAGTCAAGTCCTTGTGTTGTATAGATTTGACCATATGGGCTTTGACTATAATATATATTATGACTATAGATGGTGAAAAAGTTTGTGTCGCCAGACAATAGCTGGAATCTTGTCACAGGAGAACGATCATCATCAGTAGCACTCACTATACCTATCAGTCCGGGTGATAGGTTTTCATTTAATGAGAATGTGTAGTTGTCATTCGTAAACTTTGGAGAATATTCATTATAGTCAATGATTTCAAGGCGAAGTGTAGCAGTGCTTGTATTACCTTGACTGGTGGCAGTCACAGTGTAAGATCGATATCTGTTGAAAAAATGTATTATCATTAAAAGATATGTATTCTGTCATAACACCTTCCAAGGAATTGCTACTGCATGTAGTTCATTATGTCATTGAGCGCATTTAACAACCAAACATACCAACTGGGAAGGCCAGCGAGTATAGATCAGATGACTTATATCTAAAATTAATTAACTTTAGCCTATTGTTGTGTTACTGAATATTTTTTTTGATGAGAGAAAAAGAAAACCATTAAGTTACTCACCTAAGAGTTGTTTCAGCATCGATATCTTCTGGTGTTCCGATGAACACCAATTGTCCATCAGGAGTTACATTGATAGCAGGGTAGTTGATAGAGTATTGAACAGGAATTGATGATCCATCAGGATCAGTAGCTAAGACAGTCCCAATATTTGTGTTGGCTGGTGCTTTTTCATTGATGGAAAAAGCTGTGTATATAGAATATGTTCCAATGATAATATTTTTTTATTGTGCTGCATTCCAGCCATAATACAGTATAGCTAGTCTGTATTCTTTTCTCCTCTGTCTTCCTTATTTTTTCAATAATTCAACAATTGCCCAAAATGTCTGATACCAGGCCTTTGTATGTTATAGGAATGCCCAAGAAAAAAATTGCAGCTACAATGCCGTGAAGACACCATTGGAACGTAGCAGTATAGCAGTAACAATTCTAACCAGTAGCATGCACCCTCATTGGCCCAAAACCAGTGAGATTCTTTCAGGAGAAGTTTCCAAAAACTTTGCCTGCTGACGGCATACTTATTGGGTATAAAAATTCTATAAGCTCGGTAGCTATAGCTGCCTGTGGACTAAAACTTGGCTTTGGATATGACTTACAATAATACTGTATTCCACAGGGTTGAAAATTATAGACAGGAGCATTATCATTATCATTAATGATCTGAATAGCGGTCTGAGCAGGATCACTAGAAAGTCCATTTTCATGTTGAGCAGTGATATAGAGAAGGTATGTTCGCTTGTCCTCATAATCAAATATTTCACTACAAAATGAAAATTAATAAATCATCATTATATGGAACTAGTACTTCTTTTTACCCAGCTTTTAAGATTGCAGAGTTGTTTCCCAGGGCTTGAATAGTAAAGCTGGCTGTATCAGGGCCTGATAGAACATATTCGAATTGCCCAATGTCGGCAGCAGTTCCAAATGGAGTACCAGTAATTTGTAAGATAACTGCATTAATGAAATTATTTTCATGAATCTCTCCATAGTAGCATCGATCTAACTCAGGCTTCAAGAACGGAAAAATTGTGATGTTGACTACCACTGTACTCTGGTTAGACACTGGAAAACCAATATCAGCAGCGACCACTGTCAATGAGTAGCTTATCCTCTGCATGGATTAAAAGAAGTACAGTCATGAAAACCAACATAAGAATACTAATAATTTTGCGCATTGCGTGCACACTAAATGAAACAGTGTAATTGTATATCACCTCTGAGTAATTTGCCACAACTGGTAACATATCTAGTGTCTTGATCTCTCCACTGGTGTTGTTGATAGCAAAATATTGAGAACTGTTTTGGAAACTATAGGATATTGTGTTATGGAGTCCATCAGTATCAGTAGCATCAACCTGACCTATTACAGTACCTATAAGCACAAAAATTAATAGCAAAATAAGTACTAGGGTAGTGTATGGTAGTGTGACCCTATGTAGGCAAGAACAGCAGAGAAATAAAGTGTCAGGCAGTTTATTCTCGAATTATGCTTGGTGAGGTCAAAAATCAATTGAAGCTACTGCATGTATTATGAACTAATGAAAGCAAAACAGTATTGTTAGTACATGGGATATGGACAAGCAAGGAAGCTTTGTTGAAGTGGCAATCCAGTAGGATATGTCTAGATGTGTTCGTACGGCTACAAGTTTCAAATAATTTTATTGTGTCACATAATACATACCTATTTCCACAGTATGCACTATGTTAAACTGGTACACTTCATCAGAAAACAGAAAGACACTTGAGCAGGTAGCTAAATGAAACAGAAAAACATGATTAAAACAAACAGGATACACGAAAATGGAGAGATTGGAAACTCAAGGTGGTCCTGATACAAAGCTATTTAATATTGCATAACTATTTTTGTATATTCTAAGAATGCTTCACTGAAAATCCTTGATATTTTGAAGGTCGACTCAAAAGTTTAGGGTTCAAATCTGTGCATCTTCAGTTGAGGGTTAGAAAAATCTCTTGCATGCATAATAGACAAGTAAGGTAAACAGATTTGATTTTTTTAAAACTGAAAAGTGTAACCGCCATCTTAATTCGCGGTCATATCATTGCCGAACGATAATATTAGCCAGACAAATGCTTTGTATAAGGGTTTGCCTAACATGCACGGATCCAACACTTCCTACACACACAATCATGCTAATGAAATTTATCCATACACTAAATGAGATTTATCCAGGGCACATGTGATTTATCCATTTCCTGCCTGAACATGAATATAATTAGTGCTCTGGTTTGGTATTAGTTATAGCACTGAATTTAGGCATACATGGAAGAAGAGCAAGTGTATCCCAACTGTCAAAGTTACACGGATTTGAGCCCTAAACTTCAGTACCTTCAAAATTATTACATTAAAGCATTCTGGCTTTTAGAACGCTGCATAAGTGAGTTACATAGTGATTGGAGATAAATTATTGACATCACATTTTTAAATCACATTATTATACTGAAACTGTACCGATTCACCACAATAGAGCCTTGATCCACTACATCAACATGCCTATATGGACGCTTAAGAGGCAAAGAGTAGGACCTTTAAATTTTAATCTCACCCTCATCATTAATTAGAGCATGGAAATGGTATGCAAGACATTGGGAACTCATGCTGATTTCGATAGTGATTCTGATAAGGACAAAGCTTTGACGAGGTTTTTCCCCACTCAAGGCAATGCTCTTTTCCTGCTACTATTATACTTGCACAATAATTTGTTAAACACCCGTACAGTGCTATTGATCATGCTTATTATAATTGTACGTGGCGTTAACTCGTACAATTGCACATGGGCTGCATAGGTCACTGCCAGACAGCTCTTATGTGCGCAGAAATAAGAAATGCTGCCACATACGCATAATACTAGTGCTCACCTTTACTGGTGATGAGTAACAAGACCACTATCGGCAATATCGGAGACGAGATATCCATTTAGATCGTACTATACACAGTAGACAGATCACCTGATGAACTGCGGAACACGCGGCTGGTTTAGCACTGACTACGGTCTACCGCAAGCCTCCTCTTCAGTATGCAGCCTATCTCACGATCATACACCCTCAACTGCTTGCACTGACTGGCACAAACAATAATCATACGCTTTCTGCACTGGGGAGACGCGTGAGCTGTGTGTTGGGCACACACACGTGATGTAGGGCTCACAAAACATTCATGTAGGCAAGCTATTTTGCCGGGCCCTATTTTTTTAACTAGTCAGTCAGTTTTTCTCGACTAGAAAAGCAATGTGCTTTTCCTGCTTCTAAATTTCCAGCTATTTTATACTTGCAGGAAAATATTAAAATTTCCCCATACTATGATTACGCATGCTTGCGCTTAAGTCCCAACTCGGATCGTAACAATTCAGTGCGCACGCGCAGTGTCGAAGCCTTTTGCAGGGTACCGGCACTGCATGTATTCTAACCTTTCCATGCGAAGGTGAGTGTAATACATAGTGCATGAGGAGTTGATAGTCTACTAGTACACTGTGTTGTGTTGTATACATTTATTATTAATTTTGTCCAATTTAGCTGTCATTGAGCATACGTAAGTATTGAAAAATAGTTACTAAAACTATAATAAAACCTTTAAAATGGAGGACAAAGGTTAAAAAGTTGATGCGTATACTCGTGATAATTCTATAACAATACTTTTGCTAATAAGTCATCATGCTTCATCTTCCATTTCAGCAAACTTGTTGGCACACTTGATCATGTCTTGAATGAGATCACACTCTTTGAACCCCAGGCGTCTCCAGTTTGAGATGTCAACCCTGTCCACAACTTCCGAGTGCTCACCACTGCTTCCTCTTACTTGGCAATTCATCGTACGAGCAATTTCATCCAATTTTTCAAACCCAACCTTAGCTATGAGCTTTGGAATTTTGAAGTGAACTGAACCCCTCATGCCAGTACCTAAGTTGGTAGGGCAACAGGTTATCATTCCAAGAATCGGATCGCTCATAAAGATGGTGGATTCTGTGGTTACCCTTTTAAGTCCTTGTTCGATAGCTGCGACTCCTCGGGAGAGTCGTTCGAAAATACGTTTGATGTCGCCTCCTTTCTCCATTGAGATAATTCGCAGATGATCTCCTTCATTCACCCAGACAATAAACTCCTTGGCATGGCTGTGAAAAATTCCACGACCATGAGGCCAGTCAGCGTGGTATCCAGAAGCAGCTTGCATCTTGTCTTTCCCGCGAAAGAGGAAATGATCATCTACCAGTTGCTGTGTTTGTTCTGGAGTCATGGTAGTGTGCAGATAGAACTCTCCAGCAAGATCACCTTCGAGCTCTTTGAATACCTTAGCCATCAGAGATGCTATATCTTCTCTGGTCTTCTTCGTTCCTCCAGGATTAAGAGGAAAGAAAGCCAGATTTCGGGCCACACGTACACGAGTAGATATGACCTTTTCTTTGGCTGCTTGTGTGAGGTCAATCAAAATATTAGAGGAATTCATATCAGTAATATGTTTCATAGTACCATCTACCTTGTAACCTTTGTGGTACGCTTCAATGACTGGATGAAACAAGTCTGAGAAGAGAGAGTATGATTCTAAGTCACCAGCGTGACACCCAACAAACGAAGTACTGTAGCAAGTTCCAGTATTGATGGCTCTAGCTATGGTCCACTTGCCAGACTTGGTCTTCTTGTCTTTGTATTTCTCAAAGATCTCGGGGGTCATTACTTGCGCCATGAGAGACATCTTTCCACCTTGAGTTTTGTACTCAGTTAGTTTCTTGGGCCATCTGTTCATAGCTATATCATCGTCCAAGATCAGATCAAAGTATGGGTCAATGTTTGGACCAGCAGTAGACTGAGTGACATATCCGGAATCCATATCGTTTTCTGAACTAAGAATGATGAAAAATAATAGTAATCTATAGTAGCTGATAGCTACAGGTAATGCATAGTCAAGGGCTCATAATTTTTATTAGACTATTAGTGTTATACATCACACATAAGACTGTCTTGTACAGCTAGAATTCTAGTACTATTGGCAAGAATTCCATGTACTTTATTGAAATAGGCTTAAGATCTACTGGTCTACTCACCTTGACAATATAGGACTCTCAGCTAGACCGTACGCGTCCTTAGTTGTTGACAATGTCAAATGCTATGCACAGTTTGTATAAGTACACTGATTACACAAGACTGCTTCCTGTGTACATATGCAGGAACTTATAGTATACTCTACTAGTGAAACTACAAGAATGCGCGGCACTTGTACACCCCTGAAAACAGTATGATACATGCATTTTGCATGATTCTCAGGCATTCAGCCAACTTGTTGAATTTTACATTAATTCAACTATCTGTTCTGTGCATTGTCACATATCGTATTGTACTACAACTCTGAATGCTCTCTCATTCATGCAGTACAGCACTTGATTGCTATTAAAAATTCTAGCCTCTTAACAATGCATGGATTCAATGACCCATGCATGCACCAGGTTTCACCTACATGCCTTTGCACATGCATAAAAAAATGTTTACACAGGTTGAAAGGGATTTTTTCCAAGTTTCACTAAAATATTTGCAATAGCATAATGTAGTGTGATGTAGATCATGAGTTATAACAACTTAATTACCGATCTACTTAATTGCTACATTTCTGGTTATTTCAGCTTCATTTTTTTATTCATCTGCATGCTTGAAATTGGGCCGCTTATCATCTTTCAATAATTTATTGTCCTCCATACTATACTAGCACAGCAAAACCAATAATTATGTGATAGATTTCTGTGAACAAAGCAGGATTGAATAGCTGTATAGTAGACTCCAGAACCAATTGCCTACAGCGGCAATGATTTTGCATGATGCTTATGTGAATTACATGAACAATTTTAATATCCACAAATTTTACATACACAAATTTTGATATTAATTACACATTGGGATAAGCTCTTTCTATGATTTGTCGTCTTCTAGCTCTGACTTGTTTAATATAACTCTCTACTCTTCTTTCTCGTGCTTCTGCATAAGCTGCTACTCTGTCATCCAATGATGAAGAGGAGGTGTCATCCTGAAGAACACACTTCATGTCTGATTCATAAAGCTGGTTTCTCCTTCGTGACAGCATCTCCTGCCTAGCTGACTGAGAGAGAGAGAGAGAGAGAGAGAGAGAGAGAGAGAGAGAGAGAGAGAGAGAGAGAGAGAGAGAAGAGAAGAGTGAGTGAGTGAGTTAGTGAATGTTGTTGTTACTTGAATGGTTGCATAGTTTTTCTGGTAGGTGAGAACTGCTGAAAAGAAGTTCCAAATTGAGAATTCAGGCCACAAGACCTCTTGAAAACAGAGACAAGAATACCCGCTCTAAAGACAAGACAACACCGTCATGCATAGCTACATGTATATTAGCAAACCAACCACCACATACCATTACTCATATTACAAGCAGCTTATGAGTCTGATACTTAATACATTATTATTACTTAGACCACAGCTAAGCTCTGTTGACCAATCAGGTTACGTAGCTGCTGATAGCTCATAATGGAATCCCACCACTGCCGTGACCTCATAATGGAATCCCACTACGCTTTGCAAATTACGGTTCTGTGAGCGGAGTTCTACTGAATAATTTTTACAGCACACGTGTGTCCTTGCTCGTCGTTTCTGTTTCCTGTTGCTATGGTCCAAATCAGTTGGACAGCGCATCCAATCGGATCTAAACGATGTAGCTCCTCGGACTAGTCACTCACATAAATTATGGTCTCTAGTCGTCATAATGACTGAGCAAAGAGTAGCTCAGAATGGGTCAGAAGGATATTTTCACGTCACTATACTTTGTGAAGTATTGTAAACAACTTGTTATGTCACAATGTATGATGTCGTGTGACGCATCACTAGGACAGTATAGAGATCTATCTCTTGCGACATAATACTGTCAATACGATTCCTTCTGAACTAGGCTTTGAGACTGTTAATGTCCCGCATACAAAGCTTCACCAAATCCTCTGTAGCTCGAATTTTCAAACAAAACTGTTTCAACCCCTCTGTAAGCACTCGGTCTACAAGTAGGTACTAGTCTATGTATAACCAATCAATGGTATCTTATGTTGTGTTGCTGTACCTGCCAGAGTAGAAAGTCACTGAGTCTGACCTCACCAGATGTCCTGATGAGCAGATCAGGAGGAGGTGAGTCACCAGTATAGAGACACCTCTCTAGTAGCTCCTCTGATACATCACTGAGAGAGAGAGAGAGAGAGAGAGAGAGAGAGAGAGAGAGGGAGGGAGGGGGGAGGGAGGGAGGGAGGGAGGGAGGGAGGGAGGGAGGGAGGGAGGGAGGGAGGGAGGGAGGGAGGGAGGGAGGGAGGGAGGAAGGGAGGCCGGGAGGGAGGGAGGGAGGGAGGGAGAGGGAATAGTGTCATCAGATAAGAGAGAAGGCAGCAGTTCTCTCTACCTGGGGTATATCAGTCCAGCCGCCCCTCCCTCTGCTATCTCTTTCACTGTGTCCGCTATCTCGTGTCGTGATGTGTACGAGAAACACACATTGAGGAACACCCTGTAATCAAGCACAAAAAAATGACCGGAATAAAAAATTGAATCTCACGGTTAAATATTGATGGTTAAAGAAAAAAATTGTCAGTACATGCACAGTTACCTGTTGTTGTGTTTGGTAGCCTGTACTGCTCTAGCTACTGATGCCAGTACATCTTGTGGGAGGAGCTGTAGGTCGCCAAGACAACGGATACAAACACCGTGCTTCATTATCAAATCTCTAAAAAGAACGAACAAAATTTTGAAAGATGGATGTACAAAAAATAACACTCCGCACTATAAATTTCTCATGTGTGTGATGTCTTACTTTTCCTCGAGTAGTCTAGCTACCTTCTGCTTGGCTAGCTCCATTAATCCATCCACTTCCTCTTTTGATCGCTTGAAGTTTTCGATACTGAACGCATACACTGTCACCTCCGTCACTCCTAGGTCCAGGCACCAGTCTAGCGTCTACAGAAGTGATAAACATGTTTAGAGTCGCTCAATAGTACACAGTGACTCTTACACACATCAGTTAGTTTCTCAAATCCCATGCTGTGCCCGACTGAGCGTTCCTGACGCATTTTCTGAGCAAAGCGCCGGTTCCCGTCCATAATAATGGCTACGTGACGTGGTATCTCGCCAGTCTGTAGCACTGAACAGCAGAAAGAGCGAAACCAGGAGCTCAAACCGCGACCTTCGTTGTCTGCCGCCATTTTAAATTAACCAGAGCAGTTATTAGTGACACGCCCTTCTCAGCATCAAGTTTGCTGTTGGTGGCGCTGCTATCACAGGCGTAGGCCATGCTGTCCTACCTCCTGAGCCCTCGTTTCTCCGTCGATCCAGCCGCCGCGCGTAATCCGGAGCTGTTCAAGCCCAAGGTGAAATGTGAGTTGCACCAAGACAGCTGTGAGGCAGCTGCCAGCACTATGCAGCTAGGCTACAACTAGATAGACGTAGATAATAGCTAGTCCAGGATGCGTTGATTTAGTGTGCATTTACTGTTTTTAGGTACTGCTAATATCTCTTTAAGAGCAGTGATTATAACACAAAAATACTAATGCATTCTACTAAAGTTATGACTACTTAGTGTTACATAGTGCAGTTCTTGACTGTGTGTGGTGCTGCTCTTCTGTGTAGGGTATGTCACATTTCCTGATTGTTTGGAAGAGGCGTTCCGTCCGATGGACGACAGAGGCATCAGAGCCGCCCAGAGCTGCCTATCACCAGCGACACACCTGTTAGCACGCAGTGTTGGATGTGAGCCCCTTCTTCTACCACACCCACTTATAACTCTCTCGCTCTCTCTCCCTCCCTCCTCCTTCCCTCCTCCTTCCCTCTCTCCCTCCCTCCTCCCTCCCTCTCTCTCTCTCTCTCTCCAGGTTTCTTCTCTCCTGAATTCGCTAGCTTTGCTCCATTCCTTCTCTTCTTCTTCTGTCACGACCAAGCCGCCATCTTCGCTCTCTCTCACGCTCTTGTCCTCATATTCTCTACTCAACTCGCTAAAAGATTCATCTTCAGATTTAGACCCTACATGAAGGATAGAGCAAAAATGGTATCCAATATCTTCCTCGTAGTTTCCTAACTTTCCTCATCTGCCTCTAAATGTCCCACTCTATTGATCTCTAGTCTCCGATGACACTAATGTTTACCAAAATTGAATAAAATCACTCTTCCACTAAGCATGCACACTTGAATTCACACAGAGTGTTTGTCAATTGTAAAAACAAGTTTGTTTGTTCTGTATTGTTTTATGAAGAGCCTTTTCCTGGCCTTTTCTGTTAAAATAGTCAACAAGTCGCTCTAGACTTTAAATGTATCATTCATAACCTCATCATAATTCTCATCTTATCAACAGCATCCACCTGCATGCTACTGATACCATCAACAGCATCCATTTAAGGAGCAGGGGTGCTCAACCATTTTGTTAGAACAATCGTCCCTCAATTTTTACACATTAACTAGAGCATTACAATATCTGACCTGTCTGTCTAAAATGGAATATGTCAGCTAACAGCAAAGTTGAGCAAACTAACATAGATTTTGTATAGCTACAATACTTGTCTAGTTGTAGTAGTAAGATCACAGTATCAGTCGTAGGATATTATGTTAGTTTGAGATGTTGTTTGTATGTTAGTGCTTCCGTCAAAACTGTCTTGGTCCAAAGCACACCACTAGTGAAAACACTGTTATTTTTAGAACTGCACTTCATAGTACATTGTACATAGTTTCCTTTGTAGTACTACATTTAAATATCGTAGTACCGGTAGTACCAGATGTTGCAGCTTAAGCTTTGTCAAATTTTTACACAAAAATTTAAGCTTTGTCAAATTTTTATACAAAATTTTTGCATCTCAAATTTTTACACAAAAAGTGTCTGCACATCAAGCTTGTCCTTTTGTGAAAAAGAGAAGATTAAGTTGTGAAATTCAATTTCTTTGAGAGAATGTTGTATATTTTAACCCTACCATCACTACTTTTCTCAGGGCACTTCAGTCAAGTCCTCGTCTCTACCGTCCCGAGCCGTCCTATGTGGTATTGTGTTCACTTATGCTGCTCTGCGTGGTTACCTACTGTTCTACAAGAGCAGCTCAGCATCGGAAGATGGGTCTGCTCCTGTCTCTCTCAGCTTCTACTTGATGGGATTCGGGTTGATCTGTTTAGTCACAGTAGCTACTAGCTTCTCAAGAGTTAGTTGAACCATGTTGAAGCATACATTGAAGTGTACTGGATGTTACATAATATTATCGAATCCTTTGGTGTGCACAGTCATAGGATGCTCTTTACGTAATTTTGATGCTGAACTCTTGATTACCCAGACATAGCCTAGCAAATTTAAAACCTTATACTTGCATAGCATTTACATGAATAAAATAGAATTACGCATAAACCTGAGCATGTCTGAGCTTTGAGCATTACTGTGCATTTTTACCCACACACTCTTCAAAGACATAACGTTCAAGTGATTGTTTACACTGATAATTCAGAGCCTTTTTCTTTTGCAGATTTTAATGGGGGCTCATTATCCAACGGACTGCATCGCATCTGTTTTACTGGTGAGCTTTTTAGAAGTCAATGGCTGCTCATCACATGACTGTCACATGATGTGCTCTGTAGGGTGCTATTGCGTGTGCATTAGGAGACTGGCTGTATCACATGATCACATGTATAGAGTCACATGACGGAGACAATGGTGAAGAGAACCACTCATCCTCTCACTCACTCACTCAACCACTCACTCACACATCCACTCACTTATTCACCCACTCACTCACTTACTCACACACCCACTCACACACTTACTCACTGACTCACCCACTCATTCACTCTCTCACCCACTCACTCATTCACCCACTCACACACTGACTCACTCACACACCCACTCACCCACTCACTCACCCACTCACTCATTCACCCACTCACTCATTCACCCACTCACTCACACACCCACTCACTCATTCACACTCACTCACTCCTCTCTCCATCATTACAGCTCTTAAGTTCTCTCACTGGTCTTGGAGAAACCTTCAATGGATGTCCATACTCTTGTGGAGTCTAGCTGGTCTCGGTCTCGTTCTGATAGGTACCCTCAAACCAGTTCTACTCTGGGCAAAATTACCGTTCATAACTGGGTAAGACAAACCGCAAAAACAACCCTTCTCTTTCAAAAGCCCGGTGGTATCTTCTACAGGATTTTACTGCCTAGTATATTGCTAGTTAGACTGGTCTGTCCAACTGAAAGCCTTCACACGGACGGAGCCGGACCGCTTGTACTCGGCAATCCGGTTTTACTGGGAAAACAGGTTTTTGTTGCAGTACTGCTGTGCATAGGAATCATGGTACGATTTGTCATTCCACTGTCTCTCTTCCTCTCCCTCCCATCTTCCATCCTCCCTCTCTCACTTTCTCTCTTCCTCTCTCCTTTCTTCCTCCCCTCCTTCCTTCCTTCTTTCCTCCCCTCCCTCCCTCCCTCCCTCCTTCCTTCCCCCTCCTTTATTCCTCCCTCCCTCCTTCCTCCCCTCCTTTCTTCCTCCCTCCCTCCCTTTTTCCCTCCCTCCCTCCTTCCTTCCTCCCCTCCTTTCTTCCTCCCTCCCTTCCTCCCTCCCTCCCTCCCTCCCTCCCTTCTTCCTTCCAACCATACATACATACATTCACCCTCCACCCACCAATCTATTGATCCATCTCTTTCTCTGTTTTTTTCCAGGCTGCATATCGCTCCATCAAACACTCTTTAGGGAAAAGTCCATTTGGCAAAATCTTCATCTTTGCATCAGTATATCTCGTGTTGCTGCTGTTCATTCTTATTCATCGCTTAGAGAGCTCAACAGATGACACAGGTGCTAGAAGGTGATACTCGCTCAGACTCGTTCAAGTGCGAGACTGTCTCCGACTCACTCTGAAAGTGTTTTATCTATTTATTGGTTGACTCTAGTGACGTCATGTGTGTTACTATTAATAGTTATTTATTGTAAACATGGAAAAAAGATTACAATTTTCTAAAGAAAAAGAGTTATACTCTTATATTTTTACAGTACAACGTATACGAGAATCTACAGTCTACTCTAATACATGATTGTTTTACTCAGTTGATACATGGTCGTACTTACAATTTACTCAGCAAAATTCCAGGTCGTACAGCGGAAAATTTTGCAGGTGAAATTCATTAATAATTATTTTCGCGAATGCGCAGGACAGAGCATTTTCTACCGCGAAACTTTCCCGCGTACGTGTACTTACTGTAGACTACAGGATGTGGTTTGCGCAGTACTCGTGCTCGGCTTGTTGCGGTTTGCGCAGTATACTGATCCAGCAGATTTAGCTAGCCCAGAACATCTCCGTCACTGTACAGTATGGAGCTTAGTGCTGATCAGGTAACAGTATTAAAAGTCATGTTAATTCTATCAATACACTATGCTGCTGTTTAGGAGACCGAGAGCACCGAGTACCGCTCGTTTCGAGATCATTTTGCTGACCTGTTCGAGTCCATGCAGAACCCAACCACACTGTGCGCTAGACTTTTCACAGCTGGTCTACTGTCACGAGAAACGAGAAAGAGAATTTGCAGTAGAACACTGGTAGACTCTGATAAAGTGTCTGAGCTCCTAGATGAGACAGAAACAGCAATCCGACTAGACCCCAGCAACTACCACAAGTTTGTGGAAGCACTAGAGAAGGACAGTTCAATGCAGCACCTCTGTGGCAAGCTGAGGTCCACATGTAGTGAGTGTAATAATGTGTGTCTGAGTACATCCACTGACCAGTGCATGGTGTTCTGATGTAGCTCAATTCAAGTTACTGCACACTCCTCAACTGGTGTCGTCCCTACCACCAATCACATCAGCTGGTGAGTAGAGAATGTGTGTATGGTGGAATAACATGTAACAGTGTCTTACAGCACAACAGACAACCTCCTACCATCCTCCTCCTCATTCTGCTCCTCTGGAAGAACCAGTATCCATTATCAACTTATCCATAGTTCCTGATGGCACTTTAGGTGATGAGTGTGTCTAACACATTTCAATGAGTATCATTTCATTCTCTCACTATAGATGACTCTCATCTATCAGTGTTAGTGACAGCACTGAGAACAGTGTATCAATGGTTCCCACTTGGTATCCATCTTGGTTTGAGTCATCCTACCTTGAAAACTATTGAAGAGAATCAGAGAGGACAAGTGGAGAGGTGTAGGATAGACATGCTGGCCATGTGGCTGAAGGGATCGGAAGAGAATCGCAACAAACAGGTCCTTCAAAATGCACTGACACAACTCACTTCTCAAATGGTGTCGTCCCTACCACCAAACACTTTACCTGGTGAGTAGAGAATGTGTGTATGGTGGAATAACATGTGACAGTGTCTTACAGCACAACAGACAAATGATAGTATGATACCATCTCCCATCATCTCTTCATCTCATTCAAGCACAAGAGGTATAATGACATACTCAGTCACTAATGACCAGTGGATGATGTGTTTCCTCTCCTCAGCTATCACCAGGAAAAAGTACAAACAGTTCCTAAAGGACTGTTACCGACAGCCACTCCCTGATAATGACAAGCTACTCACTACTGCCAGCAAGCACTACATTGAGCTAGCTATCATCAGCAAGAAGGGTATCACCAGGAAGCAAGCAGATGAGTTTACTAGAAAAAGTCTCCATGGCTTAACTGAAGAGATCTTGTGTGAGAAAGCTCCGATAGCACTAGATCATATACTAAAGCCCGGAGAGGATGGGAGAGTACGTTGTGTCCTGGTGGAGGGTGCACCAGGTATCGGCAAGAGCACACTGGCATGGGAGGTGTGTCACAAGTGGGAGGAGTTAGAGAGTGTGAAGCAGTACAAGTTAGTGGTACTAGTTCGCTTAAGAGAAAAGAAGGCTCAAGAGGCACGCTGCCTTGAGGACCTGCTGCCATATGATGCTACCACTAGCATGAAGGAGCTCTTGGCTGCAATAGGTAGAGGGAAAAGAGTGCTTATTGTGTGTGATGGGTTTGATGAGCTTCCTCGTGAGCAGCGACAGGAGGGCTCGATCTACATAGATCTACTCAAGGGTAGGCTCCTACCAAATGCTACTATTATTGTCACTAGTCGTCCTTCAGTAAGCGGCGAGCTCTGGAGTCTCTGCCAGCATAACATAGACAGGCACCTCGAGGTGATAGGCTTCACTAAAGAGGATATCAAGCGGTATGCTGAGAGCGTGTTTAGTGGGGATAAAAAAATCCTGGAAGGGTTTTTGTCTTACATCACTAGTAATCCTCCCATACATGGTATGATGTATATCCCTCTCAATTCCGTCATTGTAGCCCAGATATACCAGGACAGCTACGACACAGATACTCCCTTCCCTACAACCATGACACAGCTCTTTGATGCCCTCACTCGTGCTCTCATTCGGAGGCACCTTGTGTCCATGCGTCAGGTTCCTAGTGAATATTGCATGCCTCATTCCCTTCAGCGTACAGAGGACATTAGCAAGCTTCCTCCTGAAGTGGCTGACCAGCTTCTTCAGCTAGCCAGGGTGGCCTATGAGAGTCTGTGTAAGAAAAGGTATGTCTTCATTGACCTTGGTGAGGACTTTAAGCATCTTGGGACAATGAAAAAGACAACAAGTGTGAATGTGAGTACAGGTCCTGGGTGCTCCTACTCCTTCCTCCATCTCACTCTTCAAGAATACTTGACTGCCCTCTATATAGCTATTGTGAATCCTAGTGACTTTAAACTGGTAGAATGGCTGAAGGAAGATAGTGTTGTTGTGAGGTTTCTGGCAGGAATGTACAGACATGATGATTATCATAGTCACCCTGTGTACCAGGAATTGGTACAGGTGCTTGCCTCTGAGCGTCTGCAGTTGGTCCATTGTGCATATGAGTGTCCTAGCATTATGAATGGTGTGAAGATGGACTATAGTAAACGTGATACACTCAATGTTATACCAGTAGTCGGTTATGACTGGTATGCCACAGGATACTGCATTAGCCACTTTGATGAAAGATGGGGACTAAGCATTGTAGACCGCAAGATGGGAATTGAGGGAGTTAATCTCCTTGTAAAGGGTCTCGAGTCCTCTCATGTTGCTATAGGAAGAATTCGATTTCTGTATTTGTCATTGTCCTCATTGACATTTAAAGAAGTTATGACTCTATTGAGAAATTATTATGAACTTAACCATCTTATCATATCAAGTTTTTATAACAAAAACTTTTATGGTCAAGATGCTGAGGTCATCTTAAAGGAGTTGATAGCACCAGAGAGTGGACTGAGGAAGTTAGAGTATCATCATAGTATGTTACATTCGAACACATTGATTCCACTATTTTTTCAGCCATCTTCTGTTCAAGAACTGACATTAGATGCAGGTGTACAAGAAGTTTCTCTTGAAAAATTGGATCAAGAGGGTAGTGACCTTTATCTGGCCGTCAATCTCCTTCCGTATGAGAACAGAAATGTCAAGAAGCTCACCATCACACATAACCTTCTTCAGCCGCTAGCTGCATTGATCGTGAATATCACTACACTTACCTACCTGATCATTAATCAACCACGAGTCAGTAACATATCTGTTCTCACTAACATTGTACAGTCACACCACACACTAGAAGTACTGAAGGTTGGAAAGATTGAACATTCCCATTGTGTTGGCGGCAAGATTGAACTTTCCCGATATGTAGTCGGCAAGATTGAAGATTACCATAGTGTACGTAAAGATAATGCCTTCTGTCCTGCTGACATGTCGTATATTAATCTGCTCCAACAGCTGATTGAGGCTGCTAATAATAGTCGATTAAATAAATTAAAAATTTCGAAAACTGACTATGACAGGCTACCACCACACATCCACGAACAATATAAGCATCTGCTGGAACCACAAGACTAGCTTAGATTACTAACAACGTACTCGTGATAAATATTCATTATTTTGTGTCTACGTGATCATTATTTATTTTGTGTCTACAAGACTATAGTTAAAAGCAGAGACTCGCTCATATTGTATTCAGTTTTTCTTGCTTGAGATACATGTGTACTGTAAAAATTATTTTTGAAGTTTTTGTAAATAAGTTCAATAATAAAGTGTTTTGTTACAGAAGTTAAAGTGTGAAAACACGAACATGTTGAAATAATTATGTCTCGTCCCATTATACAACAGCAAATACGTTTGATAAAGGAGTATAGATTCCATGACCTTTAGCACTAGAGAGAGAGAGAGAGAAAGCGATAGTTAGTTTGTGTTACTCATAACTGTAATGGTTAACTAACCATTTAAAATGTCTGATGCCGTCTTTAAACTTTCCATCATTGTCTGAGTCTTTTCCTAAGAGACAAAAATATTATATCAACTACAAAAATTATGGATGAGTATGTTAAATTTTGCACATGACTGACAGTACAAAAATAATTACTAAAGGCAGACGAAAGGTCAATTTTTTCATAAATATTTTTTTCCCAACTCACTGGGTAGGTCCAGAGCAATGCCTGCTAACATGTCCTTGGTATTGGATGATATTTCAATCGTCCTTTAACTTAGCTGCCATCTTTTCTCTTCACTACTACCTCTAGCTCTCATGCATCAACAGTTAGTTTTCCTCGAGGGAGTGGTTTAATGTGTACTTCAACTACTTGAAGTGATTGTGTGCTTGATGAAGCAGCTAGGTTACCAGTGCTAGATGAAACTAAGGAAGGAGACACTTTCACTGGAACTGTCTTATGAGGTAGTGTGGATGATTTAGTTTGCAGTGACAGTAAGGAGTAGTACAGTCTTGCACTCCATCAACTTGTGATACTTTGACCGTTCTTTAGTTCATACTCCTGTTTGTACACTTCAGTAGAAGCATGCTAGAAGCTGTATAGTGTATTGAATCCCTCTCTTTAGGTCCGTTTGATATTGTAGCAGTACTATAGAAGTATAGATCTTCTAGTTAGAGAATGTTTAGTCTTGATGAAGTCATCTTACAGCACCATGCAGGGAGAAGACTGAGGAGGCTAGATGACGGAGTCTGTTCGAATGCACTCATTCCATACCATCTTCACTGCATCAAGAATATTTTCTTACGACCGACGTACATGAAAACACAAACCTCGAGCTCAAAGTGCTCATCATCTTCACTCGCTAACTGCATTGATCATAATATATCACTTCACTGACTCAGGTGATTACCGATCTCTATACAACGATGACCTATAGTCATGTCACGCCATGCACTAAAAGTCTGACTTAAGATTGGATTCGGCTGTTCCTCAATTCCGGCACCATCACTCTACTAACCCCCATGCCTCCAACTCATTGAGGCTGCTGATAACACCTCATTAGAAAATTAAACTTATGACAAGCTATTCAGATAGCTAACGTATGATCTCTCTGCATTTTTGGGGTACTGGTGAGCACTCTACATGCCAACTCCCTTCACTCTAGGGAGGTTGGCCTATACACATGCAGATGATGGTCAAGCTCATCATCATAGCTCACCGTAGATGATCATTAAGATTAGATTTCTGTGCACACATGACCACGTCCATCAATGGCAAAGCCCTAGCACCTTTAGTGTCTAGCTGCCCACAGGTATAGAGCCAGCTTGGACACAAGGCTAAGATGGCACTACAAGACATCCAATGGATCTTTGAGCTAAGTTGTAGCTACGTATAGAGTGCCCACTAACTGTAGGTGCATTGGGCAGTGAACCTCTAGTGGTCATTGGGTGAATAAACTCATGTACACTCAATTATTCATTTTATCACTCGCCCATTTCCTGTTTCCATCATTTTTTGGATCCAGTTTCAGAAGGACAAATGTAGCTGTCTGCCCCATCATACAGGACGTCATGTTCGGCTGGGCGGAATAGCAGAGTACACAACCTGTCCATAGATAATCTCTGACTTAATACGACCATTCAAACAGGATTCTTCCCTCGATTCCTCCATCAACAGCAACACATAATAAGGGCAAGCAAACAGTGCACGTGGCCTGGTAAGTTAATTAGCTGCCAATTGTTTTAAGCTAGGCGCTGGTAACTAGCTAACCTCTAAACTAAACCATAGGCAACCACGTGAAATGTGGAGCCACACCTTTTGGTCAAAGGTGTGGCTCCACATTCCATGAGTGCGAGCGTGCTACTATGGCGTCAGGTTGTGTCTCGTCTTGTATTGATCAGGTAAGACTGTACATTGAAGGAATATACCAGTGTTGATCCTGGTCTATTATGCTGCTGTTCAGGAGACCGAGAGCGCTGAGTACCGCTCGTTTCGAGATCATTTTGCTGACCTGTTCGAGTCCATCCAGAACCCAACCACACTGTCCGCTAGACTGTTCGCAGCTGGTCTACTGTCACGAGAAGCGAGAAAGAGAATTTGTAGCAGAACACTGGTAGACTCTGATAAAGTGTCTGAGCTCCTAGATGCGACAGAAACAGCAATCCGACTAGACCCCAGCAACTACCACAAGTTTGTGAAAGCACTAGGGAAGGACAGTTCAATGCAGCACCTCTGTGACAAGCTGAGGTCCACATGTGGTGAGTGTGATAATGTGTCTGAGTACATCCACTGACCAGTGCATGGTGTTCAGATGTAGCTCAACTCAAGTTACTGCACACTCCTCAACTGGTGTCGTCCCTACCACCAAACACATCAGCTGGTGAGTAGAGAATGTGTGTATGGTGGAATAACATGTGACAGTGTCTTACAGCACAACAGACCACCCCCTACCATCCTCCTCCTCCTCCTCATTCTGCTACTAAGGACAAACCAGTATCCATTGTCGACCTATCCATAGTTCCTGATGGCACATTAGGTGATGAGTGTGTCTAACACATTTCAATGAGTATCATTTCATTCTCTCACTATAGATGACTCTCATCTATCAGTGTTAGTGACAGCACTGAGTACAGTGTATCAATGGTTCCCACTTGGTATCCATCTTGGTTTGAGTCATCCTACCTTGAAAACTATTGAAGAGAATCAGAGAGGACAAGTGGAGAGGTGTAGGATAGACATGCTGGCCATGTGGCTGAAGGGATCGGAAGAGAATCGCAACAAAGTTGTCCTTCAAAATGCACTGACACAACTCACTCCTCAACTGGTGTCGTCCCTACCACCAAACACATCAGCTGGTGAGTAGACAATGTGTGTATTGTGGAATAACATGTGACAGTGTCTTACAGCACAACAAAACAATGATATTATGATACCATCCTCCATCACCTCTTCATCTCATTCAAGCACAACAGGTATAATGACATACTCAGTCACTAATGACCAGTGGATGATGTGTTTCCTCTCCTCAGCTATCACCAGGAAACAGTACAAACAGTTCCTAAAGAAATGTTACCGACAGCCACTCCCTGATGATGATAAGCTACTCGCTACTGCCAGCAAGCACTACATTGAGCTAGCTGTCATCAGCAAGAAGGGTATCACCAGGAAGCAAGCAGATGAGTTTACTAGAAAAAGTCTCCACGGTTTAACTGAAGAGATCTTGCGTGAGAAAGCTCCGATAGCACTAGATCATATACTAAAGCCCAGAGAGGATGGTAGACCAGTACGTTGTGTCCTGGTGGAGGGTGCACCAGGTATCGGCAAGAGCACACTGGCATGGGAGGTGTGTCACAAGTGGGAGGAGTTAGAGAGTGTGAAGCAGTATGAATTGGTGGTACTTGTTCGCTTGAGAGAGAAGAAGGCTCAAGAGGCATGCTGCCTTGAAGAACTACTGCCGTGTGATGCTACCACTAACATGAAGGAGCTCTTGGCTGCAATAGGAGAAGGAGATGGCATGCTTATTGTGTGCGATGGTTTTGATGAGCTTCCTCGTGAGCAGCGACGGGAGGGCTCAGTCTACATAGATCTACTCAAGGGTAGGCTCATGGCAGAAGCTACTATTATTGTCACCAGTCGTCCTTCAGTAAGCGCTGAGCTCTGGAGACTCTGCCAGCATAACATAGACAGGCACCTTGAGGTGATAGGCTTCACTAGAGAGGATATCAAGCGATTTGCTGAGAGCGTGTTTAGTGGGGATATCCTGGCAGGGTTCTTGTCTTACATCACCAGTAATCCACCCATATATGGTATGATGTACATCCCTCTCAATGCCGTCATTGTAGCCCTGATATACCAGGACAGCTTCGACACAGATACTCCCTTCCCTACAACAATAACAGAGCTCTTTGATACTCTCACTCGTGGTCTCATTCGCAGGCACCTCGTGTCCACATGTCGGGTTCCTAGTGAGTATTGCATGCCTCCTTTTCTCCAGCGTATGGAAGACATTAGCAAGCTTCCTCCTGTAGTGGCTCAGCAGCTTCTTCAGCTAGCCAAGGTGGCCTATGAGAGTCTGTGTGAGAGAAGGTATGTATTCACTGACCTTGGTGAGGAATTTGAGCACCTTGGTACAATGAAAAAGACGACAAGTGTGAATGTGTGTACAGGTCCTGGGTGCTCCTACTCCTTCCTCCATCTCACTCTTCAAGAATACTTGACTGCTCTCCATATTGCTATCGTGAATCCTAGTGGCTTTAAATTGGTTAAATGGCTAAAAGTAGATAGTGTTGTTGTGAGATTTCTGGCAGGAATGTACAGACATGATGATTATCATAGTCATCCTGTGTACCTGGAGTTGGTAAAACAACTTGCCTCTAGGTCTCTAAAGTTAGTCCATTGTGCTTATGAGTGTCCTAGCATTATGGATAGTGTGAAGGTGGACTATAGTAAACGTGATGCAGTACAGGTTACACCAGTAGTTGGTTTTGACTGGTATGCCACAGGATACTGCATCAGCCACTTTGATGAAAGATGGGGACTTGACATTGATGACCGCAAGATGGGAATCGAAGGAGTTAATCTTCTGGTAAAGGGTCTTAGGTCCTCTCTTAGTGCTAAGAAGAGAATTCATTTTCTGCATTTGTCATTATGGTTCTTGTCACTTTCTCAAGTTATGACTCAATTGAGAAAATTTTGTGAACTACGTCATCTAGTCATGTTTATTCATTATCATGATTATGATAGTGATGATGAGGTCATATTACAGCAGCTGATAGCGCCAGGGAGTGGACTGAGGAGACTAGAGTATACCAGTGAACTACACATCAACATACTACCCCAACTATTATATAAACCATCCTCACTACAAGAACTGTCATTGGATATAGGTAACCATATTTGTCATGAGCTCTTTCCACACATGAGCACAAGCCTCAAGAAGCTCACCATCAAACCTAACCTTATTCGCCCGCTAGCTGCATTAATCAAGAATAGCACTTCGCTGACCTACCTGGCGATTAGAAATGGTCTGCTAGACAGTGACCTACCTGTTCTCACTAGCATTATAAATTCACACCTCACACTAGCAGTAGTACAGATTGGATCAATAACGCATTTCGCACCTAACCTCTCTACTAATCTGCTCCAACTGATCGAGGCTGCTGGTAAAAAGCATCAATTGAGGTCTTTGTTACTTCATGCATCATGCTATATTAAGCTACCACCACTCTTCCACAGACAATATGTGCAATGGCACTGCGATAATTCCTAACAACTTGTGATAATTATTTCATCACTAAAATTAAGTTTGAATTTTCAGACTTTAAAATTTCAAGTTTTTGCTACAGGGGTGTACTGGTGAAAACAAGACTTACTTGAACATTTCTTTGTATTATAGGTTTATAACAAATATTTTGTTAGTTGTTTATTGAAAACAATATGTCTAGTCATCACATTAATTTTTATAACAGCAAAATTGTATAGATTTAGCACTGTGGAGAGAGATCAGTAGTTTTGTGTTATTCAAAGTTTAGCATTCAGTACTGTAATAGTTAACTAAACATTTTAAATGTCTAATAAAACTCTTGACTCGTCTTAAGGTCATCTAATTACAGCAGCTGATAGCACCAGGCAGTGGACTGAGGAGACTATAGTATATTGATAAACAATATAGATCTAGCTACACTTATCCCACTATTATTAATATTTTCAACCATCTAATTCACTGCAAGAACTGACATTAGATGCTATATTCTACAACTTGAGCTACTTCTAAAGGCTCATTATCTCGGCCTTCGCCCACTAGCTGCATTGATCATTAATATCACCTCACTGCCTACCTGAAGATTAGTGATAAATCAGAATTATGACAGTGATCTACCTGTTCTCAATAACAATTATTGTACAGTTGCACCACACACTAGAAATACTAGAGATTGGAACCCTAACTATCTCCTCTACTAACCTGCTCCAACTGACCGAGGCTGTTAGTAACAGTAGATTAAAGAAATTGAGACTGTATATAAAACTATAGGGCAAGCTACCGCAACAGAATTATATCCACAAACAATACAAGCAACTGCTGGTACCATGGAATTACCAACAACTTGTTTCTTTATTTTCATATGGTTTTTGTAGTCTTCAATGAATTTAAAAGGCTGGTGAAAGTGAGAGTTGCTCACCATGTTGCTTTCTGTTCAGTTGAGATTCTGTTAGCTACTATGACGGAATTTAAGTTTGAGCTTTGTAATATCGAAGTTTTATTTATAATAAAGTATTTTGTCGCAGAAGTTAAAGTGTGAAAACACGAACATGTTGAAATATGCCTCATTGCATTATACAACAGCAAATACGTTCGATAAAGGAGTATAGATTCCATGACCTTTAGCACTAGAGAGAGAGAGAGAGAGAGAGAGAGAGAGAGAGAGAGATAATTTGTATAATTCAAAAATGTAGCATTCACAATCATTACTGTAATAGTTAACTAACCATTTAAAATGTCTGACGCCGTCTTTAAACTTTCCATCATTGTCTGAGTCTTTTCCTACGAGACAAAAATAATTATTATATCAACTACAAAAAAATTATGGATGAGTATGTTAAATTTTGCACAGGACTGACAGTACAAAAAATAATTACTAAAGGCAATTTTTTTTCATAAAATTAATATTAAATTTATCTCAACTCACTGGGTAGGTCTAGAGCAATGCCTGCTAGCATGTCCTTGGTATTGGATGGTGTACCAATATATTTCAATCGTCCTTTAGCATAGCTGCCATCTTTTCTCTTCACTACTACCTCTAGTTCTCCGTCAACAGCTAGTTTCCCTCGAGGGAGTGGTTTAATGTGTACATTCTCAGCTCCTTCCATGGTGTCTACTTCGACTACTTGAAGTGATTGTTTACTTGATGAAGCAGCTAGGTTACCAGTGCTGGATGAAACTAAGGATGGAGACACTTTCACTGGAACTGTCTTATGAGGTAGTGTGGATGATTTAGTTTGTAGTGACAGTTTCGAGAAAGTAAGTGACTCTAGTGACTCTAGTCTGACTCTCAGGTCCTCTAGTTCTACATCCTTCAACTCAGCTTCACTGAGCAGTAACCGCACCTTGACACGATACTGATCTATCTCTTCAGTCAGCTTCTTCGTGAGAATCATATCTGAGTGAGTGGATATTGATTCTTGTAAAGATGCCATTTTGTCGTTCATAGTGACGATAGCTTGCTTGTACTCCAGTTGCTGTTTCTTGGAGTATGTCACTAAGTTTTCATACTGCTCATAAAGATGATGGTAAGATTGTGATGATGATCCTTGACGACAATAGTTATGAATGACCTGAAAATACAGAAACAGATAAAAACTAAGGTACATTCAATACTGGGCAAGCCTGAGCTGATTTCTGTACACCAGTGCTAGCAGCAAGCAACTTGCACACTAATTCACACTGACAGGTGAAGGGAAAGGGTTTACCTTTGACTGGTCTTGTATGGTGCCAGCGTACTCTGTCAGCTGGTTCTCCATGGCGATCTGTCTAGCCTTAACCTCCATCAATTCTCTCTGGCTCTCCATAGCTCTCTCTTCCTTCGTGTCTCTATCCCTCTTCAACTCCTCTAACTCAGCCTCCAGCTCAGCAATACGCTCTTGACTGGCAGCATCAAAATCCTGGAGGTGTGGCAAAGGTGTGGTCAAGTACCACACAAACAAAACATACTACTCACAGCAGTTGAAGGTAGTTGTTTTCCTTCCTCTTTCAGTCTGTTCTCGAGGCGCTTTACTTTCCCCTCCTGCAGAGCCATGGCTCTCTTGTGGTTAGCTTGCTGTTGGTCCCTCTCTTGCTGGAGAGAAGAACAGTGTGCCTTGAGCTCATCATAAGATGGACCATCTTAACACAATGGGAGGTTTTGGATGGATTGCATTTATGTGAACGCTGTTCAAACTGCACTTACTGTGATTAACATAGAATACATCACCATCAGGTGTTCCACAAAGCTCCCAGCCAGCCTAGAGGAACAGACAAAGCATATGTAAACCGATAGTTGTTGTACATTGCTTACTGGTAATGTGAGGTTCTGAACAGCTATGTCACTGACACTATTCTGTTTTATGGTTTCTACCAACTCCTTTACGCCAGAGTGCCTTTTGTCTGCTGCTGCCATCAGAGCTTTCTCTCTCATCATAGACACTAAATAAAAGTACATTGCATATTCATAAAAATAATGTGAATAGCTCTCACATTCGTTAGCTGTCTTGAGGTCCTCCTCGCAACATTGTAATCTAGCAATTAGATCTTCCTTGTCACTGGTCAGCCTCTTATTTTCTGTCACAAGTTGCTGTTGCTCTGCAGAAACAGTTATTAGCAAATTCATAGTTTATTTGATAAAATGTATGTAACAATAGCTAAGACAATGGTTTGTATAGCCAAGCCAAACTATTGCAGCAAACTTGACTCTCAGTTTTGACAAACAGACTATACAAGGACTGTTAATTTGTGGTCAACACTACACCTCTCCCTATACCAGGGAGTGGTGTAGTGTTGACCATAAATATGAGTCCTTGTAGTCTGTTTATCAAAACTGAGAGTCAAGTTTGCTGCTATCAGCTGTACCATCACACCTGTAGCATCTAATTTCTGTGGTTGTTCAGCATCTTGAGCAATACCTACAAAGAGTAAAACATTCAATTGATATTGAGCCATGCATGTGTGTACCTTGCTTTAGCTTAGCAGCCATTTCTCCAGCCAGTGTCTGTAGTTGTTCAACTCGTGACATAGCACTGACTAGTGGTACTAGTAAGTGAGGCTCTTTCTCCAGTCCAAGAGTCTTCAGAAATGAGGTGCCAGTGACCTTACTGGAGGACAACTGAGCTATTTTCTCCTTTGATATTAAAGCAGAGCTGAGTTGAGTGAGGAGAGATTGACACGTTTGCTCATCAAAGACTGCTTCAACCAGACGATGGTAGAAATCAGTGTTGATCTTCTTCAGTGTTGGAATATCCTATAGATGAAAAACATCTAGATTTTCTATATCACACATAGTACAGCAGCCCCTTACATCCTCCGGAGTGCTATATATAGGGAAGACAACTCTCCCATCTACTGTCACCTCTTCCACTCCAGCATCTCTAAAAATAGTGGCATTCTCGATGGCTAAAGTTATAATCTTGGCACATTGATCCTCCGGGAAAAACCAAGAAATGATCACTGACCCCACCTTTGCATGCATACGAACTAAAGACCAGCGACGTTTATCAAATGCCTTCAGTGCCAGTTTCTCGATATCTTTCAGATTTCGATTGTTAGCCAACCATTTACAAATCTTGATGGTAAGCTTTACTGTTTTTCCGGCTAAGAGAGGCTCTACTTTGCTTACAACAGCATATTGAAATTCAAGAACAGTGGTATCCAAAAGAAATTGTTCTTTCTCCGCTTCGTACTCTTTAACACGCTCTGTTAACTGATCCTTCTTGAAGTAAGCAACAAGTTGCTGAAGATAGTAGGTGTTGAATGTGTCCACATGCTCTTTACGTAGCTGTCGTAAGAGTGCATCGAAACTAGTGCATCGGCTGAACTTATCGGTGTCAAATTGGTCATCAAGAAAGAACTGTGCTTCAGAGAGGTTACACTTGCACTTAGTCAGAAGACCAAGAAGATCGGTTAGCATAATGGTAAACGAGGATTCCAAATCTTTCAATCTTTCTATCACTGCAGCAGTTTCTTCAGCTTCAATCTCATCGTCATTTTCATCTGCAAGTAGAAAAGAGTAAAAACAAAATAAGCTTACAGCTTAAGACAAAACTTGTAATAAAGAGTTAGACCCACCTTCATTATCACTACTACTAAGAGCAGCTGTCAATAAATATTTCTTGCTCAGTGTGGCAGCCAGATTAAAATAATCATTATCCTCTAGTGCTCGGACCACATCTTTCCATGAGGCATCCGTCTTGTACTGAAGCCAAAACTGGAACATCTTGAGCTTCCAGTTTTCAACACCTCCATTGGGGTCATTTATCTTAATGCTGTTGAGCTTTCTGGGCGGAATACCCAGTGACACACCAAACACTATCCAGTCATCAGCCACTTCCTTAAGCTCCTTTATCAACAACTGCTCTGTTAGAACATCAACATCTAGAAGAATCGATAACAGACATAAAATATCAATGAGTTCAGGGGAAGTTGCTCAATGCTCACAGTCTGACATTGCCTCCGCCGGGCGAATTTTTTTGGACGCACTTTAGCTAGCTAGCAATGTGATTTAGCCTTCGAATACGTTGCCACGCCTACCGTTAGAAGTGTTTATGTATTGTTCTCCTCGATCGGGTCTCCATGATCTTTGTAGCACTGGTACTCCATCATCCCGATGCGTGACTCATTTCTCTTTACCACTCAGTCATGATTCTAGTGTATTAAACTACCCATAATTTACAGCGGTGCTTCCTGCAGCATGCAGCTGTAAATAGCGTACGAGCATCGCTCGGCGAAATCCATGCAAAGGATTCTGCCCAGATGGCAGGAGAGCTTGCTGGAGCAGTTTTAGCTTCGTACGGTTCACAAAAATCTGCTCGTCTTTCCACTATGGAAAACGCTGCGAGGTTGAAACTTGGTATGGTCGAAGACTATCGATAGGCAAGCAAACTGCACTCTGCTAGTCCGTCTGTACAAATACCCAAGGCTAGAAAATAAAGCTACATGCTAAAGGCTGAAGTCATGAATATCATTAATTCTGGTAACTTTCATATCTGTGGTAATGCTATCATCACTGAGGTTGGCTGGGTTGTGTAAACTTGTGACGTAGAAAATGCCCAACGCCGTCCTAGGGGGTAGACTATATTGACGGTTGCATACTCTTAGGTAATGAACTCTTGATACTAGAGATTGGAACCCTAACCAACTCATCTACTAACCTGCTCCAACTGACTGACCGAGGCTGTTAGTAACAGTAGTCTGTAATTGAGACTGTATATAAAACTAGGGCAAGCTACTGCAACATATCCACGAACAATACAAGCATCTGCTGGAACCATGGAATTACCAACAACTTGTTTCTTTGTTGTCATGGTGGTTTTAGCAAGAGTATATAATCTCAATGAATTTAAAAGGCTGGTGAAAGTGAGAGTTGCTCACCATGTGTGCTTTCTGTTCAGTTGAGATTCTGTTAGCTACTATGACGGAATTTAAGTTTGAGCTTTGTAATATCGAAGTTTTATTTATAATAAAGTATTTTGTTACAGAAGTTAAAGTGTGAAAACACGAACATGTTGAAATAAGTCTCATTACATTATACAACAGCAAATACGTTCGATAGAGGAGTATAGATTCCATGACCTTTAGCACTAGAGAGAGAGAGAGAGAGAGAGAGAGAGGGAGGGAGGGAGGGAGGGAGGGAGGGAGGGAGGGAGAGAGGGAGGGAGGGAGAGAGAGAGAGAGAGAGAGATAATTTGTGAAATTCAAAAATGTAGTATTCACAATCATTACTGTAATAGTTAACTAACCATTTAAAATGTCTGACACCGTCTTTAAACTTTCCATCATTGTCTGAGTCTTTTCCTAAGAGACAAAAATATTTTATCAATAATTACAAAAATTATGAAGGAGTATGTTAAATTTTGCACAGGTACAAAAATAATTACTATAGGCAATTTTTCAGAAATATGTTTATCCCAACTCACTGGGTAGGTCTAGAGCAATGCCTGCTAGCATGTCCTTGGTATTGGATGCACCAACATATTTCAATCGTCCTTTAGCATAGCTGCCATCTTTTCTCTTCACTACTACCTCTAGTTCTCCGTCAACAGTTAGTTTCCCTCGAGGGAGTGGTTTAATGTGTACATTCTCAGCTCCTTCCATGGTGTCTACTTCGACTACTTGAAGTGATTGTGTACTTGGTGAAGCAGCTAGGTTACCAGTGCTGGATGAAACTAAGGATGGAGACACTTTCACTGGAACTGTCTTATGAGGTAGTGTGGAAGATTTAGTTTGCAGTGATAGTTTCGAGAAAGACGCCGATGGTGACGCAGGTAGAGGAGATTGGTTGCTGGATGTTTCGGACAACTGTCGCTCAAGCATAGCTTGTTCGTTGTCTTCCGTTGTAAGCTCGTCCTCTGAGTATTCCTTGTCTATGTACTGGTGTAAGCTGGCTATGGTGGCGTCTCTGTCAGCTAGCTCGTCTCGAAGTAGCGCCACCATTTCAGCAACTTGTATGCCCTCGTTTTTATACTTGTCTTTCTTTGCCGTCATACGAGAAAGCTTGTTTTTTAAGCTTGCGACATCTTGCATGGCTCTCTCCAGCTCTTCACCTCCTGCTTGCTGCTTCAGTGCTTCCAGTTCGCTCTGAAGAGCCTGTGTTTGATCCCTAGCCTGATCTCTCTCTTGCCGATATCGTCCCATCTTTTGCTGGATGGCTGCCAGTTTCTCAGGGTTGGTCGCCTCTTGTAACTGTTGCTGCAACTCCAGATTCTTATCCTGGAGAATATGAGCTTTCTCTTTCTCCTCTTCTAGAAGTGCTTGCAGCTGTTTTCGCTGGCTGGATAATTGTGCATGCTCCTTTTTGAGTTTGGTGTACTTCTCAATATTGCTGGCTTCTGTAAGTGTTGCATTTTGTTGCAGTATATCAGATCGCTCTGATCGCAAGGTTGCGAGCTCTTTCTCCATCTTCATTCGTACTTGTTGCAGTTCACTAAACCTTTCTTGTAGTTGAGAATACTCGGAGTGCTTTCTGCTTGCGATCTCTCTCTCCTTCTCTTCGCTCGACTGGACCAGAAGTGATTGTTGCTGTTGCTGGTGGATAAGCAGTTCTTGGTGTCTTGAGACAGCCGTGTCTCTCTCAACTTGACACTCACTCAGTCTCATTTTCAGCTCCTCTGTCTCAGTCACTAGCCGCTCTGTCTCCTCACGGTACGCTTGGTACTTCTCTCTCATGGTAGCCAGTTCGAGATCGCTGTCATCCTGTGAGAAGAGTTAAGCATTTTAAACAAAGCAGGCTAAAGCCTTGATGGACTTTGTAATTTGCAGTTGGGTGTGTCTACAATGTTCAGCTAGCATTCAGCAAACAAGTGAGACAGCTATCATAGCTTGCTTACACTTATCTCAGCCTTTCACTGCTAGTAATCTAACCTGGAAACTTCTAGGTAGTCAACGGCACATAGTTTAGCCGCACATAGTTTAGCCTTTGAGAAGTCAATATCGCTATAGTCAGTATCAAAGCTATTAAGGCACACACAATATATGAAGCTTTGCATACAATTCAAAAGCAGAGTAATATTCCTAGTTTCAGGGCTCACGAAGTAAAAGACGGATCACACACAAAAACAAACTACCATATGCCTTGTGGCTCCACCCACTGAGACACAAATACTGTACTAATCACTCACTCTGTAAGTGCCTCGTCGCTGCTCAAGGTGTTCTAGTCTGACTCTCAGGTCCTCCAGTTCTACGTCTTTCAGCTCAGCTTCACTGAGCAGCAACCTCACCTTGACTCGATACTGATCTATCTCCTCGGTCAGTTTCTTCGTGAGATCAATCACATCTGAATGAGAGGCCATTGATTCTTGTAAAGCTGCCATTTTGTCGTTCATATTGACGATCGCCTGCTTGTACTCTAGTTGCTGTTTCTTGGAGTATGTCACTAAGTTTTCATACTGCTCATAAAGATGATGGTAAGATTGTGATGATGATCCTTGACGACTGTAGTTATGAATGACCTGAAAATACAGAAGTAGGTAAAAGTAAAGGTACATTCAATACTGGGGCAAGCCTGAGCTGATTTCTGTACACCAGTGCCAGCAGCAAGCAACTAATGCTCACTGACAGGTGAAGGGTTATTCAAATGACATACTGTTACAGTACTGACCCTTGCACCTACAGTCACGAATATTAAGGTAGCCTTAGGTAGCCTCTTGCCTGTAGGTGCAAGAGGCTACCTAAGGCTATTCTAAAGAGGCTACCTAAGGCTGAAGAGGCTACCTAAGGATATTCTAAAGAGGCTACCTAAGGCTGAAGAGGCTACCTACGGCTGAAGAGGCTACCTAAGGATATTCTGAAGAGGCTACCTAAGGCTGAAGAGGCTACCTAAGGCTAAAGAGGCTATCTAAGGCTATTCTAAAGGGTTTACCTTTGACTGGTCTTGTATGGTGCCAGCGTACTCTGTCAGCTGGTTCTCCATGGCGATCTGTCTATCCTTAACCTCCATCAACTCTCTCTGGCTCTCCATAGCTCTCTCTTCCTTCGTGTCTCTATCCCTCTTCAACTCCTCTAACTCAGCCTCCAGCTCAGCAATACGCTCTTGACTGGCAGCATCAAAATCCTGAAGGTGTGGCAAAAGGTGTGGTCAAATAGCAAACAAACACAGTTTAAGGGTGCAGATCCTAACAACCATTAACTTATTCAGGAATGTACAAGTAGACATTATTACAACACCACAAATGATTGACAGTAGCCAGGCAAGGTCACGAACAATACATTCCTCAATAAAACTCTGTCTGTGGCCTTCAGAATAGACCCAAACTTGGATATATGACTATTAGCGACCAGATAAAGACCTTAACGTAGAGTTTTTTTTAATAAGCACCCTCTAAGTAGGAAAACCACGAGGTAAGCAGCTCATAATCGCACTGTCAAGCACAATACACGAAAAAACTCTACGTTACTGCCTTCGCCTTGTTGAAGTACGTATATATCCAAAATCTGAAGTTCTACTGCCTGAGTGAACGAAAGTTTTATTAGCCTAAGCGTTGTATCTAGCCGCGCCCGTCACGTTTCCGTCTGGCACTTTCAGCGCTCATAGTTTGCAATGTGTACAGCCTTCGCCAGTCTTGTAGCATAGGTCTTTGGTTTCTTGGAATATCAGCAGTAGTTTCTGAGATACAGTCTTCTAGCAACCAGCCAAAAATACATGCGTGGGCGTGACACTGCACCCTTAAAAATCAGAAACTTTAATCCTAACAAAACGTACTACTCACAGCAGTTGAAGGTAGTTGTTTTCCTTCCTCTTTCAGTCTGTTCTCGAGACGCTTTATTTTGCTCTCCTGCAGAGCCATGACTCTTTTGTGGGTAGCTTGCTGTTGGTCCCTCTCTTGCTGAAGAGAAGAGCACTGTGCCTTGAGCTCATCATAAGATGAACCACCTTCAGGTGACTAGAGGGAGGGAAGGAGGAGAGAGAAAGAGGGGAGAGAGAGGGAGGGAAGGAGGAGAGAGAGAGGGGGAGAGAGAGGGAGGGAGGAGACAGAGAGGGAGGGAGAGGAGAGAGGGAGAGAGAGGAGAGAGGGAGGGAGAGGAGAGGGAGGGAGAGGAGAGAGGGAGGGAGAGGAGAGAGGGAGGAAAGTAGGGAGGGAAAGAGGGAGAGAGAGGGAGGGAGGAAGCAAGTAAAGCGGTGAGAAAGAGAGATACGCAATTATCAGTCAATGTGTATACAGTACACTATAGCTAGTCCAGTAAAGACATACCTGTACTTGAGACACTTGAATCCGCCACTTGTTCTTGCTGATGTGCTGCCAGTAGATGAGGAGGATGATATAGTGGTGAGTGTGCCGGCCATAGTGGTCCTCCCTGGCGAGCTTGACGATGAAGGTGGGCGTGGTCTAGTTGTGGAAGTACTGGTTGTGGCACGTGATGGCTTTCCTGGTCTGCTCTGCGCCATTTTAGATTTGACAGGAGCAGGTGAAAATCCAGCAGCACTGAGCTCCTCAGAGAACTCGTCTTGTGGTAATGGGTCCTCATCTTCAGACTGGCCGTCAAGTGGAGGTGGAGGAGGAAGAGCATTAGAGGATGGCTGAGTGGTCTTGTATGATTGAGCAGTATAGAGTCTAGTCCCGGATCCATGAGGAACTAAAAGAGAGAGAGAGAGAGAGAGAGAGAGAGAGAGAGAGAGAGAGAGAGAGAGAGAGGAGAGAGGGAGGGAGGGAGGGAGGAGAGGGAGGGAGG
>OZ024783.1:4533398-4568359 GCA_964017065.1 Haliclona indistincta | reverse complement strand
TAACAGTAACATCAAGAATCTTGTTTCCTTTCCAACCTCTTTATAACAATGATCATGCACAAAAATAATAATAATTATTTTTAATTTTTCTACAATAACATTAAAATCAAACTTCACTGCAGTGGTACAATTATTGCACCATATGTCACATAGTTCCTGATTGTTCATATCACAACACCACATCATAAGAGATTGATATTATTGTTATGGTACTACTTACCTATAGTACTATGGATACAATGTTGTTAGAAATACATGCATGATGATCTCGGTGCGTGTGCTACGCGGCCACACAACATTTCAATTGTTCAAAAATTGAATTTTTACCTGTTTTCACAATTTTTTTCTTTCTAAGAATAACAGATTTTAACTCCATCAAGCAATAACCACTCTTCTACTTTTCAAAAATTTAGCTCTTTAGTTGTGTACCAACTTTCAATATTCTGAAATAACGCCACGTTGTAGCAGTTGAAGCTGCATTCAACTTTCTAATTTTCTAAACTATAAAATAATGTTTGTAGTCGAGCAGCGTTCAACTTTTCAATTTTATTATAACGGCCGGATCATCATCGTCCAGACCATATTGCAATCATAGACGAAATCATCGTTGCTGCGGTATCACGCGCGCGCAATTGATCGAGTTATGCGCATGCAAGCGACCTGTGCTGTGCGCACATGATAGCAGCTGACCCTCTCCACGCCAACTGATAAGACCTGAGCGCGGCCACTCCCTGTGGTCAACCACAGCAATGTGTTAGTGTGTACAACATTTCATCAGCGTCAATTTTGATTATAAATAATTATGAAGTTGCAGCAATTCTACGAGTAATATCAATGTAGAATTTCAGTGCAAGCTGGAAAGAGCTACGGTCTCCATTGACTAGCCGAGAAAAAATATCATTAAAAGATGGGAATTTCTCTGAAAATACTTGACTCCTCAACTGACTCATGCGTGTATTGCCATTGAGAGGATCAGCACCAACTTGGTACGGGTCAGTTAGTCGACCACCATTTTGCCCATATTGATGAACTGCTTCCACAGTAGTAGGTAAATCTGTTTGGCGAATTGATTTGGCTTGATTGTTGGTGCCCATAAGTACTCTTGGAACTCCTCGTTGAGAGCCATGTTTAGTAGCTGTAGGGATAAAAGATCAACGCTTGTGAATTTGTTTTAATACTGTGTTTGTCAACTAGGCAATGTCTGGTCAAACTTGTTGCCCCTCCATGCCTAACGATAATCGGGTGTGGCAACTATTGACTGTCAATGGGTTGGTTTTCACTCAGATTGAATATCACAACACCTACTACTGTGATGGCACTAAAGTGTTAATTGAATACCTGGAATTGGATGTTCATTCCAAGATGAAACAAAAACTTGAACTCCAGCTGCTGCCACATTGATAGCAAACCAAGACACACAGTATTTATGCACATCATTGTCTAATGAAAAGTCCTCATTCTCCATCATGTTTATAAGACAGCGTTTAATGGGATAGTTTACTCTAGCATTGACTTCTACCCAAATACGTTCAACTTTATGGTTCTGAAGAAAAGAAAGTATAACAGCATGAAGAGGAATATTCAGAATACAGTAACCTGCTTCGATGTCGACTGTAAGTGTGGTGGCTTAGAGCAATCATTCCTTAAATGTGATAGTTTCTCGTTCACAAATAGCATCAGATTCCACTCTTTACCCTGATCAGTACGAACTTGGTCCCACAACCCATACTGCAAAGTCATTTTCCTGCATATGTTTGTATTATAATTATAATAACATTACTAATTTTTGTGGTAAACTTATGAATTACCTATAAAGATGCTCATAAATAAGAGGGTTGTTCTTCACAGGAAAGGTTGCAAACCCGACAATCATACCAGAGTATCCGTCAATGGCACACACATGAGTCACTCCAAAGAGCACAAGTTTTTCATTCTGATCTACATGTACTTTATGACCGAAATACTTGGCACTATAAGGCACAGGATTGGTCTGCCGCTCTGTTCTTGTTACCCTCATTGCATGATGACGTGGATCCACTCTAGCAAGTGATTTCCCCACACGACGTGAACTGGCTCGAATTCCCTGTGACGCAAGAAGACCTGACATTGTCTTTCTGCCATAAGTGGGACCAACCTGTGTGGGTCTAATTAATTATCCTTATAACACCGGCAGACATAATCGTACTTTTGCAATACTCGATGAAACCACTCTATCCAAGTCAACATCTGTCAGCAAGGACATGCTGTGTATGTCGTGTGCGTTGCAGAACCTCCTCACGCTCCTCGAACTTAGGCCTGGCACTCCGGGGTACAATCGCTTCAGCTCATCACTTATCTGCTTGTGTGTCTTGCGTTCTTCAACCACTTTCTTCAATACCAATGACTCCACGTTGGGTATCGACTCCATATTGAAAATGGGCGGAGCTTGCGAAGTGTGATTGATACGACCACGTGCTACACGTATTATATCACTTGGTTGCTTCATTATCTATGGTTGCTTGCTGTGGTGTTTGGACGAGTTAGTTATGGACGACGTGATAGAAATTTCGCGTGATGGCCACAGAAGTCTAGAGTTCTTGACAAACGAGATCACTACTCAGGCTGTAGGCTACGCCTTTCAGGTTCGTTTACAGTAACATGCTGAACAAGCGAAATGATAATTATTTCCATTATATATTTAATACAGCTCGATCCTAAAACAGTATGGCTCCGCCAGGAAGTTGGTCGAAGATGCTTCTTTCCAGACACAGCAGGACGCTTCAAGATTGACCGCGCCACGACTGGAATCCTGTACGGGTTGGTGGTGGAAGGAACTCCCTTGGCGGTCGCTTCACTCCAACAGGCGTCACCAACAAGCGTCCAGGAATCAAGTAACAATCCAGTAGTAGCAGTAGCTAGCAACGATGCCGGTCCGAGTCATCAAGGCCAAGGGACACCAATCACACCATTCTTCAAGTCAACCAAGAAGAACACTGAAGGCACCTTTAACGTGAAGGTCGTCAAAGCCAAATTCACAAAGCTACCTAGCGGAAAATTAGAGTTGTCCGACAGGCTTGAGCAGCTCAACATCACTCTAGAAGATAGTGTGGCGAATGTGCATGTTGTCACAAGTGCCATTAGGAAAAAGTGGGGGTCAGCATATGTTGTCGTTACAGGAGATGGTCTTGAAGTCGACGACAGCGCCGGTACACAAGGTACGTGATACATGTGCTGTCTCATGCATGTGTATATTGATGTGTTTTTTTGTCACTTAGGGAAGTATTGGCGTGTTCCTAGCCGTAAATTCTTTGCTGTGAAACGTGAAACGAGGACAGGCAGTGACTCTGACTCTGACTCTGATTTCGAACAACCACCACCCAAAAAATCTAGGAAGAGGTCTGAACCCTCCCTATCTTCAATTATCTCCAACATTCAGACCACATGCAGCTCGATGAAGGAAGACATCCGTCTTCTTTATGCCATTGACCGGCATACCAAAATATCGGCTTCCCTGTACAAGTCTCTGAATTCAACCTTCTCATGCAAAATATGCCAGAAGTCACCAATAGTCCCTAACGTCATCTTCGCTCGATGTTGCAAATCGATTATAGGATGCCAGGTGTGTGTCGATCGCTGGTTCAGAGGTGAGGAAGGTATCAATAAACCATGTCCACTATGCGGCACGCCTAGGGCGCTTCCAGAAACCATGAGACTGCATGGGTTGGACGACTTTCTAACTGCTATTCAGCCACTTTTAAGCTATCGATGCGACGGTGAACAGGGAGAGTCGTCAGAATCGTAGCCAACTTGCATTAATTGGTCGCTGCATCATTGTTTACTCAAGCCTGGTACATATCATATTGGACATAATATTATCAGACATCAAACGCTGGTTATCGAAATTATAATCATCATCATTGTAATCATCATATTATATCAGACATGACGGCAGGCAGCTAGTCTAGCTGTCACAGTATTTTAATTGGACACTGATTCATCAAGTCTGCTCTCATGGTGTATATACATAATTATTGTCATTAATTCATCTTTCGAAATTATATCATCATTATGTCACAGATCACGAGTGGCAACACTTACGTGTTAGAAAGCTGTCTTTACTGTATTACATACCGGAGCTAGGCCTATAGGCTAGCTGCTGGCTGCGCTGGGGGGCTGGGCTGAGATTTTTTAGAAATTACATAGTTATGTATAATATAAATAGACTATATTCGGTAGCCACAAGTAATCACGTGCACGGTAGCCACAAGCCTGAGCGAGCCCCATAATTGCTTCTTGCAAAAATAATCTTCCCGCTGTTCTGTTCCCTGTGGTTGACCACAGGGAGTGGCCGCGCTCAGGTCTTATCAGTAGGCGTGGAGAGGGTCAGCTGCTATCATGTGCGCACAGCACAGGTCGCTTGCATGCGCATAACTCGATCAATTGCGTGCGCGTGATACCGCAGCAACGATGATTTCGTCTATGATTGCGTTGAATGCAATATGGTCTGGACGATGATGATCCGGCCGTTTATAACAAAATTGAAAAGTTGAACGCTGCTCGTCTACAAACATTATTTTATAGTTTAGAAAATTAGAAAGTTGAATGCAGCTTCAACTGCTACAACGTGGCGTTATTTCAGAAAACTGAAAGTTGGTACACAACTAAAGAGCTAAAATTTTTGAAAAGTGGAAGAGTGCTTATTGCTTGATGGAGTTAAAATCTGTTATTCTTAGAAAGAAAAAAATTGTGAAAACAGGTAAAAATTCAATTTTTGAACAATTGAAATGTTGTGTGGCCGCGTAGCACACGCACCCTTGTGACTCCACCCCTGTTGAGATGCATAAAATGACAAAACACTCTCACCAACTAGCCGACGTACATATATACACCACTCGCACACACACTCTCCCACTTTCACACACAATATTTTTTCTCTTACCTCTCATTTTCATTGGTTTCAGATTACAAAGCACGATCACCTTCCTATCACGCAGCTCATCGAGGGTTAAAAACTTCGCCAGCCCACTCACAATAGTACGTGGTGCTGTGAGAAACAAGCATCAAAGAGTACATCAAACTGGTCTACAAACAAGCTTTACCTGCATCACCAACATCTATCTTCTCCACATAAAGAGTGTCTGCATCTGGCTAGGAGATACATAATAATTATTATCCATACAAAACCAAAAAGTCTGATTTTCTCACTTTCTCAGCTGATACGATACGACCCACTCTGATGTCCAAACGTGATATATCAACAGGTCGAGCTGCATTTGCAGCTGCTGGCTTTGATGCAGCTGACTTTTCTCCTCCTTGAAAGGTCAACAAGAAAAGTAAGAAAGGTCAAATATCATATCGTTACCTGGATAGGCGAGGTCTCTGAGTCGTTGAAGGGCTGGGTCGGCGGCGAACTTCTCACGAATCGGCTCCAGCAACTGCAGGTCATGTGACAACCATGTGACAGATGGACCCTTCCACTCTCACCTTGTTCAGCTCCAGAGCAACAGCATTCTTCAAGTCCAGTGGATACACCTCTTTCTTGGCATACACCTCCTCCAGTTTACTGTACTCAGTGAATGAAACAGTACCACCAAACTTCTCTTCACGAGGAATCACAAACTCTACAAAAAAATGGAACAAACACCCATCAATAACAAAAAGAATTATGAAACAAAGATTAAAATCGATAGTACTGGTTGCAAATTATTGTTGATGATTTTATTTTTTACATTTAGCTAAAGCAAACAGAGTTAGACCTCTTTTGGATTTGCTACTCTGTGTATTAGAATCGAGTCACAAAAATACTAAGAAATTGTCTAGTATAGCGACTATCTTAATTCTATTCTAATTCTATATTCTACTAAGCAGATTTTGCTTACCTCTACCACTCAGTATTGGGAAAATGACAAATTTCAAGAAGGCTAGCACTCCATTGCCCTCCACCTTGCCTGGTTCACAGAATGCCTGGTTTAGGATCAAGACACAGTACACACTCACTACACACATGCTGGAGCACCTTATTGAGCTTCTTCTTAACACTGGACGCACTATCCAATAGATCGATCTTGGAATCCTACATAAATTCAAACAAACGGTCACCAGTAGTGACTAGCTAGGGGTCACTGGTAGAGCCAGGACACCTGTGCACTAAGCAGTGTCTAGCTGCTCCACAGAGGGTCACTGGTAGAGCCAGGACACCTGTGCACTAAGCAGTGTCTAGCTGCCTCACAGAGGGTCACTGGTAGAGTCAGGACACCTGTGCACTAAGCAGTGTCTAGCTGCCTCACAGAGGGTCACTGGTAGAGCCAGGACACCTGTGCACTAAGCAGTGTCTAGCTGCCTCACAGAGGGTCACTGGTAGAGTCAGGACACCTGTGCACTAAGCAGTGTCTAGCTGGCTCACAGAGGGTCACTGGTAGAGCCAGGACACCTGTGCACTAAGCAGTGTCTAGCTGCCCCACAGAGGGTCACTGGTAGAGCCACGACACCTGTGCACTAAGCAGTGTCTAGCTGCCTTACAGAGGGTCACTGGTAGAGCCAGGACACCTGTGCACTAAGCAGTGTCTAGCTGCCCCACAGAGGGTCACTGGTAGAGCCAGGACACCTGTGCACTAAGCAGATTTTAGTATTAAAATTAAATCAAAATTTAATGTAACTCCTAAGAGCCTGGGCTATAGGAGTACTAACAATGCCTCCCACTGCAGGTGTGGGCAGCCCCCTATCCCGCACACTGACCTATGCATGCACACACTTAAACTCACCGGGTCAGATGCACTCATTTTACCGCCAGTTAGACCGGGAACTATTACGACGTAATAAATCTACAATTTACAGCACATTGTCACATGACGTCATCACTCACCCATAGGGTTCATGAAGTGGATGCGCTTCTTGTATCCAAGACGAGGAAGATTCTGAAAAAAAAAACAACCTCAAAAAGTGAATTGAAAAAGCATTGACTTACCTTTTCTGCAAAAGTGAAGATTTTTCTTTGATCCTCTCCACCAAACTGAGCATCAACTTTAAGATATTCTTCATCGAGTGCCTAGGGCATGGAAACATCAACTATCTTAAACCACACCTACTCGTCACACCCACCTGTAGTCCAGGATAAAGCAGTCCGCTGAGAAGAGGGTTTCTGACTTGCTTCACGACCTCAGCCCCTGCTTTCTGAGCATCATGCTGGAGAAAACAAAGATAACATTAGCTAACAAGAGAGATTCCACTGTACCTCAGTGACCACTGATGCCATTCGATACACGTCCAGCGTGTATTCTCTAGATGGGACAAAAACAAGTTATTTAAACTGGATTGACTGGTTATTATCCAGACCTGCTTAGCTGATATTCAGTGCCTCGTACAAATTTTAGTTTATCCAGAGGGACGCCGATAGACTCTAACATGCTCTGGAGAGAGAGAGAGAGAGAGAGAGAGAGAGAGAGAGAGAGAGAGAGAGAGAGGGAGAGGGAGGGAGGGAGGGAGGGAGAGTGAGAGAGAGAGGGAGAGAGAGAGAGAGAGGGAGGGAGGGAGTGAGGGAGGGAGGGAGAGAGAGAGAGAAGAGATAGAGAGGGAGAGAGAGAGAGAGAGAGAGAGAGAGAGAGAGAGAGAGAGAGAGAGAGAGAGAGAGAGAGAGAGAGAGAGAGAGAGAGAGAGAGAGAGAGAGAGAGAGAGAGAGAGAGAGAGAGAGAGAGAGAGAGAGAGAGAGAGAGAGAGAGAGAGAGAGAGGGAGAGTGAGAGGGAGAGAGAGGGAGAGTGAGAGGGAGAAAGAGATAGTGCAAGTGATAGGAGATACTGGACTGCTATAAGTTGGTTTCACTATTCATGTAACTTAAGATAATGTTTCTAGTGTGATAGATCACAACATGTAGGTACCTAGCCTCGTACCCAGGCTCTCTGGCGGAGATTTACTTATGCGTGGGTGTTGAAATGCGGGGGTGGCGATTGAGAGCCTGGTATCCACTGATTCGCACATGCGCAGACGATTCATGGAATTCCATGAATCCGTATATTTTAGTTCACTATATTGTGTTACTTTGCGTCACGTTTACGGATTGACTGTTTCTGATCGTGCACTATGGCTATGCTGTTGGCTATGTAAATTTGCGGCGTGTTCCAGATAGTTTTTAGGCTGTTAAGAGAGCAGACAACTGGAGAGAGTTGCTCGCACGCTAGAACAAGTCTACCAGGCACGGCACGTGGACGTACGAGGCTATACCTTAGTCTTGATAAACTGGAACGCACCTCGTGGAGCTACACGGGTCATATGCTTTGTGCAGGCATTGTCCCACTTGATGCGCTCTTATGGTAGGCAAGGTCAGGCTTGTGGGAGACGCAGACGCTCGATCAGTGGAGTGAAGGCGCAGCCATGTTGTAAACAAAGACGTCATAACGATATCTCGGTGGGCGTTAACACGTCACCACCCACGCATAATTAAATCTCCGCCAGAGAGCCTGGGTACGAGGCTAGTAGGTACCATTACATAGCTTATAGTCAGGGCTTCAAATTAGCACTAGGCCGCTAGCCCGAGGCTAGTAAAATATAGCTTGGGCAGTAAGGTTGGTAGCCCAGCTGGCTAGAGATACTTGTAGACTTACTGCAGAATTTGACTGGAACAAGTTCATTGATGCTTAAAATTAGCTTAATTCGTTTTATTGGGCTGGTAAAAACTGTTTTGGGCTAGTTCAATTTGATTGTACTAGCCCTGCTGGCTAATTAATTTTGAAAATAATTATGTTAATTTGAGGCCCTGCTTATAGTTCAATAAAGCACTTGAGTAGCATGTTTAAGCAACACACCTCGATTATGAATTTGTAATAGTCCACACGCAGTGCTAGTAGCTCCCATGGTGCCTTCTGGTTGTCAAGGTAACCATGCAAATCAGCCAGCAACACTGTAACCTACAACAAAAAACTCGAGCTAAAACACAAATGCACAAAAATTAACTTTAGTCTTTATGCAATTTTAGATAAACTAAAAATTTTATGCTAACCTCACATCCCGCTCTCAAAAAAATCAGCAAGTTTGGTGACGCCCACATAGTAGGCAATATGTGGTTTACCGGTAGTGGCTGTGCCCCAGTAGATACTGATAGGACGTTCCTTGAGAATAGAACACAGTGTGTCCTCACCGAGCACTTCCTGGAGTGGTGAGTCATACATTTTATTCACTCACTCACTCACTGACCCACTCACTCACTAACTTGCTCACTCACTCACTCACTCACTCACTCACTCACTAACCCACTCACTCACTCACTCACTCACTCACTCACACACTCACTCACACACTCACTCACTAACTTGCTCACTCACTCACTCACTCACTCACTCACTCACTCACTCACTCACTCACTCATCCATTCACCCACTCACACACACGTTCTTTCCCTCACAGACACACACTATCTATTCTCTTCTCTTCTTCTCTGCTTGCCTGGAGACTTCTTGTGATCAGAAACTTCTTCTCTTCAAACGACAGCGTGCTGGGATCCTTATCGAAGCAGTGTTCAAATGTTTTGCCAGCCATTGTTAACCGAGACGAAGAAGACGACACAAACCGATTACGACAAAGGGACAACAGACGTGGAAGCCACATTGACAACACGTGCTAAACACGCCCACTTGCCTGGATTCTATAAAGGGGCGGGGCGGGCTTTTCCACGTGTGTTTGGTCACGCCCACTTTGATAAGGTTGCTGGATAGCGACCTTTCTGGTCCGAAGGAACGCGCCAGTTGTGAAAACTGGAGTTACTGAAGCAGTTGGATCGCTAAGTAGAAGATCTAAAAATTTCGAGCCAGATTGTGAGCTATGGTGCTCTCAGCTGTCGCTTCTTTCACGGCAAGTTGGCTGAAAAAATTGGTCGTTCTCCTCTTTGTGTTCAGCTTTCTGGCGAGTGGAGTCGTCCTCAATGTAATTCAGTTCTTCTTCCTTCCTCTCTACTGTATCAACAGGCGACTATACCGTATCATAAATTCAAAAATAGTCTATTTTCACTGGGCAAGTAAGAAACTCGACCATCAACTCTTACTCTCCTCTTTTTATCTCTCTCTCCCTCTCCCTCCCTCCCTCCCTCTCTCTCTCTCTCCCTCTCTCTCTGTCTGACTCACTTTGTTCTACGAGGGGTAGCTACAGGATATCCACCAGGTGAACCCATGACTGCTACTGGATGGTGTCTAGGTGGTTCAGCTCGCAATGTGTCCTCGTACCGACTGGCAGCAGACGAGTGGTGGATGGGAGGAGGCTGATTGGATAATAGACCAGCTGACTCCATGGTGTCTGGTAGATGAGGCTAACTCCATCCTTGACTACTGAGAGCTTGGAACGTCCTCTCCTCATTACCATTATTCTGAGGGAGGGAGGAAGGGAGGGAGAGAGGGCGGGGGGAGGGAGGGCAGGGGGAGGGAGGGAGGGCAGGAGAGAGGAGGGAGAGAGGGCAGGGGAGGGGGGGAGGGCAGGGGGAGGGAGGGAGGGCAGGGGGAGGGAGGGAGGGAAGGGCAAGGGGAGTGATAAAGGGAGGAAGGAGAGGGAGAGAGAAAAAGAAAAAACATGAAGAGGAAAGTTAAAAAGGAGAGCAAGAGAAAGAAGGAAGCAAAGGAAGAGAGAGACAGAGGGGAAAGATGAAGAGAAGAGAGAGGAGGAGAAAGGGAGAGGCAAGATAAATGGGTGTGAGGGCATCAGTACACTATCTGGAGTGTCTATAATACTGTACCTGTATGAGAAACATTCTAATCACATGATCTGACAGAGCCTGGTCTCCTAGACGAGACTTCAGTCTCGCTACCTCTGGTGAGTACATTTGAGCCATCGCTGTAGCGACACTTGAAACGCGCCGACGTCACAGACAGAACACGTACGGTCACTCAGTTGCCTTTAACAGCCACAATAGACGAGGTTAAAACGACTGGTTTGACTGTAGCTAATCGAGATAGACTTTCATAGCCAGTGACCATTATTTTTGTCTTTAAAATAATGTAGGCGTGGTCTGTTTAGACGATTAATCCTCGGATTAATCGGCTGCAGACTAACGGACCGATGTATGCGGTCTAACTCTTTTATTAATTCTCTCCCTCCTCTGCTTATCTCTGACTCCCCTATTGATCGTGTTTATTTCTTTAAGTATCTTGGTGTTTTTCTCACTCCGTCTCTTTCCCTCTCCATCCATGCACATTTCTCACATTTGTAAAAAGTCCCGTAAAGTACATGTGTATTACGTTTAATTTTCAGACATTTTTATCGTTTTCTTCTTCCTCTTCTTTTATTCGTTTATATTTTATATTAGTCCGTCCAATTCTCGAACACTGCTCCCCTTCACTCTCTTCTAAACTTGAATCTGTCTAGTCTCAGGCTTTGCTTAAAATCTTGCCAGTGCTTCAAAATTCAATTCCGACTCTATTCCCTCTATTACATGTACTTCTTCTCATCACATTTCTAGGTTCTTCTCTCGCCGCAAAATTTCCAGTCTTAAATCTCTCTTCAAATATCCCACTACCCTTCTGACTTTCCTTGCTCCTCTATTCTAATAAAGTACCCCCGTCCTTCCTACCCCATTCGCTCCTATGAACCTAATAACTTCCTTCCTATTTTTCCCGTTCCATAGTTCCTTCTCTAAATCCTATTTTCCCTCTACAATTCTTCTGTGGAACTCTCTTGACTCTTCTATTAAGTCTTCTCTCTCTCTGTCCAATTTTTCCTTTCAAGTCTCTAGACATAATTACAATCCCACTCCACCCCACCAAAAATAACTCATTACTGTCTACCATAAGAAATTCACTATAATAACAGGTATCCACAATCCTGCTATGATACAAGGGTATAGGTTTGTTAATATTGTAACCACAGTTGCTGCAGCATAAAAGCCAATGATAGCATTGCTACCATGTGCTGGACTATGAAGAAGAGTACATACAGCAAACCCAATCAAGGAGAAGCAGTAGGCAATGCAAAGAAAGATAATAGCTGGACTTAAAAAGGGATATATGAGTTTTCGTCCAGAGCTTATTTTTTCCATGCTATCAAGTTCAGATGATGGATTTAACTCAGACGATGCGTTTAAATCATCTTTGTAAGCACTTTCCTTATAAGCCTTTTCTTTAAGCACATAAAGAGCATCTACAAAGAACTTTATGAAGAATTTCTGGGACCAGTAGTAGTGAGAGAGAAAGAATAGCACCATTCCTATGGGTGAGGCAAAATATCCAAACACCATCATGTACCAAAGCTGACCTGTTGGCAAGAAGAGAGTCGGTCGTCGAACAAATATATCGGTTGAAAATGCTTGATAGTCATAATAGAAACGCACACCAATAGTAGCTATCAAAAGGAGCTCAACGAACATTTGCCATATAGCATTGACTACAAAATAATGCTGAAAAATAGACCTCTTCCTTAAATCTTTTCGACTTTTACCTCCTGTTCGTACCTTTTGGATGGAGTAAATTGTTCCAGCAAAGATGAATATTCGCACTAGGTACACTAGGCTGAATTGGATAACAATGCTGAGTGCAAGCGAGAGAGAACTTGGGACGTCAGTTCGACAAAGAATCAACCTAGACAGCATCTCAAACATGCTCAAAAGAAGTAGTGGATATGTTATTATTGGAGTGACAAAGAAGCGTATGATGTCAACTCTCTCGTATGCACAGCCAGTCCGACAGCACTTGCCTTCCCCATCCGCTTTTGGTAAAAGAAAAATGTTTGGAGTGTTATTGTACCATTCAACTTCAACGGTTTTTTTCCTGCATGTTTTGCAGTTATGCCTGACCAGGTGGTGTGCAAGATCTAAACTTGCGAGAAGGACACCTATCGAACTCAAAACAAGTTGGAAAATCTGAAAAGTTTCATCTACGATGTTCTTGCTCCTGTCAGATGCGTAACCCACAATGATAGTAATCCACAAAACAAGTATTAACAAGAATCCGCTATAGACCACAAACTCTCTGACAATAGATCCAACTGGCGAAGCTGTAAATATGTCACTTCCAACGGTGTCAACAACGCTCTGGAATCCGAACGTACGCGATTTCGTCAGTTCCGACGTCATTTTCGGACTTTCGTAAGCACGTTTGCAGGAACAGGAATCGTACGCACGACAACAGAAATTGGTGCATTTTTCGGCCTTTGTCTTTGTCTTCAAATCTTCCGACTGATGGATGTTTTCACAAAGAGTCACGTATCGACGCTGCAACCAGCTACTTTTCAGGTCTAGCTCTTTCGGTTCTGGGGGCGCGGACTCAGCGGCATTCTCCTCCGAGTCAGGCTCAACGTCAATGTCAACAGACTCAGTTTCTCGCGGGATACTAATCTCCTTCGGAGCGGACACCTTCGTACTATTATCTTGAGTAGCAGTCGCAACATCCATCATTCTGATTGGTCGCCGGCTGGACGCCGGCAATGATCGGCTTTGCGGCGGAGTAAACGACTTAGTCGCACGGTCCTGAAGCGATCTAGATAGTGTGATCTGCCTCATTTCATGTTTCGCTACTGCCATGGTCGGCGATCGTGTGCTGAACTTGAGCAAGCAACCGACAATTGGGTGAATCCAGTCCTTATTGTAATTAAGTATTATTACACGACTTGCCAGTGTATTGTGCGCATGCGCTAAATAATAATGAGAACGGGGTGTTGCATACTGGAGGTATTCTACCTTATACTCAACTAATCATGCAACTTGTAATGATCATAGCTGTCACTGCAAGAGTTGGGTAACGAATTCTTGGTGATACAATTGTATCCAAGACATGTGCTACCCACACTGCCACGGTACAGAAGCAAAGTGAAGTGGACTAGAGCCATTAATGGTACGTATGCCGCCAGCATGCTTTGTGTTCTTGTGTCAATCATAGATTATGACACAAAGATAATTTTACCTCTATTTTATGTGTTTTAAATTTTAATTGTTATAATTATAATGGGTGCTAAATAAAATTAATGCTTTATTGTGAACCCATGCATGAACTTGAATACATAGTCTCAGACAGTTGTTCAGTATTACTCTCAAAAGGTAGCCAAGGAAAAGAGTTTTCTATTAAATACTGTTACATTGGGTTAAAATAACTATAAGCTATAAACCGGCTTGTTTAAATACAATTACTTAAGATTATTAAGTGTCAAATTGTAAATGTGATTTTCACACATTTCCCCTCATGAGATTCCTTAGGACTTTTTGTCATTGAATGTGGATAATTATGTTAAGGAAGCAAATGCAGCTAAGTTTTGTTTTTGTTGCAATTAGTGTGAGGTTCACCCAATAATATTTTTAATAAATTTAATGGACTATTAGACTTACCAAGGGCCGAAGGCCCAGTTTATGACGACCATTCAAACTTTGTGCAGTTAGGAGAAGGTTTTATAGGGTTAGGTTGGTGTCAATAGCGTTTTGGTGGCCATTATTGACACGAACGATTGGTGTCAATAGACACAGCCTTATTTCTAAGTTTGCTACCCAAACTCGATTCATAGTAGAACATTTCTAGGAATGCTATCTTTTCATCGAGGTGTAAATTAAACTGGTCCTGAGACTCTGCATGCAAGTAAGCACTTGAAAGGCACTAATGAATGACGGTCAGATTGTCTTCTTTTCAGCACAAAAAACTTTAGTTTTAATAATAAATTATCATGCTGTGTAAAAGCAGTATGACATGTATAGAGCTAGTACTGCCTTGAACCTCTATGAAAACTCATGAACTTCTGAGCCCCTTTCCACTGCATTGTAAGGATTCTTTTCTTAGAAGAGCTCCTTTCCACTGCCTTGCAAGGATTCTTTCTTAGAACGCTATCAGACAAACAACTACATTTAAAAAATTCATAGTCAGAACAGGGAAGACAGGGCGGGATGTTTGTTTAACTAAAATTTTCTTGGAAATTTAATAGATAAGTTATGACACAAAATATACAATTTTATCCATTTTCTAGACTAGAATGTGCTCTTTGAAAACAATGTAATAATAACTGTGTTTGATCTTGTAATGTGTCCAAATCTTCTAGTTTATCTTCAAGCAAGTTGAGTGCTTATGTACAGTCAGATATTGGCATAAAGCAGGCCTAATGTATAATGGTATTTGACTTTCACAAGTTTGCTGGTGGGCATGTAGCATCTTGCAGCAGACTTTGGTCAAATACAAACGCGAGTATTCATAAAATACTCAGTGCATGGCTAAATAAAAATGCATGTATTTTAACGCATAATTGTTTAAGTATTACTTAATGTAGGTTGACTAGATCAAGCTGTAGTGCTACCAAGTGAATGTTCGCCTCAACTTTGTCTCGTAGTACTGCATTTTCCTGATAATTGAAGGCACATGGTAAATATTATGGAGCATGAGTTTGTAATGTCTACATCCATGTATATTGTTACACTGAAATGAATCTGATCTGTTGCAAGTCTCACTGGCTTCTAGACAAAAGCATCATAGAGTCTTACAGTGTTTGACACACACACACACGTAAGACTCATGAAATACTCTCAGAAGGTATACATAGATGTCAAATAATTGTGTCACATCCCAATTCAAAAGTGCACTCGTGCATAAGAATGGCATGAGCAAGCCTATAAATCTTCTAATGCAAGGAGATGAAGGGTAGCTCCTGGTAAGTAGCACACTCTTGATAATAAAATTATTATACATCTCCTTAATTCATGCATGGTATGTCTCATCAGTTCTTTACTGAGCACAACATACATTGGTTTATTTTCTTGGCATGTATAGATCCATTTGCCATTGGTGGTGACAGGTTGTAGACGTCTTTGTTCTTGGCTTGTATTTGCCATTGGTGGTGACTTGTTCTTGGCATGTAAATCTATTTGCCATTTGTGGTGACAGGTTGTAGACATCTCAATTCAGCTCTATAGTTTGTATTCAGTGCATTGACATGATGTGTGGCAGACGTAGGAAGTGCCCTAGTGCTACCATACGCTATCAGAACGTATGTACTATAATAATTATTAGTAGTATATATACTTGAGGTTTAGAGTCACAAGATTCCTGTCAAACAAAGCTAGCTATTTGTTTGTTTCTAGACACAAATTCGAATTTGTGTTTCAAGACAGACATTTCTGTATGTTTGATTAGGAACCCTCAGACATTAATTTGTTATAGTGTCTTAGGTAACCCAACAGCTAGTGCCCTTGGACTACTAGCAAGAGCCTACAATAGCTAGACATGCACCTCCCATTCCATAATGAGAGGAAGTACTCACCAGTTGCTATATATCTAGTACAAACACAATTGATGGATAAAAATTGGTTGCATGGTTTCACAATATTATTAATTTTGTCTCTCCAGGAGGGTTCTATCATGCTAATTAGCCTTAGCTTCATAGCAAGCAGATGATATGGTACTTATAGTGGCTAGTGTTGAATGAAAACTAGTAATAATTTTCCTATTGACATCCAGTGATGACATCATTTTTAAAATATCAAAGACGAATAATTAGTAATAAAATAATTAACTTTATAGCACCTGTAAAAATGTAATTTCAAGACTTTCCCTCATAGAATTTCTTAGGATTTTTATAATTATGTTGAAGAGCATGCTAACAAGTGTACAAAACAAGTGAAATGATTTTTGTTGCAATAGGCCATTCCCAGTAAGAGCAAAGTATGCGTGGGCACACCGCTCTGCTGGCCACAGCACTGGGGTGTGAGATGATTACGTAAGCGCTAACATTAATACACGAATTTATATGGGGCTTATGGGAGAGATCGCGATACTTTCGACATCTTTGTAGTGCTCTCCGTAAACTTGACAACCACGTGGTCTTGCTGCTTGGGTTCCTCTACCTTCGCTCTGTCGAACGCAAAAGACTACGCGTGCATTGGCAACATCGTTTTGGAGAAACGGGCGCGCAAACAGGCCCAAGTTACGCTAAGTATGGCAAGCTTGCATGATGTTGGGCATTTTTCTGGAGAGAAACAATTTTGTAACGCTGGATACTGTAAAAGTATACTGCGTGCAGGTACTGCTGCCCGTGGTTACTTGAACTGTGGAGACTGTGTCCTTTGTTAGCTTGTTCTATAGTGCGAGTAGGCCTTCTTTGCGCGCCTGTTTCTCCAAAACGTTGTTGCCAGTGCACGGCGTAGTCTTTTGCGTTCGACAGAGCGAAGGCAGAGGAACACAAGCAGCAAGACCACGCGGTTGTCAAGTTTACGGAGAGCACTACAAAGATGTCGAAAGTATCGCGATCTCTCCCATAAGCCCCATATAAATTCGTGTATTAATCTTAGCGCTTACGTAATCATCTCAAACCCCAGCTAGTCCGGAAGCCAATTACGCTAGCCAATATCGCTAATTAAATTCTTTAGGCTCTTAGTAGGAATGGCCTATTAATTTTGTGAGAGGTCATATCACATTGTAGCTAAAAACTGAAGTTTTTTGCAAAAAACAACAACAACAAAAAACATGCTTATAGCGAGAATCGAACCCCGAACGATTGCATTATTAGCCGGCGCCGCCACGGTACAAATGATAAACTGCTGAGCCACCGGAATTAACCTGCTGACCAGTTAATGCTGCCTTTGTAGTTGACACCAATGGTTTAGGTTAGTGTCAAAGGCAAAGTTTGGTGGCCGTTATCGAATTGGTGTCAATAGACACAATCTTATAGGCTATAATAATCACGGATTCTAGGAAAACGAAACATCCGAAACCGCCTTCAACTGAGTTATTTGAAGGTCGGTGGTTTGTAATTTTTCTTTCGCTACGGTAAAGCTGTCTGCTGAGATGGTACTGTTACTGAAGTACGTGGCATTGTTGCTGATCATTGATAGTGCAGCCGCGCAACCAGAAATTTGGGAAGAAGTGTCGTGCGGACTATCGGAGTCGTGCGAATGTATGGGCACCACGAGGACTCCTGATCCAATATGCCACTTCACGCTTAACATTTCACAGAGCCACACTTTTACGCGATACTTTTTAGACCGTGACCTTCGAATTCCAGGGTTTGGTGGTCGAGTCATGTACTTCGCCGAAACAGCCGGTCAAGGTTCAAGAACAATAATAAAAGATTATCCTCCCGAGGAAAGTGCTCGCGGCACTAGTAGAATTGGATGCCAAGAAGAGGAGGAGGACGACGACGGCATAGAGTGCACAGACCCCATTACCGTCGACGGAAACAGCTTTAGATCGGTCATTACAGTAAACAACAGATTTCCAGCACCGAATCTGATCGTACCGTACAACGCCGTGGTAGTGGTCGACGTGAACAACACACTTGACTCTGAGTCAACTTCCATCCACTGGCACGGGATGCACCAGATGTATACGCCATGGATGGATGGAGTGGAGCACATCACACAGTGTGGAATACCTCCAGCGAGCTCTTTCAGATACATCTTTAGAGCCTATCCAGCAGGAACGCACTGGTATCATTCGCATAGTGGTGCGCAGAGAACTGATGGATTGTTTGGCGCGTTAATCGTGAAAGAAAGCACTAACGTACAATCTATGGTACAATCCTCATTTCGTGCAAATCATGGCGGCAGTTTTATGGATATGCCACAAAGTCACACTTTAACTTTGATTGACTGGCAACCAAAGAATTCTATTGAACTGTTTACTCAACTCCACAGTGGCATTCGATTTTATGACCAATTCACTGTTCCAACACCAGGAGCTGATTCAAGAGTACCCAGAACTTGCTCTCCTGATGGAATTGAGGTTGGTCCTGTGAACTTTTGGTCAGGTCTTATTAATGGTCGTGGAAAACACAAAAATACTGCCTACAATAAAGTAAGGCTGTCTGTCTTCACAATACCGAGTAAGTCTCAGCGATACAGATTCCGGCTAATAGGAGCGCAGGGTCTTTTTGCTTTTCGATTCTCTATCGATGAACACAGGCTGCTGTTAATTGCTACTGATGGTCACTTCATAGTGCCTACAATGGTGGATTTCATCATCATACACTCTGGAGAGAGGTATGACTTTATCCCTCAAATCAGAGATTCGGCAACTATCGAAAATGATTACATCATTCGTGCGGAGACATTAGAAGTTAGATTGGGTTGTGAAAGGTTAGGGCAAAATCAGTTGATTCCTGAAAATCGGGCTGAGGCAATTCTTCACTATGGCAATGATGATAGCATACCGAACAATGGAATGTACAGTGATATAGCAGATAGAGCTATGCCAAATGGCGTGTGGTGTAGAACAAATAAGAACTGCATGGCAGTCAATTGCCCCTTCGAAAACTTTCATAGTGATTATGGAATAACTTGCATGCCTGTTGATGAACTTCGAGCCTTGCCTGGTATTATCAGTGAGACAGATCCAATGGTGTACACCACAGATGACGTCAGAACAATGTTCTTCAACTTTGGTTTTGAAGGTGATAGTAGTACCAGTGCCATCAATGGTAGAAACTTTGAGTTTCCTTTAGAGCCACCACAGTTAGCAAGAGATCCCAATCAGCGAATAACAACAGCATGTGATATTAGAGAGAATGTAAATAGAATATGCAGTACTAGAGAAGAAAACCGGTTGATTAGAGATGAATGCCGTTGTACTAATGTTCATCGAATTGAATATGGTCAGACTTATCGCTTCGTCTTTACTGCTGTTGGCCCCGGCATTGATAACTGGAACTTTTCTCATCCTGTTCATCTTCATGGACACAGCTTTCGTGTGACTAAGATTGGATTTGGAAGTTATGATGCGACTGGACGAATCGTGAGAGCTTCTGGAGATATAAACTGTGCAAGTGAACTACGTGGCGATTTCTGTGTAACCCCAAACTGGAATGTAGATCCTGACCGCACACTCAGAGGCCAAGCTATAACCGATGCTCCATATAAAGACACTGTTCTTGTTCCAGCTGGAGGCTATGCTGTGGTATACTTCAGGTCCAACAACCCAGGATACTGGTTCCTACACTGCCATATTGAAGTACACCAATTGGAAGGCATGTCGGTAGTGATCAATGAAGCTCCTGGAATGCACAATGCACCTCCAAAAGACATTGAAAAGTGTCAACCTTTTACTTGGTCTGTTTCTGACTTTCTAAACAAAGAAGGCTCACCAAGTCCCTCAATGGCACGTCAAATCGACTACGAAACTCTTTACATATCTTTTCTAACATCGGCAATTGTTGGCGGTGCATTTATACTGCTATTTTTTATATCACTTATCACATTTGCTTGTATTGCATGTTGTTATTGCTGCACTGACAAATGTCATTGTTGTTGTAAGAAGTGATACCAGTGTGCAGTCACACAATAATTTTTCTCCAATGCTCAAATGTAATGGGTATGCATAGTCAAGGGCAGGAGCGCATAAAAGGAAGGAGCGTTCAGCCGCTATTTATCTTATCGAATGTAAACTCCGCCGCGCGCAGCGCGCTCTCGATTCAGCACGAGGATCGTGGGCGTGGCCTTTTCTACAAGCACAAAACGATCGACACAGAACGAGTGCAGTCCCGCTTACTTGATCGTGCTGTTTACAAGTAACAAGCTCCTGTTTGCTGCTGTCTTACGTGCAACAAGGCCACAGCCTTCTTTGTATGCTGCTGGCAAAAAGCTGTTCATGACGTAAAAGCTGCCTGTTTGCATAATCTATTACTACACGCGCGATTGGAGTTGAACGCTCCTTCCTTTTATGCGCTCCTGTCAAGGGCTTATCGAACCACAATCTGCACTACCTTGTGCACGTCCTCTTGCCGCTAAGGTTCAATGAGCTAGCTAGCTCTTGGTGAAATCAAGGTACAAATTTCAGGAAAAATTTGTTTCAAATTTTTCTTTTTCAGTCTTGAAGTGTCTTGAGGGACTATAGCTTCTTGCCTTATTCCTATACCTGCTTTCCTATGACTTATCTCTACTGCATTGACGTATACATGGTTTCGCGACAGAGGCGTGATGGAATGTTCGCGCTGAATATAATGAGAAAAACGCGCTATGACGAGGTGACCGCCTACTGGTGGACAGGGTCCACGGATGAATTTCGCGGTAATATACTGATCTACTGTCAGCTTCGCATACGTTCGCGAATTTCATCCGTGGACCCTGTCCACCAGTAGGCGGTCACCTCGTCATAGCGCGTTTTTCTCATTATATTCAGCGCGAACATTCCATCACGCCTCTGTCGCGAAACCATGTATACCATAAGCCCCGCCTTAAATCACAACTTAGCTCATAAAATCAAATAATTCCGCTACAATTTACATGCAATAGCTATAATAATTATACTAGTTAGTTTCATCTGATGGTAGCAGAGACTAGTGTGGCAGTGTAGACTGGACCGGCTGCTGTCTGGAGTGGGAGGTTCTTGTATGTGACAACACGATCACTAGATACACTAAGATCAGTCTGAGGGAGGGAGAGAGAGAGAGGGAGGGAGGGAGGGAGGGAGGGAGGGAGGGAGGGAGGGAGGGAGAGAGAGAGAGAGAGAGAGAGAGAGAGAGAGAGAGAGAGAGAGAGAGAGAGAGAGAGAGAGAGAGAGAGAGAGAGAGAGAGAGAGAGAGAGAGAGAGAAGAGAGAGAGAGAGAGAGAGAGAGGAAGGGAGAGAGGAAGGGAGAGAGGGAGAGGGAGGGAGGGAGGGAGGGAGGGAGGGAGGGAAGGAGAGAGAGAGAGAGAGAGAGAGAGAGAGAGAGAGAGGGAGGGAGGGAGGGAGGGAGGGAGGGAGGGAGGGAGGGAGAGAGAGAGAGAGAGAGAGAGAGAGAGAGAGAGAGAGAGAGAGAGAGAGAGAGAGAGAGAGAGAGAGAGGGAGAGAGGGGAGAGGGAGCTGTAAATTTAATAAAATTGTGGAACCAATTTTTTGTTAGATTTTACATCAATGAAAACCCAGCCCACGCTACTGAATTACCTGAACTTGCTCGAATATTTTCTTCTTTGGGTTCAGTAGCTCATCCGGAGCTAAACAAAGAGACATCACTGACACTCACTATAATATTGCTGTACTGACTCACCAGCTCCACTCTCTTCTACTGTATATCCCTCTACATAGATCTTGTCTCCTGGTTTACTGTCTGATGGTGGATCTAATGGCTCTACCTTACCATCACTACAGATACAAAGGTAACACTAAACTAATAATTATTATGAGAGTGTACTATCAAGAATCTTTAAGGAAAGAAGGAGAGAAAAAAAAGAAAGAGAGAAGAGAGAAACTGACCCATCAGCTGCTAATAGCATTCCTTGCGACTCCACTCCTGTCAACCAGAAATATAGTGACATAAAGCACACAATATTTCTCTTACCTCTCATCTTCATTGGTTTCAGATTACACAGCACGATCACCTTCCTATCACGTAGCTCATCGAGGGTTAAAAACTTCGCCAGCCCACTCACAATAGTACGTGGTGCTGTGACAAACAAGCATTAAAGAGAACATCAAACTGGTATAAAAAAACCTTACCTGCATCACCAACATCTATCTTTTCCACATAAAGAGTGTCTGCATCTGGGTGCTTGGAGATACATAATCATAAAAATTCCATACGAAAAATGAAAAGTCCGATTTTCTCACTTTCTCAGCTGATACAATACGACCCACTCTGATGTCCAAACGTGAAATATCGACAGGTCGAGCTGCATTTGCGGCTGCTGGCTTCGATGCAGCTGACTTTTCTCCTCCTTGAAAGGTCAACAAGAAAAGTAAGAAAGGTCAAATATCATATCGTTACCTGGATAGGCGAGGTCTCTGAGTCGTTGAAGGGCTGGGTCGGCAGCGAACTTCTCACGAATCGGCTCCAGCAACTGCAGGTCATGTGACAACCAGATGGACCCTTCCACTCTCACCTTGTTCAGCTCCAAAGCAACAGCATTCTTCAAGTCTAGTGGATACACCTCTTCCTTGGCATATACCTCCTCCAGTTTACTGTACTCAGTGAATGAAACAGTACCACCAAACTTCTCTTCACGAGGAATCACAAACTCTACAAAAAAGGAACAAACACCCATCAACAACGAAAAGAAGTGCGAAACAAAGATTAAAATCGATAGTACTGGTTGCTAATTATTGTTGATGATTTTATTTTCTACATTTAGCTAAAGCAAACAGAGTTAGACCTCTTTTGCATTTGCTACTCTGTGTATTAGAAATCGAGTCACAAAAATATTAAATTAAACTAAGAAATTGTCTAGTATAGCGACTATCTTAATTCTATTCTAATTCTATTCTAATTCTATATTCTACTAAGCAGATTTTGCTTACCTCTACCACAGGTATTGGGAAAATGACAAATTTCAAGAAGGCTAGCACTCCATTGCCTTCTATCTTGCCAGGTTCACAGAATGCCTGATTTAGGACCAAGACACAGTACACACTCGCTACACACATGCTGGTGTACCTTATTGAGCTTCTTCCTAACACTGGCAGCACTATCCAATAGATCGATCTTGGAATCCTACATAAATTCAAACAGACGGTCACCAGTAGTGACTAGCTAGGGGTCACTGGTAGAGCCAGGACACCTGTGCACTAAGCAGTGTCTAGCTGCCTCACAGAGGGTCACTGGTAGAGCCAGGACACCTGTGCACTAAGCAGAGTCTAGCTGCCTTACAGAGGTCACTGGTAGAGCCAGGACACCTGTGCACTAAGCAGATTTTAGTATTAAAATTAAATCAAAATTTAATGTAACTCCTAAGAGCCTGGGCTATAGGAGTACTAACAATGCCTCCCACTGCAGGTGAGGGCAGCCCCTATCCCACTCACTGACCTATGCATGCACACACTTAAACTCACCGGGTCAGATGCACTCATTTTACCGCCAGTTAGACCGGGAACTATTACGTAATAAATTTACAATATACAGCACATTGTCACATGACGTCATCACTCACCCATAGGGTTCATGAAGTGATACGCTTCTTGTATCCTAGACGAGGAAGATTCTGAAAAAAAAAAATTGATGTACACTGAACAACACTTATGAATAAGGTAAAATTGGACATCGTTTGTGAGATAGACTGCATTCAAACAGGCAATTCAGGAGGAGGATTAGCACATGTATGCCTAACAGTATCATAAAAATACACTAATGATAATCATTACTAATAATTTTATTTATCTCAAAACTTTTCTGACAATGAAGCAAATTCTTCTTTCTGGGAAACGGATATTTATCACTCATGCACGGTTCGTGCATATGTTAGCATCAATCTGATTGGTCAGTAGAATATTACTATATCCCATCACAATCAGTCATAAAAGAAATTAATATTTTTCTTGGTAGTTGCACGCAAGGATGGGAGATTTAGTGAGTGATGTACAGGCTTTTGAAGCCACAAGAAAAAAACTAAAACGGGAAATTGAAGACCTATTGATAATCCGAAATGTAACTCTCGAAAACTTGAAAACAATCAAGAAGTCTATTGAAGAAAGCTACTTTTATTCAAGAATAGCACGAATTACTGGAACTGTGGCAGCATTACAGGAACTGGTCTCACCATCATTGGATCGGTCTGGATTTGTAACTTTCGGAGCTAGTAATGCACTGGCTATCCCTGGAGGCATTATAGCAGCTGCTGGCGGAGTCACTTCCACTGGTGCAGATATTGGCTACAAAGTAGTCTCAAAAACTCACAAGAAAGATGCATTAGCTGCTTATGAGAATGACAAGAAAATGATGGAAAAGGTGCAAAAGACTTCCGCTATGCTGGAAAAACAATTTCAGGCAATACAAGCAAAATATTCATCACGCGAGTACAACATGGTAAGCGACATGATTAACATTAGCAGAACAGGAGCCAGGGGTATTATGAGAGCTTACAAATTGATCGACAAAGGATATGACGCAGGCAGCACTATATACTAAAAGTTGCTAGAATGGGCACAAAAGGAACTAGCACAGTTTGGAGTGGATTGAGCGCATCAACAAAAACCTTTAAAGTCATAGGTGTAGCCTTTGATGTTATAAATCTACCCGTGGAGGTTTACACAATGTTTAAAGATAGTTACGAGGTCATCAACAGAGGAATGGCAAGTCTATGTCTGATGTTGCCGATGAGGTTGGTAGAATGATTATGGAACTTGAAGAGCAAAAAAGTAGCTTAAAAGAATACTTAAAGCAACTTGAGACTGAATATTAACAGAAGCCTTGTATGAAGCAGACATACATTATTTTGAATGCCTCAGCAAAAAAATACTTCAAAATACATGCCAAGTTGTCAAGATGTGCATGCGACTCCAATTGCTTCAACAACCAGATTAACTTGATATTGTTTCATTTGTAATTGCTTTTTTAAGGCTTTTTCCAATGATAATGTTATCTTGTACTCTTTCTATTAGCTTTATATTTTCATAATAGCTACTTGTATTTTTTAAGAAAAATTTACTATGAAATAGACTTAACAAAAACATAAAAGTGTTGGGCAGATAACAGCGTTAAACAACAAATAACATACATACCTTTTCAGCAAATGTGAAGATTTTCCTTTGATCCTCTCCACCAAACTGAGCATCAACTTTAAGATATTCTTCATCGAGTGCCTAGGGCGTGGAAACATCAACTATCTTAAACCACACCTACTCGTCACACCCACTTGTAGTCCAGGATAAAGCAGTCCGCTGAGTAAAGGGTTCCTGACTTGTTTCACGACCTCAGCACCTGCTTTCTGAGCGTCATGCTGGAGAAGACAAAGATAGCACAAGCAGAGAAGAGAGATTCCACTGTACCTCAGTGACCACTGATGCCATCCGATACACGTCCAGCGTGTATTCTCTAGATGGACAAACACAAGTTATTTAAACTGGATTGACTGTTTATTATCCAGACCTGCTTAGTTGATATTCAGTGCCTCGAACAAATTTTAGTTTATCCAGAGGGACGCCGATAGACTCTAACATGCTCTGGAGGAGAGGGAGAGAGAGAGAGAGAGAGAGAGAGAGAGAGAGAGAGAGAGAGAGAGAGAGAGAGAGAGAGAGAGAGAGAGAGAGAGAGAGAGAGAGAGAGAGAGAGAGAGAGAGAGAGAGAGAGAGAGAGAGAGAGAGAGAGAGAGAAAGAAAGAAAGAGAGAGAGAGAGGGGAGGGAGAGAGAGAGAGATAGAGAGGGAGGGAGGGAGAGAGGGAGGGAGAGAGGGAGGGAGGGAGGGAGGGAGGGAGGGAGAGAGAGAGGGAGGGAGAGAGGGAGAGAGGGAGGGAGGGAGAAAGAGATAGTGTGAGTGATAGGAGAAAGATTGATAGATTCTGGAGTCTGGACTGCTATCAGTTTGGTTTCACTTAAGACAATGTTTTCTAGAGTGATAGATCACAAACATGTGTGTACCATTACATAGCTTATAGTCAGGGCTTCAAATTAGCACTAGCCCGCTAGCCCGAGGCTAGTAAAATATAGCTTGGGCTAGTAAATGTACAGGTTGGTAGCCCAGCTGGCTAGAGATAATTGTAGACTTATTGCAGAATTTGACTGGAACAAGTTCATTGATGCTTAAAATTAGCTAAAACTGATTTTGGGTAGTTCAATTTTGATTGCATTCTGGCTATAATTTGAAAATATGTTAATTTTGAAGCTTATAGTCGATTGTTTGTTGTCTCACAACGTTTGTGTTAGCAGTTAAATAAAGCACCATGTTTAAGCAACATACCTCGATTATGAATTTGTAATAGTCCACACGCAGTGCTAGTAGCTCCCATGGTGCCTTCTGGTTGTCAAGGTAACCATGCAAATCAGCCAGCAACACTGTAACCTACAACACAAAAACAAGAAAATTTACTTTATGCAATTTTAGATGCACTAAAAAACGTATGCTAACCTCACATCCCGCTCTCAAAAAATCAGCAAGTTTGGTGACGCCCACGTAGTAGGCAATGTGTGGTTTACCAGTAGTGGCTGTGCCCCAGTAGATACTGATGGGACGTTCCTTGAGAATAGAACACAGTGTGTCCTCACCGAGCACTTCCTGGAGTGAGTCATACATTTTATTCACTCACTCACTCACTGACCCACTCACTATCCCACTCACTCACTCACTAACCCACTCACTCACCCACTCACTCACTCACTCACTCACTCATTCACTCATTCACCCACCCACCCACCCACTCCCTCACTCACTCACTCACTAACCCACTCACTCACTCATTCACCCATTCACCCACCCACACACACGTTCTTTCCCCCACAGACACACACTATCTATTCTACAAAGATTCTTATTCTTCTCTGCTTGCCTGGAGATTTCTTGTGATCAAAAACTGCTTCTCTTCAAACGACAGCGTGCTGGGATCCTTATCGAAGCAGTGTTCAAATGCTTTGCCAGCCATTGTTAACCGAGACGAAGAAGACGACACAAACCGATTACGACAAAGGGACAACAGACGTGGAAGCCACATTTACAACACGTGCTAAACACGCCCACTTGCCTGGATTCTTTAAAGGGGCGGGGCGGGCTTTTCCACGTGTGTTTGGTCACGCCCACTTTGATAAGGTTGCTGGATAGCGACCTTTCTGGTCCGAAGGAACGCGCCAGTTGTGAAAACTGGAGTTACTGAAGCGGTTGGATCGCTAAGTAGAAGATCTAAAAATTCCGAGCCAGATTGTGAGCTATGGTGCTCTCAGCTGTCGCTTCTTTCACGGCAAGTTGGCTGAAAAAATTGGTCGTTCTCTTCGTGTTCAGCTTTCTGGCGAGTGGAGTCGTCCTCAATGTAATTCAGTTCTTCTTCCTTCCTCTCTACTGTATCAACAGGCGACTATACCGTATCATAAATTCAAAAATAGTCTATTTTCACTGGGCAGGTAAGAAACTCGACCATCAACTCTTACTCTCCTCTTTTTATCTCTCCCTCTCCTTCCTTCCCTCCCTCTCTCTCTCTCTCTCTCTCTCTCTCTCTCTCTCCCTCTCTGACTCACTTTGTTCTACGAGGGGTAGCTACAGGATATCCACCAGATGAACCCATGACTGCTACTGGATGGTGTCTAGGTGGTTCAGCTCTCAATGTGTCCTCGTACCGACTGGCAGCAGACGAGTGGTGGATGGGAGGAGGCTGATTGGATAATAGACCAGCTGACTCCATGGTGTCTGGAAGACGAGGCTAACTCCATCCTTGACTACGAACGTCCTCTCCTCATTACCATTGTTCTGAGGGAGGGAGGGCAGGGGGAGGGAGGGAGGGAGGGCAGGGGAGAGGAGGGAGAGAGGGCAGGGGGAGGGAGGGAGGGCAGGGGAAGGGAGGGAGGGAAGGGCAAGGGGAGTGATAAAGGGAGGAAGGAGAGGGAGAGAGAAAAAGAAAAAACATGAAGGGGAAAGTTAAAAAGGAGAGCAAGAGAAAGAAGGAAGCAAAGGAAGAGAGAGACAGAGGGGAGAGATGAAGAGAAGAGAGAGGAGAAAGGGAGAGGCAAGATAAATAGGTGTGATGGCATCAGTAACACTATCTGGAGTGTCTATAATACTGTACCTGTATGAGAAACATTCTAATCACATGATCTGACAGAGCCTGGTCTCCTAGGCGAGACTTCAGTCTCGCTACCTCTGGTGAGTACATTTGAGCCATCGCTGTAGCGACACTTGAAACGCGCCGACGTCACTGACAGAACACGTACAGTCACTCAGTTGCCTCTAACAGCCACAATAGACGAGGTTAGAACGACTGGTTTGACTGTAGCTAATCGAGATAGACTTTGTTAGCCGGTGACCATTTTGTCTTTAAATGTAGGCGTGGTCTGTTTAGACGATTAATCGGCTGCAGACTAACGGACCGATGTGTGAAGTATTTCCGGTCTAACCGCTGTTCTCCACGGACCATTGTAGCAGATCAGTACCACGGATACATGTACATGTAGTCTAATACGAGAGACTAGCTGAGAGTAGTCACAGGTGCTATAAATATAGACCAAGTAATCAGAATTGTATAAGCTTTGTAGCAATGGAGGTAGATGATCACTACTACACTAGAGACTAGACAGGAGCCTGGACTAGAGCAACCAGAGGCTTCACCATTATCAGGCACAATGAAATAGATCTACGTGATGTTCTTGGGAGTCTCCTAACTGAAACGTGTCATGATTTATCTATAGAACCAACACTACAACCATTGGCTGGAGGGACTCTCTCTCTATTGAGTGCCAACAGAGACGAATATGCTAGACTTGACGTTGCTGCCAGTGGTGGTATCTGGGGTGGTTGATTTGAGCGAACATTTTTTGATGTGCGGGTGTTCAACCCTCCGCTTCCAATCAAGCTACCAAAGACATGAGAATGAGAAAAGAAGGAAATATGAACAACGAGTTGTTGAGATTGAGCAATCTACTTTGTCGTACTCGCATTTACTGGAGAAATAGGCCCTGCCGTAGCATTGACTCTGAAAAGAATCGAAAACCTCCTCGCTGATAAACATGATTCTTCCTACGGTCAGATAATGGGTTTTCTAAGGAGTCGACTGAGTTTCATTCTACTGCGCTCCACACTCATGTGCCTGAAGAGCAACCAGATCCACAAAATCAAAGCCGGCTTCTACCTCAAGACAGACATCCTAACTTTAGCCATTGCACGAGAGGGCAAATCTCAGAAACTACTAGCTACTACTAGGGGATTGCAACCATTAACTTATTCAGACTACCCCTAGCAACTAGCAACTAGTCTGTTGCTCGTTGGCTACGACCGGGCCGTTTTCTTGCAGTGTTCTTGGTCCTCTCAATGCTCGCCATACATTTTCCCCGCGTTAATTTACGGGAAATATACGGTCAATTATTGACCGTATTTCCGGTAATGCGAGGCCCAATAGTGGCATAAGGGTTGACGTATGAATAATAATCAGAGTGCTATCAAGAGTCGTGGGTTCACCACACCCTTCGCAAGAAGGAGCGACTGGGATCTGCGTGAATTCCTCCCCAACAATGACTGTGAAGGCGGCTGGCGGCACACAGCCGCCTGAGTTGTTGACTCTGATAGCACTCTGCCATACCTTCCAGGGTTCGTCCCCGGGGTTAATCGGTGATAGGTGGGTGCTGCTATCCTTGATCCGTGAAAGGCGTTTTTTTTTTGAAAATTTGTCCAAAATGCATCAGTCGTCTGTGGCTGTTATCATAGATAAATTACCAAATTACATTATAAATTACATGCACGATTGGAAACAGCTCAAGTGAGCAAATGCCCTAATACATTTCCACGCAGGCCGTCCGTGAACACATACTTGGTTTTTAAGCTGCAGTACTCATATGTGTATCTCTACTGTACCATAAGCCCTAGCTGCCTTCAATAACAACTTAGCTCATAAAATCAAATAATTCCGCTACACTTTACATGCAATAGCTGTACTAGTTAGTTTCATCTGATGGTAGCAGAGACTAGTGTGGCAGTGTAGACTGGACCGGCTGCTGTCTGGAGTGGGAGGTTCTTGTACGTGACAACACGATCACTAGACACACTAAGATCAGTCTGAGGGAGGGAGAGAGAAAGGGAGGGAGAGAGAGAGAGAGAAAGGGAGGGAGGGAGGGAGGGAGGGAGGGAGAGAGAAAGAGAGGGAGGGAGGGAGGGAGGGAGGGAGGGAGGGAGGGAGGGAGGGAGGGAGGGAGGGAGGGAGGGAGGGAGGGAGGGAGGGAGAAAGGGAGGGAGAGAGAAAGGGAGAGAGAAACAAAACTGTAAATTTAATGTCGAACCAGTCTAAAGTTATTATTAAACTCTAATGGTAAAATTTGTCCAAATTTATATCAATGAAAAACCAAGCCCTAGACTATTTAAAATTACGTTCACAATACCTGAACTTGCTCGAATATTTTCTTCTTTGGGTTCAGTAGCTCATCCGGAGCTAAACAAAGACACACGTGACACACTCACTACAGTGTTGCTGTAATGACTTACCTGCTCCACTCTCTTCTACTGTATAGCCTTCTACATAGACCTTGTCACCTGGTTTACTGTCTGACGGAGGATCCAATGGCTCTACCTTACCATCACTACAGAGTTGATAAAAAATACAAACAAGAGAGGTCTATAAAAAGTAGGGAATGTTAAAAATTGAAAAGTAGGGCACGCCCTAAACATCACTCTTATTTAAGATTAAATTTCCATAACTCTGTTTTATTGCCGAGCGCCTTAGCGCGAGGCAAATAATCGCGACGGTGTGCGGGGGACTGGAGCGTCGTGCGTTTTCTCAGCAATGTTAATATGTATGTTTGTATGTATATTTAGATCTATGTCACGCTTAGGAATGCTAATCAGGGTTACGGCGAGGGCTCATACTACGTATTATACTGCGGGGTCACGGGATCGCTGGACCAGGTTGCGTATGAGATAAGAACTTAACGGTGGGCTGAGACCATGGCGGATCAGATCCCAGAGTCTACTCCTGACAGAGCCAAGTGGCTAGCTCGGCTCAGGAAGAAAACAGAGAGCAGTGCCTGCCGAGTCTAACGCCACAAAAGAAGCAAGGCACGCCATCAGCAGTACTACTAACAATGCACGGAACCGGCATTGACTGTTAGGTCGTCTGAGACGAGTCCACGAGGCCGAAAACAGGAAGCTATAGTAGCTCGCTGTATCTGTACCTGCCGGCCGTCTGCTGTCGAGCCCACCCAAAAAATTAGCTGGTCAATAATAATTTATTAATTAATAACTACTTAATAAACTCCGCGCGAGGCATTCATGCGTATTCGTATCTCCTAGTAATAAAATTATTCTGTACTATGCTTATACCCTCTGGGTCCTGCAATAAAACCTTTGAACCTTTGAACCTCTATAGAGTCATTTGCGAGAAATATTATGTGAAAAAATTTGTTACATAAAGTGAGAAGGTAGAGAGACATACTAACCCATCTGCTGCTAGTAGCATTCCTTGTGACTCCACCCCTGTTGAGATGCAAGAAATGACAAAACACTCTCACCAACTAGCCGACGTACATATATACACCACTCGCACACAAACTCTCCCACTTTCACACACAATATTATTATTCTCTCTCTTACCTCTCATTTTCATCGGTTTCAGATTACACAGCACGATCACCTTCCTATCACGCAGTTCATCAAGGGTTAAAAACTTCGCCAGCCCACTCACAATAGTACGTGGCGCTGTGAAAAATAAGCATCAAAGAGTACATCAAACTGGTCTAAAAACAAGCTTTACCTGCATCACCAACATCTATCTTTTCCACATAAAGAGTGTCTGCATCTGGGTGCTAGGAGATACATAATAATTATTATCCATACAAAACCAAAAAGTCTGATTTCTCACTTTCTCAGCTGATACTATGTGACCCACTCTGATGTCCAAACGTGAAATATCAACAGGTCGAGTTGCATTTGCGGCTACTGGTTTTGATGCAGCTGACTTTTCTCCTCCTTGAAAGGTCAACAAGAAAAGTAAGAAAGGTCAAATGTCAAGGATTCACTGTCATTACCTGGATAGGCAAGGTCTCTGAGTCGCTGAAGGGCTGGGTCGGCAGCGAACTTCTCACGAATCGGCTCCAGCAACTGTAGGTCATGTGACAACCACGTGACAGATAGACCCTTCCACTCTCACCTTGTTCAGCTCCAAAGCAACAGCATTCTTCAAGTCCAGTGGATACACCTCTTCCTTGGCATATACCTCCTCCAGTTTACTGTACTCAGTGAATGAAACAGTACCACCAAACTTCTCTTCACGAGGAATCACAAACTCTATAAAAAATGGAACAAACACCCATCAACAACGAAAAGAATTGTGAAACAAACATTAAAATCGATGGTACTGGTTGCTAATTATTGTTGATGATTATTTTTATTTTCTACATTTAGCTAAAACAAACAGAGCTAGACCTCTTTTGCAAGTGCTGTTCTATGTATTGGGATCGAAACACAAAATATTAAATTATTAAACTAAGAAATTGTCTAGTATAGCGACTATCTTACTTCTATTCTAATTCTATATTCTACTAAGCAGATTTTGCTTACCTCTACCGCTCAGTATAGGGAAAATGACAAATTTCAAGAAGGCTAACACTCCATTGCCTTCTATCTTGCCTGGTTCACAGAATGCCTGGTTTAGGATCGAGACACAGTCACACACTCGCTACACACATGCTGGTGTACCTTATTGAGCTTCTTCCTAACACTGGCTGCACTATCCAATAGATCGATCTTGGAATCCTACAATCATAAATTCAAACAGACGGTCACCAGTAGTGACTAGCTAGGGGTCACTGGTAGAGCCAGGACACCTGTGCACTAAGCAGTGTCTAGCTGCCTCACAGAGGGTCACTGGTAGAGCCAGGACACCTGTGCACTAAGCAGTGTCTAGCTGCCTCACAGAGGGTCACTGGTAGAGCCAGGACACCTGTGCACTAAGCAGATTTTAGTATTAAAATTAAATCAAAATATAATGTAACTCCTAAGAGCCTGGGCTATAGCTATAGAGTACTAACAATGCCTCCCACTGCAGGTGTGGGCAGCCCCCTATCCCGCACACTGACCTATGCATGCACACACTTAAACTCACCGGGTCAGATGCACTCATTTTACCGCCAGTTAGACCGGGAACTATTACGACGTAATAAATCTACAATTCACAACACATTGTCACATCACGTCATCACTCACCCATGGGGTTCATGAAGTGGATGCGCTTCTTGTATCCTAGACGAGGAAGATTCTGAAAAAAAAAAACTCAAAAAAGCGAATTGAAAAAACATTGACATACCTTTTCTGCAAAAGTGAAGATTTTTCTTTGATCCTCTCCACCAAACTGAGCATCAACTTTAAGATATTCTTCATCGAGTGCCTAGGGCGTGGAAACATCAACTATCTTAAACCACACCTATTCGTCACACCCACCTGTAGTCCAGGATAAAGCAGTCCACTGAGAAGAGGGTTCCTGACTTGTTTCACGACCTCAGCACCTGCTTTCTGAGCGTCATGCTGGAGAAGACAAAGATAGCACAAGCAGTCGAGAAGAGAGATTCCACTGTACCTCAGTGACCACTGACGCCATTCGATACACGTCCAGCGTGTATTCTCTAGATGGGACAAAAACAAGTTATTTAAACTGGATTGACTGGTTATTATTCAGACCTGCTTAGCTGATATTCAGTGCCTCGAACAAATTTTAGTTTATCCAGAGGGACGCCGATAGACTCTAACATGCTCTGGAGAGAGAGAAAGAGAGGGAAGGTAAGGGGAGAGGGAGAGAGAGAGAGAGAGAGAGAGAGGGGGAGGGAAGGGAAGGGAAGGGGGAGAGGGAGAGAGAGAGGGAAGGGGACAGAGAGAGGGTGGGAGGGAGGGAGGAAGGGAGGCAGAGAGAGAGAGAGAGATAGGAAAAAGATTGTTAGATACCGGACTGTTTCACTATACATGTAACCAGAGATAATGTAACTTGAGATAATGTTTCTAGTGTGATAAGTCACTAACATGTAGGTACCATTATAAGTCCGTTGCTGTCTCACAACATTTGTGTTAGCAGTTCAATATAGCACAAGCATAGTACACACCTCAATTATGAATTTGTAATAGTCCACACGAAGTGCTAGTAGCTCCCATGGTGCCTTTTGGTTGTCAAGGTAACCATGCAAATCAGCCAGCAACACTGTAACCTACAACATAAAAACTCAAGCTAAAACACAAAATGTGCAACACTTGACTTCAATCAATTTTAGAAGTGCTAAAAAAATTATGCTAACCTCGCATCCCGCTCTCAAAAAATCAGCTAGTTTGGTGACGCCCACATAGTAGGCAATGTGCGGTTTACCAGTAGTGGCCGTGCCCCAGTAGATACTGATGGGACGTTCCTTGAGAATAGAACACAGTGTGTCCTCACCGAGCACTTCCTGGAGTGAGTCATACATTTTATTCAATCAATCATGCATATACACAAAGCTTATTCACTCATTAACCCACTAGCTCACTCACTCACTAACTTGCTCACTCACTCACTCACTCTAAGCTTATTCACTCACTAACCCACTCATTCACTCACTAACCCACTCATTCACTCACACACTCACTCACTCACTCACTCATTCATTCATCCATTCACCCACTCACACACACACAAGTTCTTTCTATTCTACAAAGATTCTTTATTTTTCTCTGCTTGCCTGGAGGTTTCTTGTGATCAGAAACTTCTTCTCTTCAAACGACAGCGTGCTG
>OZ024783.1:4468398-4528398 GCA_964017065.1 Haliclona indistincta | reverse complement strand
CCATACAAAGTACCGTAGGTTTCCCGGTAAAGTGATTCATTTAGATCGTCGTCCCTGGCCGACCCTAGTGATGGCGTTCTGGTTGCTGATGTTCGGTGTTCCTCTGTTCCTCTTTGCTATCTACCTGATGTGGATTGGATCATGGACAATACTCATGATCATTGTAGTTGTACTGATGATCGGTATGTGTCATGTGATGTACAGTGAAACCTGTCTTAAGCCGTGTTCGCACTGACAACCCGGGTCGAATCCGGGTCGAACTCAAACCCGACTTACCCGGGTTGAACTCGGTTAGCGCGCGTCTGCACTCGACCCGGATCGATGCGAGTCAGGTCCATGCAGCAGTCCAAGGTAGCGTTTATAGCACTAGCACGAGAGCTTCTTGACAAAGTAAGTCTTTCTCTAGCGCTTGAGCGCTCAGGGAACGTCTCTAGTGCGCGTACACGTGGCGGTGCCAAGGCGAACCCGGTTTCAACCCAGTTCAACCCACATACGTATGTGAGTTGGCTTAACCCGGGTTCAACCCGGATTCGCCAAAACCGGATCTCTGCAGATCGAGTGCGGACGCGATCTATCCGTTTTCAACCTGGGTTGAACCCGGGTTCGCGCGCCAGTGCGGACAGGCCTTTAAGGACCACTTGTATAATAAGACCACCTCTATATTAAGACGACAAATTTCAATCATTTTATACATGATTTTATATAGGCACTCTTTATTAAGACCACAAATTTTGGTCCCAAGGGTGGTCCTATTAAGCAGGTTTCACTGTATTTACTACTATAACCTTTTGTTTCTCCCTTCCTTTTTAATTTATTTCCTTCCTCAATCTTTGTCTTCCCTCTTCTTCCATACATCTCTCCCTCTTCCTTCCCTCCTCTCCACTTCCTCCTTCCCTCTCCCTCCTTCCATCTCCCTCCCCTCTTCCTTCCTCCCTCTCTCTCCCTCCTTCCATCTCCCTCCTCTCTCCCTCATTCCCTCTCCCTCCTTCAATCTCTCTCCCTCCTTCCCTCCTTTCTCCTTCCCCCTCCCTCCCTCCTTCCCTCTCCCCCTCCCTCCTTCCCTCTCTCTCCCTCCCTCCTTCCCTCTCCCTCTCTCCTTCCCTCTCCCTCCCTCCTTCCCTCTCCCTCCCTCCTTCCCTCTCCCTCCATCTCTCCTTCCCTCTCCCTCCCTCCTTCCCTCTCCCTCCCTCCTTCCCTCTCCCTCCATCTCTCCTTCCCTCCTTCCCTCTCCCTCCCTTCCTCCTTCCCTCTCCCTCCCGCCCTCCCTCCTTCCCTCTCCCTCCCTCCCTCCACCCTCCATCTCTTTCAGTTAATGTTATTTTCTCACTCCTCATTCGGATGACTGAGATCAAGCATGGCTCCAGCCAAGGCCTGTCAACTCAAAAATCCACAGCTAGTCAAAATGGCTCAACTTCGTTCAAACAAGAATAGCAACAATATTAATTTTTATTAACTTTAGTGATTACTGGGTGGACTCCTAAATAGAATGTTAATTTTGGAATTTTTGCTCAAATTTTACAACTCAAGTGAATAATATTGTGGTTGGCGTTAATTAGAAAAGGCGGGAAAGACGAAAGAACGCTGCTTGCTTTGGAGTGACTAGTACTGCTGTGACAGCTGAGCTTATTACTGACAGAGAAACGTTTTGAACAAGGTAATGCAGTCAGTTATTGAAGCCATTAAACTTTTGGTTGTTTTTTTTCAACTAGAACATGCTTCTTTGTGAATTTCTGTAGCAAATCCATTGACTTTTAGCGTTTGGACCAGGCTCTGATGCAAATATGTGTAGGCTATAGCCTTTAAGAAGCTAAATTACGAAGTATTATAAACATTGATCTTTGTTATGTCTACCTGCGGGCATAGTATGGTAGATAATAGCCAATAGTAGCTATATAAACTTAAATCATTATGCTTTGTGTATTGCTTAAGTATAGCAGTGTATATGCTTATTATAGAACTATTATGGTAATTGCATATCACTGTATGTGCCTGATCCGATTGCTGTTATGGGTTGCGACATTGAGCTGTTTCACGGTTGATCGCACCAGCCTGTCACTGGCGTACTGCTATTTGATTGGTTGTTAATAGACCATCTGAGAATTTACCGATTGTGGCATTTGCTTTGATGCAACTGATAAAAGAAATAAAGCTTGTTCAGTGAATAATTACACACAAATATTGAATAATGCCATCTGGATTGTTGTAATGACTTTTGAAAGACACTTTTAGTAGCTCACTATAAGTCCTAGGTATTAATGTTGATGCTTATTTTGAATGACCTGTTTAAAAAAAGCGTCTTACTGAGGAGGAGAAAGAGAGAGATGGCGGAGAAAGTTACTGGGAGAGCTTTTCACATGTATAACGCAGCAGCTGTATGTCCCGTTCTTTTCTAAATAAACTAGCCCAAAATTTGCAATTTTGCAGGTACTAAATGCGTCTCAGTCTACACATTCCAGCCTGCTTTTCTGGTGTCGAGAATTCGGCCTCTGTACCAAAATAAAACATTGTCCCAAAATGCATGTCCTTATGCACACATTTCTCACAATACATAACCAAACACTGCCAGATGTCATCGGGAAGTTGCAATACCATTATCAATACTATTGAATTACAGAAATCACAAACACAGCAAAAGATTGCTATATTGGTCATTGTTCACATCTGCTCGCAATGCAGACCGCTGCCATGGAAACAGGGAATTCAGTCACACCCAAATTCAGAGGGTATTAATTCAGTTACACTAAGTTACCACGAGACAGACAAGCACACCCATTACACATCATTCAAACATAGAGTGGGGATAATTATCGGTTGATCAAATACGCACACAAGCACTGCAGACAACATGGGTTAGAGAGCTGGTTAGATTGCGGTGGACTGTCAAAATGTCTTGGTCGGACTTTCCGCTGCTGTGGTAAAATTCACACACCCAGCGAGACAGTACATTTGCAGTGAATCAAGGGTTTCCACTTTCACAGGCTGAGAGATGCACCGCAGTATGTCAGCGTTAGGCACACATTATAAGAATGTTCACAACCAGTGAAGTCAAAACAAGAACAAAATTCAACTTAACTAAGTATTGAAATTAATTTTGACATTCCACATTACCTGTTAAGTAGAAATTTGATTTGAGCACTTTTTAATTTAGCAATCAGCACCATACATATTCGAAGAGATGCTATGTAGGTCAAGATGGAGATAGGTGCAACCATTTTGTGACTCGGTTACCTAACTGTACCTATCATGGTATCCACATCTGTGCAGGTGGTTTCTTTGATCTTTGACCTAAGTATACTCTTCATGGTAAGTGTTAAAACACAATAAGGAGCCCTCTCTACTTTCCTTCTCAGTATGGATTGCTGAAAGGAAAGAGTGAAGGAAACGTGATATCCTTTGATAGGCATCTAAGTAGCACTGATTTATTTATGTCAGTGATAAAGGAGTATAATTTTCTAGCAGCCATACACGAAAAAACGGTGACAGATAGTTGAGTAGATATTGTTGGCTACATCCATTACAGGTGATAGCGGATATCTTTGTGAGCTTGTCGTTGTAGTCTCATTGAAACTTTCTTAGATATGATCCGATCCGAAGTTCTTCATCAGTTACAAAAATAAATAACTAACTAGTAACCTAAACGAAACGTTTAATAAGAAAGCTTGTATGAGGCTACAACGATAAGCTCACAAAGTTATCTGTTATCGTCTATACTGACAATATTATATTATAGTTGTCAAGACATTATATTCTATTTCCTTTTTATAATTAATTAATAGTAGGAAGCACAAGAGAGAATTTTCTATAAGGGCTGTTAACTAAAATTAAGCTCAAATTTGAAAAAATTGACAACCCATCCTTTAGTAGAAGAAAAAGTGGAAATTGGAGAAGTTAGCTATTAAGCAAGGACAAGTACAAAGTTACAAAAAGAGGATAATTTTAAAAAGTTACAAGTACGTTTAAGTTGCACTTTACAGTTTGCATGTTCTAGGCTTGTGTCTGTCACTAAAAAGAAGTTTTGTCAGCAAAATAAAATTATTGTTCGTCAATATTTTAACAGGTGCACATCACAGGATCAGTGACTTTGAGTCTGTCAATGTGCTATGACTAGAAGCCAGCTAACTGTGTGTGGGTACAGCAATGCTGTCATGAACTGTTACATGTGATAACACATGTTCTAGTGTTGTTATGGATAACTGTTGTTTGGTAACTGACTAACGAACCTTGAAATGATTTCATCCATGTTTTGATCGGATGTGTGTGGGTTTGGATGCTACATGAAAATCACATAATTTAAATCAGTTGAACATGGTCGATTTATATGGCTTATATACTATTATAGCAGACACTAGTCCTGATTGATTGAGTGAATCTTGCTTTATACTGTACACAATAAACCATTGAGTTACTGCTCTATAGCAGACACTAGTCCTGATTGAGTGAATCTTGCTTTATACTGTACACAACAAACCACTGAGTTACTGCTCTATAGCAGACACTAGTCCTGATTGATTGAGTGAATCTTGCTTTATACTGTACACAACAAACCACTGAGATACTGCTCTATAGCAGACACTAGTCCTGATTGAGTGAATCTTGCTTTATACTGTACACAACAAACCACTGAGTTACTGCTCTATAGCAGACACTAGTCCTGATTGAGTGAATATTTACGAAACAGAGCAAGCGCTCAAGGCATTTATGCTAAACAATATTCTCCTAATAATTGCATAGAGTTAGCAGCCTACTATTATGTTCGTGGTCGATGCTGACAAACTGTCCATCTGTCAGACCCCCCTAACTATAAACAGTCGCACTACAAAATGCGCCAACAAACACGCAACAGTTGACTGTAGCACAACTCTTGTAGTGGTTCCAGACACACTGCATGACATGCAAACAAAATGCTAGCTGAGTTGGAATTGTAGTCAAAGTTGTACGGTGTCTCTGTGACCACCTGGATTTAATCAAATTAATAGTGTTGCTAAGAAAATCTGGTTTTTCCTCACCGCAGACCACAGTTATTGCAGTGGACATTTGTAACATGCTTTAAACCATTGTCCGTCCTAATGGAATCCCACCACTGTTTGATTAGGGATGACTGAGGGGAGCTACTGTTCTCCTTCCTTATCTGAAATTTGATCTGAGTTTGGAAAAACTGCTGTGAACACAGCCTGCACCATAGCCTCTTTGAGCTGAATTCCTGGAATGCATAATATTAACTGAACACACACAGTGTATTTGAATTCCAAGCTCATCTAGATGCATTTATTGTAAGTGGTGCACATAGAAGAATATTTGCTGCTCTAAATAAACCGGTGGTGTCGAGTTACAATTGCAGTATATCTCGGCTGTTTCGAATATTTTACCTGGCAAAAATCCATTTTTGGCGAATCACAAGTTTTGTATTGAATTGCAATGAACTTCCACCTGCAAATAACGGATGAAGATACTGTTGCAAAGATCATTCACAAGATACCTCAACCGGATCGAGTTACTTTCTGAAATTTGGCACCTTAATAGAGCGCCTTTGAGGTACAATTCTGAGAACACTTCATTTTTGATTTCATCTTTGAGATCAGGGGCTAGAGATGCTTAGAACTTTGCATTATCATGGGCTGTGTATATGAGACTACAAAGCACTTGTTTCTACAATTTTCCTCAAACTTAGACCCAGTGTTTGAAATCATTCTATTGAGGATTGCAGCCCGAAAACAACCTGCATGCTATTTTCAAAAAATCACTGTCTAAACAACTTGTACTTTGCCTTCACGACAGTGTTCAAAACTACCTTTTACTGCCAGCTACAATTCCACATAGCTGTTATTAATTTTACATACCACACTTACATATCCGGTTTGAAGGCATCTTAGACACTGATGAACACACACCATCTCTTTCCTGCATCCAAAAATAGTGGTTCACAGCTATTGTTTGTATTAACTGGATGATTTGGTATCCAATTGTGCAGTTTTGTGTCATCAAGATGAGAAATGCTTACCAGCAGAGTAAACACTATGGGAAGAGCATTGGAAGTGGAGAATGAGTAGTCAGGAGACCACACAAATACCACAACTATGATGCAAACAAACACCACACACACATTGTGCATTGTGCAGTGTTATCATACTGCTATTGCAAACATGTTGTGTGCATTACAGCACTAAGCATGCTTGCATTGGAGCTAAAAATTACGACTTTTTGATATATTTTCAATCAGTGCTGTTTTCATGGTAACACTCACTAGTATTCTTGTCTGCACCTTATAATGCAAATTGCATTATCAGCACAGAAGCCAAACTTTCCCTGCCGGCTGTTAGCCCGTTCAGATCTACACTAGACCCCTCCTCCACGTTGATTTAGGACTAAGAGTGATCACACCATCCTCTGTAGTGATGGCTTCTGCTTACACTAGCTTGGCAGAGCCAGTACCAGCTGAGTGCCTCACACATTAGTATAGCTTCTGAACAAGCAAGGATCACTACAAAACCCAAATCTAGTCACGTAACTGTAGTATCTCAAATTGCACTCACTCATCTGTGTAGTACATCAAGTTGAAAAACTCACTCACCAATCTACACGCCCAATTAGCATAAATCACTCTTCACACTCTCTCTCTAAAGTACTTTTGCAAGTGACCAGTGAGTTACACACTCACTCATACTCAGTCTTACACACTTGAGAATTGCATTTACATTCAACTGCCCACACCTGCATAAAATACTCATAGTACTCACACGTTTCTGCATTAAAGCACCTGTTCGCAGAGTGCAAGCTACGATATAGAATTCACATGTACGTGCGTGCGTGTGTGGGCATGCAGGAGTAGTCACAAGCAATTTATGAGTGCTCTCGAATATCTCTAATTCCAGAAAGTGCAAAGTGACTTTTACTCATCCCATCTCAATGCTGGTCCATTTCACACCCTTTTAGACTCACATAGTTTTATTTGCTGACAAGAGGAGCTCACTTTCTCACAGACCTCCTTATATGGACTTGTCAATAACTATCACTTACTAAGCGTAATCGAATTTTAATCCAATACCGCTAATCCACTCACACCCAAAATTTGTTTAATTGAGTTTGGAGATTTGTAAGAAATTTGATGCCTTTTATGAATTGAAACAATTACTTTACAGTGTTACGATGGAACTATAGAGTGATCAGTGCTGTAAAACAACGAAAAAAGGAAAAATTTTTTGCTTTTGATAAACACGACTCTTTGGGTGATGAATACAGAGTCAGTCTAGTGAAATTGATTGATGAAAAAGTTTTGACAAAGATAAAAGATAGCATAAGTGAAAAACTTATTCGAAGAAATGATTTTGACAATATAGATGAAGTTTGATGGTTATAGAAAAGAGTAAATGATAAAAGAAAAAGGGCACATATAGAAAATGTTTTATATTTCATAATCAAACAATGATACACAACGTATTATACAAGGTTAGTAGGAGTCGATTGGAAGGGAATGGAGAAGCCGCTGAAGGGCTCGCCAGATGGTCGAACAATTCACTACAGAACATTTACATAAGCATGCCCTTATAAGGAGTAGAGGCGTGAAGATGGCGGAGAGAAAGAGTAGAAGTTGAAAGAGGCAGAGATGTAAAGTTAAGATTTCCTGTGTCAATTTGTTTAGTGCGATCTATTGAAGTCTTGATTTAGCTGTAGAGGAAGAGAAAAGAATATTCAATTAAAGCGACCTAAAGTCATAACTGTAAAGCTATAAGCTAGAAGCAAGTTAAACTTAAAAGTTTGGTAAACACATAAAGGTGCAAAGGTTATCAAAGAGCATAAACTCACATATGAGAGGTCAATTGGTTTCTTCTACTATTCGGCAATGGTGTGCTGGAGAGCTCCTCTCCTGTTTGATGTTTGGTGAATCTACCGACGATCGATGATGTACTGATCTGTCATTTCCGATGCCGTTCAGAGGAGTCAGCTTAGCTTCGCCGTTAGCGGTGATTGTAGTCGGAAAAAAGACAGTTGTCCCGTTTGGCTTTTTGCTCGGTGATAGCCCGGGCGATATTATGAATGGTGAGATGCTGCCGATTTTGTTAATGTCGTCTAAGAAAGATGTTTTTGCGAAAGGTGAATTGACTAGAGCAGCGCTAGTTGGTAGGCTTTGAGGATTGACGGCAGCCAGAGGGAAGGTACTGCCTATCAGAGCATGAGGGGAAGGAGGAGGGAGGGTGGGAGTTCGAGGGAGTCCATTAGGCAGGGCAGCTGGAGGAGCGAGGGTGAATGGTGAGTAGAGTTGGCTCGACTTCATGTAGGGTTCTGAGAAATTCCCGAGAGGAGCTAGGAGAGTTGGAGTGATAGGAATAGCGCCACCTGAGGCATTGAAGAAAGCTTGGTTGTTGAAGATGCTTGGAGAGAGAGGTATAGGGTGCCCCGCAGGGAACATGAATTTAGACTCATGGGACGAGGAAGTGACGATTGGATGAGAGTCTGTGTTGGGAGGAGTTGAGCTGCCATTGCTCATCGTGTCAGAGGCTTGATTTGCAATGGAGCTAGCAACACTGGTTCCTACATGTGAAGCTGCTGCTGCCGCTGCTGCTGCCGATTGGGCGGCTACAATACTAGCAGCAGAATACTGCCACATAGGGGATCGAATCCCTGCAAGAGAGAGAGGGTGGGGAGAGAAAGAGGAGGAGAAAGGGAAACAGGAAGATCATCAGGACAATCCCATATAGTACAAAGTGTACAGGATTTACAATAAGCAAACAGGCTGGAGGAAGTGACTTGTACTTCACAATGGCAAGCAAGGGATCCTGCATTGTTTGATAACATGCCTGTTGACATTAAGCATGTATCAGGGGACAAGCAGTACATGAATGCAGCCAGCATAAGCTGCCAGAGAGCAAGGAAGTGATGACAGAGTAAACAACAGGAGAACACTGAGCGCGAGTGAAGTCGCTTTAATAGTCGAACAGGATTAGTTGGTGTGAAATCATCTGCTAACAAGTGTTGTTACTGGCAGCTTAGAGTTAGTAGTATGTGCATTATAGAGAGTGAGAGAGAGAGAGGAGAGGAGAAGTTACAAACCTGCTATGTGGGGTGATGATGGCGGCCAAGCTGGAAGGGGCATGTCACCCGTTTGGAACCCTAAAGAATGCAGAGAATTTGTCAGCAATGACAAACTAATCCAGACACACAGGCATTGAATATACTATGCAACTTTGAAAGAATGTAAACTAAGAGGAATGGAATATTCCCTGTGTGAATTGCAGTGGTCACAAACATGCACTAAACACTTCTCTCCACCACGAAGAGCCTGTGTGTACATGCCAGGCCCTTGAGCTAAACCGCCAGCTCAACTAGCATTGTACAGGAACCACTTTTGCGGTGCGTAAAGGTTTACGTGACTCGAGCGTTGCGTGAGACCGCAATCACTCGCAAAGCCGCCGCTGCAACAGCTGTGCGAGGCCGGTTAGCGGCGCAGCTGCGCGTGCAAAACAAGCCACATTGATTACCTGACAGACCACAAGTCCGTCCCACCGAGCTCATGCTAAATGGATTACAAGAAGGTCTCCTATAGAGGCCATAAATCTCCCTTACTACGCAGGGCTTCAGATAATGGTCATGGTGTATCTGCACGGCTTCTTAGCAACACCTGCGGAAGTGCTGTGTGGCCTAGTAAAATATCACACACAAACAGGAGCTCCCAACAAAGTGTACACAACTTGCTCCTAAACAGGTATGAGCATGTGCAGCTACAATAGCCATGTGGCTACAGCGTGCTAGATTGTTAAGGAGCTTAATGTGAGTCACAGAAGGGATAAGTGTCAAGTGTTTTAGTGAGCATAGCCATGTACCACACACTGTGCTGAGTGAGCATGTGCCTTGCTGCTGCTGCAGGTGGCATACTAACAACATGCATTGCACAAACACTGTTCAAACTAATACACATCACTTGTTCAAGCTGAACACACCTTGTCAGACAACAGATGCTGATAACACATGCCTACTACAGGACAACAATTACACTACTCTTACTACAAGTTATACACAACACATTAGTACATGCAAGCTCACTACATCTATTAACAGAGAGGTTAGTGGTACCTCCAGGCAGGCACAATAATAGGTAAATGGGATATCAATTCTAACAGGAATTAGCTATTATAAATCACTTCAGAAGATTGGTGCACAAGGAAGTTCTATACACTAACTAAAAAAAATAATAATAATGGTCTGATTTACAGTACAGGGGTAGTCTCAAAAATGCTATAAGACAGTGGGCGAGGATGGTTTGCGGGGCAGGTGCTCATCCACGCATTGCGCGAGCATTCTCTCTTTTGTGAATCGAATTCCTCTAGTAGAGCACGATGGGCTTGCATGAGTGGGAGGCATGTAATAATGCTTTATACTCGCCATACAGCTTCAGAAATCGATAAGAAAACACTTTAGTGTTTTTTTCCCACTGTGAAATAATTCTGTTATGAGTTATGATCCACAATGACGATGATACAATAACGGGACATCAACAAATTAACATCAGGAAATATAGGAGAGAGAGGGAGGGAGATGTCTTACCTGAAGGAAAAACATCTGCATGTCTCATGTTCGGATGGTCACCTCCGTTGACAACACCGGCTAAATCCAGATGACTAGCTTGAGCTAGCCGTCCGTCCTTCATTATCAAACCAGCTGAGAGCTGAGCCGGAGAAACATGACCCATAAAAGGATTGGGACGCATACAGACATGGTCATCTGTTCTGTTGGGCGCTCTATTTCCTGAAGAAGGAAAAAAAATGGGTGAGTGAAGGAGGTTTTGAAATGCAAGTATGAGTGAGTAAGTAATTGAGTAAGTGTATGAGAGAGCAAGGGTTATCATTAGAAATATATTGCTATGCAAATCAGCTGATAATGGAGCACCTAGTCTTGTAACAAGCCTGTCAACACACCAATGCTGTTGAAAGAATTCTCAATTCTTCAAAACTCATGGGAAGCCCTATATCCTTACAAACCAGCTGTACACCACAGAGTCTGCCTCAACTAAGCCGGGCCTCCTTGAGTCAAGTGGTCTTCATTAAGACTCTGAAGGAGACAATCAACCACTAGGATCTATTAGCATCACAACCAAAAACCAGTTTGGTCTTTGCGTGATTCAACCAGTAGAGATAATTTCAAAAACACTTGACAAGCTACTTAGCAGACAATAGTGCGAGTGACAGTTTTTAGTGAAAAAAAGTAAATAGAAATTGTGGTACTCAAACTTACTTCTTGGTTCTCGAGGTCCATCGACTGTGACTTTTATGGCGTGGGAATAGGTAGCATATTGAACTGGGTGGGTCACTACTGTGATTGTAACAGTCAGCATCTTGCCTGGGATGAGAGAAAAAGCCATAAAATAGACAACAAAGCTAATAAGTGTTAATTTCAAGCCTAAAGAGCCAAGCTGGGGCTTCTGATAATAGAGGCTAATTACATGCTAGCAGTGTTGATAGCAATTGTTCTATGTGTAGCAGATTTCTTGCAAACTATGTTTATTTTACCTCGTCCTGATCGACCCACGAATCTGAGGTCGTTGAAACGAGCAACTTGGTTCTTGAAGGTGGTCGTGGCGTTGCGGAGCTCTGCTGACACGTTTTCGTCGTTGCCTGCCGTGAGCACGACCTTCGTCCCGTCAGGGACATCAGAGAGCGATAGAACCTTGAACGGGAGTGGTAGAGTCTTGTTGCATCGCCAGTGAGATGGTAGAATTGTGCAAACAAAGTTTGGGCTATTGGTTCTGACTAGCTCGCCTGGATACTCTGCCAGTACCTCGGAGAACGTTCTCTCTCCTCTGAAACGCTTTGCAGGCGGCGCTTGCGATTCGGATGCTGCGCCAGGAGAAGCAGCCATCGGACGCATCAAGAACGATTGTGTCAGGAGGGATTAGTAAAACAGAGAATAAGATTGAAGTGTTTTGTTAGACCACGTTGCAGCTTGGTATGGAGGTCTCGGCTGATTTGCGGTCAAAGGCTTTCGTCCTGTAACCGCAACTGCTAGCTCACGCAAATACTATAACGATGAGTAGGAGTAGTTACTCTGCCACGAGGTATAACCGAAACGGGAAATGATCCAAGGCAGTTGGACCTGTCAGACACACACAGCAACGAGGAAGACAGAAAGAGATCGGGGAGAGTCTTTGGTCGGCAACCGGATGAGATTCCGTTTAGTGCTTGGTCACAGTGCTCCCGAGGGTTTAGGTACGCTGTAGACTTCGTCTGCAATCGAGAGAGAGAGGCTGGGTAGTTGATTGACTAATATTAGCAGCGAGCACATGAACGCCTGCTTTGATAGTGGAACACGCATGACTTTATGGATTGAGCGGCTTCGTAAGATCGCGATTGAGCATTTTAACGATATTCATTGGGCTAGCATCACGTGACATCCGCTCGAACCGGGAGAAGTCCGCGCCAATATCTCCTCCAGCAAGCAGCAGTTACACCTGAAAGGTACTTTAGTCGATAAGGCTACAGCAAAATCGTGTCGTTTTAAGAGCCAGTACGCATGATCCGGGCTGTAAAATTGCATTTTGAATTTTTCAAGCAAACAGTTGTGGGTGGAGCTTAGAAACAACATTTTTATAGGAGCATAAAAACATCACAATAGCACTAAAATTATGCATATTGACATCCATCAATATTTTTAATGTTATAGTATAAAGATCTAATCGATTTTTTGCTCTTTCTGTATGGAATGAAAAATGAACAATCATCAGACGAGTTTATCATAAGAATGGCTCAATTTTGATGTGATTGCCTGCTTTATTTTAGAAAAAATTTGTGGTCCAATCCTTGTTAAAGTGTCTACAGCTTAAGCTTGTGACTACATCTGGTTATTAATAGCTGTTCATTGTCACTTTGTTAGTTTGTTGGTTAATCAAGTTCTTCCTCATTGGCTGTTCATTATTCTTGTCTATAGAAACCTCTCCAGTATAATATCCTCTAGTGTCTTGGAGAGCGTATCCTTTTAAGCTTTTGCATGGTGTTCTGTGTGCTCTAGCACTCTTAGCGCTGGAAGTGACAATTTCATAGTTTCTTGTTATGCAAAATCTTTGGCAGACACTCAATCGCTTGCTTGCATCAAGTGTTTACTCATTCATTTACTTGCTTCTTAACCCCCTCTCTCTCTCACACACACACATACTCTCTCTTCCTTCTCTCTCTCTCTCTCTCTCTCTCTCTCTCTCTCTCTCTCTCTCTCTCTCTCTCTCTCTCTCTCTCTCTCTCCCTCTATCTCTCCCTCTCTCCCTCCATTCACCCACTCACTCACCCACCTACCCATCCACCCACTCTCTTTCTTCTCTCTCTCTCTCTCTCTCTCTCTCTCTCTCTCTCTCTCTCTCTCTCTCTCTCTCTCTCTCTCTCTCTCTCTCTCTCTCTCTCTCTCTCTCTCCTCTCTCCCTCCATTCACCCACTCACCCACCCACCCACCTACCCATCCACCCACTCACTCTCTTCCTTCTCCCTCTCTAGTCCAGCTCCTGCTGCTCTACAGGAAATGACCTCAACTGTCACTGTGGGTGGTGTATTTCAGAATGAGATACGCAGCATGATGTAAGCCAGCTGACCTCAGTCTCCTTCTTCTCTTAGGAGTACAGACTGCATGATATCCTTATGTGTGTGTGTCTGATTTAAAAGGCGCCAAAATACAGGCGCATTGCGCTCAGTTATCATAGCTTGGTCATGCATGTGAAATTAGGGTAGTCATGTGTGCTTAATCACAATCAGCTTATGGGAATCTTTAAAATCTATGCTAAATACTTTTTAGTATTGCAAAAATTAAACACTGGCTGCGTGTGCTTAGCCTATGGTAGCAGCACAGCCTGGTCGTGTGTGCTTGATCCCAGTAGCTTATGGTAGCAGCACAGCCTGGTCGTGTGTGCTTGATCCCAGTTGCTTACGGTAGCAGCACAGCCTGGTCGTGTGTGCTCGATCCCAGTAGCTTATGGTAGCAGCACAGCCTGGTCGTGTGTGCTTGATCCCAGTAGCTTATGGTAGCAGCACGGCCTGGTCGTGTGTGCTTGATCCCAGTAGCTTATGGTAGCAGCACAGCCTGGTCGTGTGTGCTTGATCCCAGTAGCTTATGGTAGCAGCACAGCCTGGTCGTGTGTGCTTGATCCCAGTAGCTTATGGTAGCAGCACAGCCTGGTCGTGTGTGCTTGATCCCAGTAGCTTATGGTAGCAGCACTGCCTGGTCGTGTGTGCTTGATCCCAGTAGCTTATGGTAGCAGCACAGCCTGGTCGTGTGTGCTTGATCCCAGTAGCTTATGGTAGCAGCACAGCCTGGTCGTGTGTGCTTGATCCCAGTAGCTTATGGTAGCAGCACAGCCTGGTCGTGTGTGCTTGATCCCAGTAGCTTATGGTAGCAGGTCGTGTGTGCTTGATCCCAGTAGCTTATGGTAACAGCACAGCCCGGTCGTGTGTGCTTGATCCCAGTAGCTTATGGTAACTGGTTGTGTGTGCTTGAACCAAGAACCTGTTCATATGTGCTTGATCCCAATAGCTGCACAGGCTGGTTGTGGCTTATAGTCTGCTTTCCTGTTGAGCTGCCCAGATGTTGATCAGCTGTGAATTCTCACAAGTACAGGGACACTAGTTAAGTTCCAGATGACTCCAAAGCATGCTGAAGGTGTGGATATGTTAAAATGAGTCCACAAAGCACTCTTCCTCCATCCTCATTTGGCAACCTCGTGATAACTCTCAATTTTCTCATTTTTCGCATAATGGGATTAAATGCTGAAGCGATAGGTGTAGAGCGTCACCTTCATGCACTAATGTGTTCAGTCACGGTTGTCTTTATTCACACTATGGAGGATGATCAGAGACTGAACACATTAGTGCATGAAGGTGACACTAAGCTTTCCACTCCAGCATTGCAAGAGGTCCTTGTTGGTAATGGTTTTACTTTATGCTTTTGCAATGGGATAGATGTATGTGGTCTTTTCCATATAAGGAAGGCAGACTAATACTTATGTTATTCGCTCTAATTAATCACATTAGTGTACGAATTTGATCTTAACTTAGTTACCAGTTGCTATGCAATTCCAATAAACTTATTCAGCTTATTGTGGGGGCATAATTTCTGTTTGGCAACACCTTAGACGAAGCTTAATCCAGAAAACTCTTACGTAACAAAGGAAATACGCTAATTCGAGCCTCTCTTTGTTATATAACAGATGCTGAACAAAAGAGCATTCCTAGCGCATATTTCAACCCTTGAAAATGCAGTCACCCCATTGACTAGGACAAATCTCACCACATTTTTGTAGCTAATGTCTGGAGTAGTTGTAATGCAGCTGTCCTGGATCTAATGATATCATAGTATTAGAGTGTGTAGTTTACTATATCCTTCGAAACTAGTAAGCTGTAAACAAAGTTTGCTTATCTGATAATCCTTGATCTGGATTACGGCAGTATAACTGTTTCATGACAGCACGTAGCTTTAGGCACCGTAGAATCTCAGCCTTTACAGTTTAATCGCCAGAAGTCAATATAAATGCATGCGCAGGTCAATGCAAATTCTTGAATTTTTTGTGCATTGTAATCGTAACACCATCCAAGAGACAGGTTTTGGACTAGTCTTACACACTTGTATGTTATCATCTTGACTTAGCACATCTATAGTAAATAGAATTCTTCCTTTACTGACACCATAGGAGCTCCTTCCTCCTCCTCCTCTCTCTCTCTCTCTCTCTCTCTCTCTCTCTCTCTCTCTCACTCTCTCCCTCCCTCCCTCCCTCCCTCCCTCCCTCCCTCTCTCTCTCTCTCTCTCTCTCTCTCTCTCTCTCTCTCTCCTCTAATTCTTTCCCTTCTCTAGGCACGTGTTTGGTGATGTAGCCAATGGTAGCTCAGAAGTCGCCAGTATCATAGAAGAGGTTACTCAGAGACAGATCAGAGAAGTGGTGAGTAAAGCTCAATCAAAGAGACACATAACAGCAACAGCCAAATTATTGCTACATTATATTGAACTAGCTTTGTGAGTTTTAAAACTGGTGTTACTTAGAAGAAGACCTATGGATTTGACCTCTGGTTGAACCTTCAGGTAAACTATTGACCTCATTACCAGGGACACTGTTGATGGTTATCATCTTTGTACAATACATTTTGGTAGCTAACCCCTTTTGACAAAAAACCTGATCCTAATGATCTGTTCTTTTCTTTTGAATTGGGGGATGCTCAAAGTCCCAAATGTGCAGTATTTCTGTCTCCTTGGACAGGAAGACTGGGAAATCCAGCTCTACCAGTGAGCTATTTCTGTGGTTTCATTCTGTGTAGTAGTGAATTGATAGTTGATCGAGTTAAAGAGCTAGCAAGCCGTACATGTGCTCAGTCTGTTGTAGATCAAAAACAGGAAGAGCTTGTACACATATGTGAGCCAACATTATACATAATTTCTTTCTAGCTGTTTGAGGGTAATATTTTTGTTTATCTCACCAGCATTAGTAGTATTGCTTGTTGTCAAGCACTACTATTCCAGGAGTTGTATTGTAAGAGACTGTTTCGTGCACAGATGGCCTGGCTCTACCAGTGACCATCTGTAGGGCAGCTAGACACTGCTTAGTGTACAAGAGTCCAGCGATCTGGGTTTCTTACAGAATTTTTTCCTTGGGGTGAACGTTACACATGCACGAAAATTTTATGGAGTGTGAGTGCTTATCCTCAAATTAACCCCTCTGAGAGTGATTTAGAGGCTTGCTATTAGCAATGGAGTTTGGGATGGGAAGTCCCCTCTTTCCCAGGATACAGTACAAACCCTGGTGATCCTCTATGGGTCAGTGTGCAGGTGTCTGTACTCTGTGAGCAGATAGACTCAACCCAGTGCATGTACAGGTGTGTCACGGCTCCTTAACTCCACGTGCAAGACACTTTTGAGTTGAGAAAACAGTGCATACCAACGAGTCCCACATCAAGGTAGAGGAATTCACTTTTTAATCCCATGAGTATTAGGTGTACCACAACATTGCCCGTACTAGATACCTCCACTGGTGACCCGCTGATAGTTGCCACGGCAACAGGCAATTGTAGTACAACTCATGTTACTTGATACTCTGTTTTGAGAGGATGTGCAATTCACACACTTCCACTCACAAATATTTAGAGAACTGCTTGTTTCAAAACAAAACATACATCTTGCTAAGTGTGTTGACCTATCACAATGTCTATTGAGCGATTTTATAATAAATATGCCCTAATTTTAACAGTCTCAAGAATTGAATTAAAAATTAACCCACAATGAATGTATTTAAGACTGACACGCACCGATTGTATATTGGGTAATTATGGAGTGTCAAATTTTGGTGAACGACTTGGATTTTTTCACTTTAGTGAATTAAAAATTGGGACTCAGTTCCTCAGTAAAAGCAAATTTTGGTGAATGGTATAAAAGCTTGAAATTTTGCCAAATTCACCAAAATTCCTCATTCCAAAATTGCAATGTACCTGCATTACGTAGGAAAAATTTGAAATGTAAAATGCCGACTAAACACTGTATTGTACATGTACATTACTATTAATTTTCCTGTTTTCTAAAAATTTGATATAATTTTTCTCAATTTTTGGATCTCCGGTATCAAATTTGATATTATCTGTGCTTGAGTCTTATCATTTCCTGTTTCATAATATTTTGATACACTCACTTCCTGTCCTCTTTATCACCAGGTCAGACACGCTGTTGAGATAACCAGTATCAGAGGAGGGTCATCAGTGACTAAGGAGGATGTGTTGTTCTTGCTAAGAGGGAACAAGGTGATGACCTCAGCTGTATCATAATGGAGTAGGTGTGAAGCTCTCACGCTCTGTAATAGCAATACTAACACGGCTGAAGCACTGCGACTAAACTTAAACTGAGTTACAAAAAGTTAAAATCTGCAGTGAAAAGAGAAAATTTAAAATCTAAAATCTGCATCGAAAAGAGAAAAGTTAAAATCTGCAGTGAAAAGGGAAAAGTTAAAATCTGCATTGAAAAGAGAAAGTTAAAAACTGCGGTGAAAAGAGTTGTAGTAGAGGCTACTTTTATGCTTTGATAGTGATGCTTTGCATGGTTGCAAGTCGTGCAATGTAACTCCTGGACCCAGGCTAGTAGCTCACAGGAGTACTGACTGTGCCTCCCACTGCAGGTGTGGGTAGCCCCACCTGAACCTCTAGTGGTCAGTGAGACACAGTCAACTGCATTTTTTGCTGTGACTAACCCTATTATTTTTTTCAATGATGCACAATAGTTTTGAAAATCTTAACCTACTTTATAAGCATTTCGTTTTAGGGAATTTTTCTCCTTTTTCTGCAAGGGCTGTTTTTCTAAGCGTTTATGTTTTTCTAGTTGACTTTGTGGTAAAAACATTCTCCGAATTCCCATTGTATGGATAATGATATTAATTATAGTTATGGTAACCACATTATATAAATCTGACTAATTAGGATGTTGATGCAACAAATTCCTGTCTTGACCATCTGCTCCTTGTAAAGCCTGGAATAACTAGCTATCAAAATGTGATTTTTAGTGAAATAACTGAAACAAACAGACAGACAGACAGCAGACAGGCTAGCGGCCAGCGCCAGACAACTATAAGATATTTCAGGTCTTGGTGGTTTATGCTGCACCATAGATTACTGTTCTATAGCAGACACTAGTCCTGATTGAGCGAATCTTGCTTTATACTGTACACAACAAGCCACTGAGTTACTGCTCTATAGCAGACACTAGTCCTGATTGAGCGAATCTTGCTTTATACTATACACAACAAACCACTGAGTTACTGCTCTATAGCAGACACTAGTCCTGATTGAGTGAATCTTGCTTTATACTGTACACAACAAACCACTGAGTTACTGCTCTATAGCAGACACTAGTCCTGATTGAGTGAATCTTGCTTTATACTGTACACAACAAACCACTGAGTTACTGCTCTATAACAGACACTAGTCCTGATTGAGTGAATCTTGCTTTATACTGTACACAACAAACCACTAAGCCCTTACAGATGTCAATAATTTAAGGTCCATAGCATGAATTACATTTTCTACACAGTTTCACAACTATATGCCCCACCCACTGGTGGGAGTATATGAGTGTGGTTGAATGTGAAACCAATAAACCCGTTTGGGAGCCTTGTTTACTTAGGCTGTGCGCTGTTCCATGGCTTGATCCAGGACATGTATGGTACCAAAAAGTCCGTGAGTTTTAGGACAAAATTAAGGAAGGTGCTTCGATTGACCAAACTGTAAAAAATAGCAGTGATTTGTTAAATTAAGGCAAGAAGTGGAGATTAGGTGATTTTACTTGCCCCATTGAATGAATGGTTTTGTTTTTGGTATTCCTTGTGCGAGTGTTCTTGCGATTTTATGATTTTTAGGAGAAATTGCGCAGAATGATTAAGCTCCTGGAGTTGAGAGATTTGATCAAGAGAGCAAAATCACAGAGCAGGTCAGACGAGGAAGATGATGAAGAATCAGAAGAACCAAGTGAAGGTATTACCCTCTCACTTACTCACTCACTCACTCACCTACTCACCCACTCACTCACTCACCTACCCACCCACTCACTCACTCACTCACTCACTCACTCACTCACTCACTCACTCACTCACTCACTCACTCACTCACTCACTCACTCACTTGCTCACTCATTTGCTTACTCACTCATTCTCTCTATCCTCTCTCTCTCTCTCACTCTCCCTCTCTCTCTCTCTCCTTCCATCCCTCTCTCTCTCCCTCCTTCCATCCCTCTCTCTCTCTCCCTCTCTCCCTCCCTCTCTCCCCCTCTTTCACTCTTTACTCTTCATCTGAAAGACCCTCTTGCAGTGGAAAAGACTTCAAAAAGACTAAAACTATCATTAGATTTTCTCAGTACTGCAGATCAGATAGGTGAGTAGTAAAGCTTTTAATCTTTGACATTTTCTGCTTTTGTGTTGCCCTCTTTCTCAATAATCTTTCATTTTTGCAGAAGTTCTGAACTCCAAAGAAGCGGACGATATCACTCTTCAACGAAATGAAGTAGGAAACTGAATTTCTTTACTGCTAAAAAGTGTATTTTGGATGTGACTTGTCTTTCTTCTTGCAGCGACTGGATAAACTAACTCAGTCCATGAGCCCTCAACAATATCTACAGTATACCACCAACCGGCAAGCAAAATTTCGTAAGCATGTTTAGGAACGTGCATAAAAGAAATAAAGCCATAAGTGTGTTCCTCAATATCAACCTTATCTTGTGACACTAGGCTTTTGTAGTTGGCATAAAATTGCGTAATGTAAAATTTTTCGTGACCAGCACTTTGTAATAATTATTTTGTGTAAATTTGTGGTTTTAGTGTGTTCTCTTTAAATTTTTTTTCTCAGATAAGAACATTTCCAAGTTCATTGACTGGGTTGACGTCTCCTCTATCACTCAGCTCAGCGTCCCTCCCATCGCTATGGAGCTGTTTAGTCATCTCGCTCAGGAAACTGTACAAGAGGTACCGATTTTTTCTTAAAAACCTCTGCCTCAAACCCTTGTAGATTGTAGTCTTCTCTTTTGGATTCTGTCATATCATTTTACTATATGTTGCTTGTAGTCCAGTGTTAGATAAATCTTCACATGCTATAGCAAGCTTTTATACTGTACATGGCATGATTTTTGAGGACTTTTATTTTCTCTAGTTCTAGTTCCGCTAGTAATAATATTTTTCACGAAAAATAGATCCACAAAAGAAATTTTTGCTATCTTTTGCGAAATTTGGTCATGGTATAAAAAATTATGTAAACCAAAAAAGTTATTGCTTGAAACATGTATGTGAGCTATCGTCTTTTTGGTTTTTGTATGATTTCTAAAACGTAACCATTGTCATTTGTGGTTATAGTGAACGCAACGATAATATTGATTTTTTAGATGTGATGAGGACGTGATGTTGCCTTCTATCTTTACTCTCAGATTGTCGAGCTATCTTTGCTGGTCAAGCGAGAGCAGGATAATCTATCGCTTGCTCCTCCTCTACCTTCATCCCTCCCACCTCTTAGGAGTCCAACCAGTTCACAGGTCCCCATGACCTTTCTCTCGTCACCCGACAGTCCTCTAGCATCACCAAGGAGTCCTGCAGGTAGCTCCAGTCCATTCCATGATGATGGTTGAAAATAGCTTCAATAACAGCTAATAAACGTATTTTGTGTTATACACGATAATATTTTTTGTGATCCTAAGCCATTTGTTCTTTTTGTGTAATGCACCCATGAAAAGAATAATGTTCGTGCGTGCTATTATTGTTTTACTTGTCGAATCTTTCTTTACCAGAGTTGACTCCTGTTTCACCTATGGTGTCTAGGACACGTCACCGGAAACGCGGAAGACCTCCAAAACAGGTGTTAGCAAACAAGTAAATATAGCACGATGCATCCTCATCTCTCCCTCCCTCCCTCCCTCTCTCACTCACTCTCTCCCTCTCTCTCCCTCCCTCCCCCTTCCTCCCTCCCTTCTCTCTCCCCCTCCTCTCTCTCTCCCCCTCCCTCCCTCTCTCTCCCTCTCCGTCCCTTCCCCCTCTCTCTCTCTCTCCCTCCCTCTCTCTAGTCTATAGCTCCAGTCACCATACCGGCTACAGCATCCACTACTCCCGAGCCACCTTCTCCTCCCCCTCATCCATCAGCTCTCCAACCTAGTCATGTCCGAGAGGCACTGCGGAGACACAGCGCCCTCCACACACCCATGGCTCTATTCTCAGTGAGTGCCTTATCACTCTACAACTCTCTAGCAAGTAAAATAATTACTCATGCTAATAATTATTATGCTTTGAGATTATCAGTGTTATAAGAGTTCAGTTGAGTATTATAGTAAGCATGTTTAGTACGAACTTTCGTGTCTCAGAATTTCGATATTGAGTAGACACACTTCTGGTTCATAAAAGCTTTCAAACAGTGAATTTAGTGCCTGGTTTTCAATGAAAGTTCTATTAATAATATTATTGTAATATTATTGGAGCCTCTGGAAACAGTTGTGATATAAAATTTTGTCCTGGTTATCAAGGTTTTAGGGGCTGAGATATAGATTTGAAGCATATTTTGTTCGTGCACGAAGCGTTTGGTAAGAGTGCTGTCCACATGATCAGTAGGGTTTCCATGGTGATTTGCTGAATACACGACACGTGTTGAATTTGAAACACGAGTGTGTCACAACATTCACGCGATCATTACCGGAAATAGCTGCCTAGTAGATGCATTATGGCTGTCATCATCTTCTGTTGCATAGTCTCTGCTTTGTTAGCTAAAAAAAACAACACATCACGCCTTGTTTTCCTAATCCCACAAAGCAACAAAGGTGTCATTTAGAAAACTGACTTCACGTCGGAAAACACGATTTCCTCAACTCTGAAAGGTGTGAAGTGTCAACAGTTACAGCCAATCCAAAAACAATCCTCACAATGAATACATCAATCATATCTTTGTTGATCTTTCTCTCTTTCTGTTTTAGACTCATCGCATAAAGCCGTCGTTCAAACAACAAACTTTCTGTCTCTAATGCAGACAAAAGAACATCTGTGGATAACGCAAACGGGTTTCAATAACAAAATTAACCGAGACAATCATTCCAAAATCATGAGATAAAATAACAATTTTGACCAAAATATTTGAATGTCAGTAAAATTTTTTGACTTGATAGATACTTGTTGGCTGGAACTGATCATTTTTCCAATGTCTATGTTTTATGTGTTGTTCATTAGCTGTGTCTGATGTTGCGTTAGTCTGTTCTTCCATTGCTGCCAGTAACGCTGGCACTGGTCTGAGTCCAGTAGATGAGCATCGGCATCAGTCCCTGATGGGTAGGCAATCACGATGAGGAGTTTGTCGATCTAGAGTTGAGTTGGAAGGGAAGAGAGATGGAGGGAAGCAATGAAGAAATCAGGCATAAAGATAGAGAGAGGTACATGTAAAGAGAAGGCAAAGAAGAGTGAAGAGGATAGCAAAAGGAGAGATGAAGAGAAGTAAGGCGTCATAATTAGTGACTACACAATAGTAATTGTTCTGTTTGCTGACAGTGTGATTAGCAGCACTTCAGATGATGCACCAACCCATAGTAGAATTGTGATCAAAAGATGTTGGTCCCTAGCTAGCTGGCTGTTATAAGCAGACAGTGATCACTATAGACAGGTTCCACTGTACTGTTTGGTCCCTAGCTGGCTGACTGTTATAAGCAGACAGTGATCACTATAGACAGGTTCCATTGTACTGTTTGGTCCCTAGCTAGCTGGCTGTTATAAGCAGACAGTGATCACTATAGACAGGTTCCACTGTACTGTTTGGTCCCTAGCTAGCTGACTGTTATAAGCAGGTAGTGATCACTATAGACAGGTTCCACTGTACTGTTTGGTCCTTAGCTAGCTGGCTGTTATAAGCAGACAGTGACAGGTTCCACTGTACTGCTTGGTCCCTAGCTAGCTAGCTGTTATATGTACATTGGTATCACTTGACACTCCTTTTTTACCAACAGCCATACAGTCTGTTTGCCTACCTTGAATGGATAATTCTCGTCCACATTTATTGCCCCGGCATACGCAACCAACTGGAGAGGATATTCATAGAGATCAGAAAGTCTCTTCTTTGGCTTGAGTGATGTCTTCCAATCAATAGCACACAGATGCCCTCTGCAGAACAATAATTCAAACTTCAAGTCTAGTTCTGATGACGAGTTCTCTGGTTAGCTTGTAAAAAATTATACAACAAGGTGCTTAGTAACAGTTATGTAGTTTTTATTTTTTGATGCAGGCTGTTGTAGGGTCACACCACACACACACAAAGACAAAGACAAAGTTTACCCGCCACCCTCCTCAAGAGGAGTTCTACACCATGAATGTGGAAGTGATTCCACACCATGAATGTGCAGGTGGTGATGCGGACCCAGCAGTAAGGATGGAAACATACGTGCTAGGATTCCTGTGCACTAAGCAGGTTCTAGGGCCGGTGCTAGCATGATGGTATCTCCTGAAGCCTGGCCAGGCATCTTGCAGGAGCATCCAGCTGTGATCACAACAGGAGGCGTGAACATGTGCCCACATGGACCTCCTATTGTACATGACGGGTACCTGGCTATCGGGTGGAAGCCAGTGAACCAGTGAACTAGCCAGTGAACTTTGCCTCCCCAGTACAAGACCAGGTACCCGTTTTACAGATGGGTCAGCTGGTGGGCTGGAGTACATGTGATGGTTTTTTTTCCTCCTGCTCTGGGATTCGAACCAGTGTCCTCTGGGTTGTAAGCCCAAGACTCTACCAGTTGAACCACCAGGGCACCCACACACACCCACACACACACACACACACACACACACACACACGATCTTTACAGGACATTTTAAGAACTGGAAGTGCAAACTTTCATCTGAGCTTTATTGCAAAGTACCCTCTAGACTGGGGTCACTCATTGCCCTGTATTTCAGAGATTCTTTTTAGCTTTTTACATTTCCCACTTTTTTCCACCCGATAGCCATACCTGTACTTGGCTACACAATCCACGGTCCCAGAGTAGCCTAGTTCTTTGTGACAGACCACGCTCTCCGAGGCACGCAGGTCACTCAAATCACTCAAAACATGCTCCACACTACGAATGTAGGCAAACGTGTGATTGTCAGGATTAGCCTCAGCTGTCTGGTACATTGATGCAGACACATCAGACGAAGGAGGAGGAGAGGGTTTCTGCCAGAGACTCTTCAATCTTTCTTCCAACAACTAAAAATAGGAGAGAAAAGTTAAATTTTTGATACTGCATCGATCAAAAATTTGATCTCGATTATTAAAATTTGGCTGACCTGATGAAATATTTTTCCATTGTTCACCGTTATTTTTTGCATGTCATCAAAGGGCTCTGCTCCGTATTGCTTGACAATTTTTTCTCTCCATCTGTCAAGTGCGATTTTTTTACCGATAGGAGCTGTGTTCTGTATTACTGTCGTAACGCTTGGTAATATCATCACTTCTCCATTGTCGGCTGTAAATTTGTATCTTCTAGCTCCACTCCTTTTGTTGTCGATTCGTTCCACAGTGTCTTCGCGCCTTTTGGTCTTGCCTTCATTGTCTAAAACCAGAGTTATGGGATAGCTCACGTGATCATCACTTGAGTTTTTGTCACCGAGACCGAGGAATGGAAATAAGCTGGTTGGTGGCTGAACGGCTTTACTGCTAGTGAGTCGTTCTGTGCTGGAAAAATGTCGGTGGGAGCTGGAGAATTTTCTGGTCTCGTTTCTTGAGAGGCGAATCCGAAGGCAAGACAATTTCCCGAGATGTCTCGTGGTGGTGTTCATATACTGCATTCTAGCGGTCGTCTTGGACAGACAAGAAGATAGAAGAGCATAAACGTTCATATCGTGAACAAGGAATGTGTCCCGCGTGCAGCATGCTTTAGCAGGCCTTTTCCGTGCACGTCCGTTGCAGCTTGATTACATCCGTTCATCATAACAACAACGCATAGCAACGTTAGTGGTTGCTGTCAGCAATGGGGAAGGACTACTACGCCACGCTAGGCATCACACGCGAAGCAGCGGACGCTGACATCAAGAAAGCGTGAGTTCTAGACGTGTGTGAATACGACTGTAGCGTCTTTTTGCTTCCAGGTACCGAACGCTTTCGTTGAAGTTTCATCCCGCGCGAAACAATACCCCAGGCGCTGCTGAAAGAACGAGTGAGATAGCAGAAGCATACGAAATCCTCAGTAATGGTGAGCAGTGCAGTGTTCACCTGATTTTAAATCTATTCTTTTGTTTTTGACAGCTGCTTTGCGAGCAGTGTACGACAAATTTGGAGAGGAAGCCTTGAAATGTGGTGTACCAAGTGGTGATGGAAGTAAGAGCACCTTACTGCATGAGTTGATGTGTATGAGATGTTGGTTCACTGTGTGTAGGCTTTACCAAGGGATATGTGTTTGATGGAAACACTGAACGTGTTTTTAGGGAGTTCTTTGGAGGCGACAACCCATTTATAGGTACGTCACAAAACAAAGAGTGTGTGGGTGAGTGAGTGAGTGAGTGAGTGAGTGAGTGAGTGAGTGAGTGAGTGAGTGAGTGAGTGAGTGAGTGAGTGAGTGAGTGAGAGGGAGTCAGTGAGTGAGTGAGTGAGTGAGTGAGTGAGTGAGTGATTAAGAGGGAATGAATCAGTGATTGAGTGAGTGAGTGAGTGGGTGAGTGAGTGAGTGCATTGAGTGAGTGAGTGAGTGAGTGAGTGAGTGAGTGAGTGAGTGAGTGAGTGAGTGAGTGAGTGAGTGAGTGAGTGTGTAAGTGAGTGAGTGAGTGAGTGAGAGGGAATGAATGGGTGAGTGAGTGAGTGAGTGAGTGAGTGAGTGAGTGAGTGAGAGGGAATGAATGGGTGATTGAGTGAGTGAGTGAGTGAGAGGGAGTGAGTGAGTGGAGCAAATTGCAATTTTAAGGTGTTTTTTCCTTTCAGACTTCTTCTCTATGGACAGGAATGTAGATGTTGATGGTCACGTAACTTTTGGTGGGCTACAAGGTAGGAGCCAGCCCAAGCAAGACCCTCCTGTAGAGAGAGAGCTCTCAGTGACCCTTGAAGAGGTCTACAATGGCTGCATCAAGAAGATGAAAATAGCCAGGAAGGTTAGAAGCTATCTTAGTGCAGAGAAACACTCTTACTAACAATCTCTCTCTCTCTCTCTCTCTCTCTCTCTCTCTCTCTCTCTCTCTCTCTCTCTCTCTCCATCCCTTTCTCTCCTTCCCTCCCTCCTTCCCTTTCTCCTTCCTTCCCTCCCTCCCTCCTTCCTTCCTTCCCTCCCTCCCTCCCTCCTTCCTTCCCTCCCTCCCTCCTTCCTTCCCTCCCTCCCTCCTTCTTTCCCTCCCTCCTTCTTTCCCTCCCTCCTTCCCTTTCTCTCCAAGGTGTTGAATGATGACGGCCAAACCACCAGCATGAGAGAAAAGATACTCACCATTACGATAAAGAGAGGTTGGAAGGAGGGCACCAGGATCACATTCCCACACGATGGAGACCAAGGACCAAACAAGATCCCTGGTAAGCACAGGTAACACTCTCATCCTGCTTTTACCTCTCTTCATCCTATTTCCACAGCTGACATTGTTCTTGTTGTCAAAGATGAACCTCATCCCATGTACCACAGAGAAGGGAACGACCTCATCTATGAGCCTCAAATACCACTTGTCACTGTAAGATAAGCTAAATGCCCTTTCACTGTTACTTTCTATAAAAAAATTTCCTTCAATGCATGCAGGCTCTGACAGGTGGAGCAATAGAAATACCGACACTAGACGGCAGGGTCATTAGAATCCCTATCACTGAGGTGGTTTGGTGAGAGATACACTAGCTCACTCGCTCACTCATCACTTTTCACCCTCTCTCTTTCCATTCCTCAGTTCTGGCTATGAGAAGAGGGTGGTTGGTGAGGGTATGCCTCTGGTGGATGATAACAATCAACACGGTGACCTAGTCATCAAGTTCACAGTAGTGTTTCCTCCTGTACTGAACCAACAGCAGAAAGCACTCATTAGACAAGCTCTTGCACTATAATACACATACGTACATTTACCATACATCCCAATCCTGTCATTTAATAAACCAAGTGTGCGTTCTGGTCAAGCATGGATATGGATCTAGCGGATACTGTAGCTCACCGTAGTCATGCTGACTGGTTAGCATCACGTGCCGATTCCCCGCACATACGGTATTCATCCAGAACGGCTGCGAGGGCGTGCCGCACTCCGCAGCAAAATGGCAGGACAAAAGGCAGTTTGCGTTCAAGCGTTTGAAAAAGAAAATAAACTATTGGCTGAGCAACTATTGCCCGAAATACAAGAACCTGGAGCGATCACGACGACTTTTGAGTTTAGTGACCATCCTGTAGCCTCGGTCTCTCTTCTCCACCTAGCTGCGCTATGGGGCTGGAAGAATGTCGTTATAGATCTAGTGTCTGTGTATAAGTGTATTGCCAACTGCAAGGACGAGGACGAACACATTCCGCTGCATTATGCCGCCTGCAGCGGTCACCTTGAGGTGGTCAAACACTTTGTCGTTGAACTACTTTGTGACCCTATGGACAGAAACAAAGATGGCTATACTCCACTTCACTATGCCTGTAGTAATGGTCAACTCGACACTGCCCAGTATCTAATAAAAGAGGCAAACTGTGACCCATCATGTGATGCCTGGACACCACTTCACATTGCTCGTATTGATGATCAACTGGATATTGCCCAGTACTTTGACAGAAAGGAACCATCACTTGAAAAAATGTTTGGAAATACACCATTGAGCAATGCTTGTCGCCATGGCAAAATTAATATTGTTAAGTACCTCATTGAAGAGGAGCATTGCAACCCATTAAGTAAAGATGCAGTTGGTTATACAGCAATTCACATTGCTTGTCGTGCTGGTCATCTCGACATCACCGAGTACCTAATCGGTGTGGCAGGTTGTGACCCATTATGTGAGCTAGATAATAATGATGATACATCACTTCATATCGCTTGTCTTTTTAGCCATGCTCGTATAGTAGAATATATTTTGTCAACCGGACGAGTAAATCCCCTGGCTTTAAACAAGAATGGCAAAACTCCATTTTACTATGCTAGTGGCGAGTATGATATCATCAAATTGTTTCAACCATTTATAGAAAGTAGTACAGCCTTTCCAGTGCACACGTTCACTAAACTGATCCTCACAGGAGACAGTGGAGCTGGTAAGACTACCATAACTGAACTCATCATCCGCCTAGCTAGTTCTACAGCTGTAGAGTGTATCACTGATGTTCAACGTTTCACAGTAGGAATCGTTCCGCACCACATCCAGAGTGAGCAGCTGGGAAACTTTGTCATGTATGACTTTGCCGGACAGCAAGAATACTATTCTAGTCATGCTGCTGTGCTCGAGCAGGTAATGCAAAGGTCAGCAGCCATGTTTCTCTGTGTGGTAGACCTGAGTGAGACCAAGGAAAGGGTCTGTGAGTCACTCCACTACTGGCTAAGCTTTATCGACAATGCCTGCAGCACAACAGAGGGAAAATCACATGTGCTGATTGTTGGTAGCCATGCCGACCAAGTCATGTCATCAGTAGAGGAGAAGAGCTCACTGTTGCGCAATATCATAAAAACAAGAGGTAAAGAGCACGTGGAGTGCATTGCTATGGACTGTCGCAGAGCCAACACCGATGCTTCATGTCATTTGATAACCACACTCACCAACAGCCAGAAAGCCATCACTGCTAGCCAGCCAGTCATCAGCTACTACGCTCACATTGTCTATGCGTTTCTTTGTACCAAACTGGACAAGGTGGGCTGCATACTACCTGATCTCATCTCTGAACTTGCTAAAGAAGATAACATTTTTCCTGATGACCAGTCTGTTCTCGTAGAAATTCTAACCATACTCAGTGATAAAGGTCTCATTCTTTTCCTGCACAATGATCGATTGAGCTGGATTGTAGTGAAGACAGAGATCTTGCTTCATGAAATCAACGGGATACTTTTTGCCCCTGATTACTTCAAGGAGCATTATGATCTTGCCAGCAACACTGGGATAGTACCTGTCTCTAATCTTCACAAGGTGTTTCCCAACTACAACTCAGAAATGCTTGTTGGATTTCTTACTTCGTTGGATTTCTGTCGACCAGTGGACCCATCAGTGCTGCAGTATACTAACCTCCAGACCACACCCTCTCACTCCACTGCTGATCTCCTCTTCTTCCCTGGTCTTGTTCAGTCAGAGCGACCAGACAGCCTTGTGCAGCAGCGAGCACTAAAGTTTGGCTGGTGTCTGAAGTGTATAGATCCACACGAATTCTTCAGCTCTCGTTTTCTTCACCTCCTTCTTCTCTCAGTAGCTTATAAGTTCCCTCTAGCCAGTCAAGCTGCTTCATCTTCTGTTAGTGGTCTCCAGCGCATATGTACAGTCTGGAGGAACGGTATCTTCTGGAGAAATCTAGACAACATCATAACAGTGATAGAGCTTACTGACAAGAACAGATGTGTGTTTGTGGCCATGTCGTGTGATGACACCAGTACAGTTGAGCATGCTGAACTTCGGAGTTCTCTCATTGGTCTAGTTCGTCACCTCCAACAGCAGTATTGCTCTCGTCTCAATGTACGTGAGTTCCTCGTCTCACCTGATCTCATCCAGCGATACCCTCTGGATAACCTGCCTGACTCCAAGCTATTCGACATCCATAGTGTCGCTCGATCTATGCTCCTTCACAAGAAAGGTGTTCCTAGTTATAAAGATGCGAGTGGGTACCTCACAGTAAAAGAGCTTCCTTTTGAGCCATATCACCAGCTAAGTTCCTTTTCTGTCTGTCAGCTACTCAATCTCGACATGACCGACCAAACAGCTGCAGTTCTTGATCCTCTCCTTCAGGAGGTAAAGGAGCTCGGTTGTCAGCTCAAGAGATCTCTGAATGTCAGTGAACTGAGAGAGCATCTGGACAAGCTGAGTCTATTCGTTGGCAAGAATCCTTTGGTGAGCAGTTTTTCCTGTACTATAGCATGTGATAGTAGTAATGTTTCTCTGGTGTGTACAGGAGGTGGCTGGGTTAAAGATGGAGGACCTACCAAGTGATCCACCCGTAGCTGCTGGTAGCTCCAGTACCCTCAGTGAGTCACACATGTACACAAGTTTTCATAGTGGTATTCTGATCTATATAGGTATTGGTGACCTATTCGAGGTCTTGATGGCTTTAAAGAATCTTAATGACTGGCAGCGCCTAGGTCTAGCTCTGGGGCTACTGTACCCCACACTAGAGAGGATAAAGGAGGAGCAGCATGGAGCCATTGAGAAATGCAAGACTGAGATGATAGCAACTTGGCTGAGGAAGAAAGACAATGTCTCTAAAAACGGTGCTCCTTCTTGGTTGGTGCTACAAACAGCTCTTAGGAAGATTGATGAGAATGAGTTAACTGACAAGATCAGCATCACTAGCTGATGGTGAGGTACATGTATAAATTTATAATAATAACTAAGTGTGTGTGTTCACTGTTTTATCAACATCTATCTCTCACGTACAGCTGGTTGTGAAGGGAAAGAAATTTCACAATACAGTACTCCAAATGAACAACTCTGTCAGACATCATAGATCCTTGCTATTAATTTTCGAACCCTTGATAATCTAATGCAGAGTGCAGCCGTGAATACAACAACATACTTAGTATCAGACTAAAAAAATTATTCCTTTTGTTTTTGATATTCATTGAAAATCAATATTTTTATTATGTTTAACAAGATTTTAGTGTTTTGAGTGACATGAAACTAAACTTGCCTTTGACCTAACATAGCTGCTCATCCAAGTCCAACCTGCATTGTGGGTCAGAAAATAATTTCCTCTACCTTGCTAACATTTGCTCCAATATGCACAGTACCATGCAAGTATCATTCCCTTTTAGAACAGTGAGCATGGTTCCTCACCTTGCAAGTACTTCTGTTTGAGCCTCTGTGTCACCACGCAACTCACGGAATCTCTATAGGTTAAGTACATGTTATAATATTACGCATGCACAAACATAGTTTGGGTGGTGCTACAAACAGCTCTTAGGAAGATTGAATTAGCTGACACAATCACCACTACAGCTGATGGTGAGGTATTTTACTTATACTAGCATTTAGACTCAGGCTATTCTACACAGGTTACAAATGAAAAAATGTCGGTTGCATAGGAATTTTTAGTGTTGCACCGTGGACAAAAACTCAGATAGCAATATATCATGCATTTTTTTCATAAACAAAATAATTCACATAAAGTACATGTATCAATCTCTTGATGGATAGATGTGTTCTGATGAAGGAGTGTGACAATACTCATAGTCTAAATGTACAAACGCCCTCTCCACTCCATCTAGTGACTCCAGTTTTAGCTGGAGACTCTCGCCGACATTGTGCGCCTCATTGAGCGGCGTCGTGGGGTCCAAAACGATGTCCACCTCTACCAAATAGTCGACTCCGAAGCTGTACGCACGGACCGTATCCACTTTTAGAATCTTTTCACTATGTTCAGCGACTATGTAAGTTATCTTGCTTAGAAATCGTCTATCTGCACGATGACCGACTAGATTCTTGAGCTGTTCATACCCAACCATTGCCCAGTTAAAGATTATGTAAAGAGCTAGGAGCACGGCTCCAATAGGGTCAAGATTATTGTACACGAAAGTGCCCAAAAGACCAAACACCAAAGCAGCTAAGTTCGATATCACGTCATTTTGATGGTCGACAGCAAGAGTTTTAACAGAAGGATTGTCGACTCGGCGGCAGAGTAGAAACAGCACCCCTTTCATGAGGATGGTGATTGCTATTATAGAGCCCGAGAATCCGTTGATTTGAGGGCTAGCGTTGCCCGAAGCAATGTCCTCGATTGACGTTGTGATTACTTGCAGTGTAGCAGTCCCCATGACTGATGCTGTTATCAGAATCGCGACTGGTTCCAGTCTGGTCCGACCAATCGGATAATTGAACGGGTTATAGTGACGCATTAGGTAACTAGTGACAGCTATCACGACACCAGAGAAAAGATCTAAAGTTGAGTCCACAAGACTTGAGATGACCGAGAGGGAACCAGACTGTATCGCAGCAGCCATTTTGATAAAAAACAGTAAAACATTGACGGACAGTGTCAAACGTGTAGCAGTAGACACTGAAAGATGATAGATTCTTCGACAACTGAATTTTCTAGAAGGTGGAGCTCGCTCAGTTTCACCATCAATCGTATCTCTTTCCTTATCAGAGGTAGGGCTTGAGAGTTGTCTTGCTTCCTCTAAAGCTGCTTCGTCTTTCTCCAGTCTCCTGTAATAGTGTCTGATGCCTCTGGGCATTCTTCTCTTTGAGGCGGATTGGGGCTGGTCCTCTTCAGTGTCTCCTGTTAGTATCTGTCCCCATTTTGCCGTTGATCGTGTGATTCGAAGGGAAGACGGAGTAACTACCTGTACGTCTTCATGTTCAGCACTGCATGAGCTAGAGAGAATTAAAGAATCGAGTCAGGTAATTTCGTGTACAGAGCTCTCGGTCATTGCTTGCCTGACTGATGTTTGCTGCTGTTCGCCATCATTACTAGACACAGCAGGCGTATTTGAAGGGTCCACATCTGTGGACAGGTTGTCACTGCCTTCATCAAAGTCCATACCGTGATCTTTGGATTATGAGCCCCGCCCAACTACAATGTAGATCCGCCCCCTAATTAATGTCAAAGCACTGCGAATCTGCGATTCCTATGTTACTGCATTAAAAATCCTGTCACGGAAAATCCTGTCTGCTATTTGCTGTTCACAGTTGTTCGCCATCTTTGCTCAAGACTGTAGTCGTACTTCAACTGTCTGCTAATAGCAGCTTCTGCAGGCAGCTGAGGTAAGTCCGATACTGATATGGTATAATTTTTTATGACGATGGACCAGCGACCCCAGCCCAACTCAATTAGATTCAAGATCCGCTCCTAACACATCTATGGCTATGCTGTGGTTTAGCCCAGCCCTGTCCTGGCCTCGTACTTCTCCGACTAGTCAAGTGACTTCACGTTTGCCAGTTTTGCTCAACCGTTTGGGCTATGTCACGAAAACAAGTAGATCTACACGAGGATCTACACTCATTGGAGAGTGAGTTGCTAAATGCGTTCAAACGAGGAACCAAGCAAAATGCTGTGAGGCTACTGCCACAAGTATCGCAACTAGCAGACATCAGGATAACGACAGACTATAAAGTAGTCGTCAATGATACCTGGAAGATAGTCGTTGCTAGTGGCTCCGGTCAGCTGGAGGTAGTAAAGTACCTCATCAATGAACAGCACTGTGACCCATTGGCTAAAGATTGCGATAAGAGGACACTACTTCATTTTGCTTGCCAAAGATTCGATAGCCTCGGCGTTGTAAAGTATCTCATAAACGAACAAAATTGTGACCCTATGAGTAAGGACACTTGTAACCGGACACCACTCCACTATACTTGTCAATATGGTAATGTCTGCGTTGTCCAGTACCTCATCAATGAACTGCATTGCGACCCAATGACTAAAGATAAATTCGGCTGGACACCGCTTCACTTTGCTTGCTATTATGATGAAGTGTGCATTGCACAATATCTGCTATCCACTGGTAAAGTTGACCCACTAGCTAAGAATGATGATGGCAAAACTGCAATGTATTATGTTGCAGACTGGAGCCAATTTAATCTAATGAAGCTACTCCGGTACTTTATACGATTTAAGATTGACTTTCCCGTCCACACGTACACAAAGCTCATTCTAACCGGATGAAGTGGAGCAGGAAAGACAACTTTATCTCAACTCATTCTCCTCTTAGCAAATGATGTTGGCTTCCTTTCATCAGGTCGTGTTACTGACGTAGAAAGTCTAACTGCTGGAATCATACCTCTTCATGTCAAAGGCAAGGCAAAAGAGCTCGGTAACATGGTAATATATGATTTTGCTGGGCAACAAGAGTACTACTCTAGTCATGCTGCTGTGCTAGAACCCATGAGGAATTCTGCCGCTATCTTTGTTTGTATCGTAGACCTGAGCCAATGTATGGAGAAGATCAGTGAGTCCATACACTACTGGATCAGTTTCATAGGGAATGCCTGCTTTTCAGTCCAAGAATCATCTCATGTCATCATTGTTGGTAGCCATGCTGACAGGGTCAAGAGCTAAAGGAGAAGTGCATGGTAATAGAGAGCATAGCAGAGAGCAGAGTGAAGCAGGTGACATATGGAGGATTTGTAAGCATGGACTGTCGAAAGTCAAAAGCTAAAGAAGCACGTTCCTTTCAATCTCTAGTCTCGATTAGTCAAAAAGCTATCCTATCATCCCAGCCCAGCATGAGTTTATACTGTCATATGATATACGCTTTTCTTTGTAAAAAAACCTGTAAAGACAAGCTGTACACTGCAAGAATTGACTTCTGCCCTCAGTTTGGAGGAAGACATCTTATTTCATTACAATTCACTGACAAATGCGCTCATCTCTCTAACTGAAAAAGGTCTGATTTTGTTTGTGCAAAACCAAGAGCATCCTCAGTCTAGCTGGATAGTGGTAGAGAAAGAGACATTACTAAGAGAGGTCAATGGAACATTATTCGCTCCTCAAAATTTTAAGCAGTATCGCCAAGTTGCCAGCAACACTGGTATAGTACCAATTGCTACCCTTCAAGAGTTGTTCCCACAGTACAGGTCAGAGATGCTGATGGGCTGTCTCGAGAGTATGGAACTCTGTCATCCAGTGGACCTCTCAGCACTTCAAGACACTAACCTCAGGAGCAATATAACTACTCCATTTCCTCCTCCATCAGGAGCCTGCCATCTCTTCTTTCCAAGTCTTGTTAAAGAGCATCGACCTAATGACCTTCCCTCACTGCCTTAGTTCTGGCTGGTGTCTGGGCTGCAGCGATCCTCACCAATTTTTCACAAATCGATTTCTTCATGTTCTTCTTCTTCGGCTTGCCTTTACATTTCCTCTGGCCAGCAAGCATCTTCCACCCTCCTCCTCTCTGCATGACCTTGAGCGACAGTGTAAGGTGTGGCAAAATGGAATCTGGTGGAAAAGTGGCTCTGGAGTATCTACTATAGTAGAGATAGTCGACCGTAATCGTTGGATCATTGTTCTGGTGTCTGAAAAGAGCAGCGAAGCAGCCCAGATCTGCAGCAGTGTCATCAAGTTGATCCTCAACCTCCAACAGCAACTGTGTAGTGCTGTAAGCACTTCTGAATGTCTCATTTCTCCCTCTCTACTCGACCGCTATCCCTTTGATGTCTTGCCTGATACCGACCTCTTTGATCTACAATCAGTAGCTAGGGCAATGCTTCTGCGCCAGACACAGCACAAGTTCCTTTTGGATCGAAAAGAAGGAATGAACACTTATTCAACAGATGAGGCTCTATCACGTGAACCTTACTACCTCTTGCAACCCTCTTCTGTGTGCCAGCTCTTCAAGCAAGGCTTAGCCAGTCAGCCTGTTCCTGATACCCTCCTCCAGGAAGTACTCAAGTACTGCCAGCAGCCTCAACAGAAGCCACGAGACCACAAGGAGCTCAGAGAGTGTGTCAACAAGTACAGTGTATTTGCTGGCAGAAACCCTATCGTAAGCAGTGTGCATGCATACCAAGCGTGACAGTATGCTTTTTTTCTACCTATGTATAGGAGGTGGCTGACCTAAAGGAGGAGGACATCTTAACTACTATTACTCCACCACCTGCTGCACTTAGTGAGTTTTTGATCGGAAATCTGTCAGTTATATGTGTTTGCACACACAGGTATGAGAGACCTTGTGAATGTTCTAGAGGTAGTAGAGTGTGTCAGTGACTGGAAGAGACTTGGTCTGAATCTAGGACTGCTCTACCATCCAACGCTTACCGATATCGAGACCTATCGACACTACAAACCTGAAGATTGCAAGAAAGATATGCTACTAGCATGGCTCCAGCAAAAAGACAACGTCACACAAACTGGCATTCCTTCATGAAGTGTGTTGAGAGATGCACTGATCAGAATCGGAGAGCATGAGACAACTAGCAGAGTATAGTGAGTGTGAATACAAACCTGCATATATAGTGATGTTCACTTGTTCATTCTTTCCAGCAGAACTCGTAGAGTGACAATAGCACATTGGCTGTGACATCGTGAATTTTTAATGATGAACAGACATGTATTTCTGACTTCTTTCTAAATGCATGTACAGTTTACATACAGCAAGAGTTCATTACCTAAGAGTATGCAACGGTCACTATACACCATTGGACATTTCTATGTCACAAGTTTATCTATACACGCAATGATTATCATTACTGCTATTGTGAATCATTACACAACGGTTACTACAAACACATACAGCATTCTTTCACCCTATTATGGCAGTTGTCTCTTATTTTTTATCATAATCACTCGGTCCCAAATATGGTCATCCAAACCACATTTTTCATAAAAATTAATACTCCAGGTGTCGAAGTACTGTAGCTCCTGAAAAACGGCAGGAAGTAGCGCGGAGTTGTCGGCGACCCGGTGGCCGTAGTGATCATGAATGATGGAGAAAACTTTCAGAATGTACGAGAGCCAGTTTATTGCACAAAACTACTCCAAGTATCGACCGACCTACCCGCAGCAGGTGTGGGAGAAAATATTTGCTTTCACAAAGAAGCACGGAGTGGACTCCAAGATGGTACTAGACCTCGCGTGTGGAACAGGAAATAGTACGTTTGAGCTCTGCAGTCATTACCAGCGGACAGTCGGTGTGGACATCAGCATTGCACAGCTTCAACAAGCACGTGAGAAGGCAGCTATTTTAGGCAAAAGTGGAGAAGTCGAGTTTGTCCATGCTGCTGCAAGTCGACTACCTTTCCCTGACTCATCAATCGATCTTCTTACCTGCGCGATAGCTTGGCATTGGCTCGACCCAAACACTGTCTTTCCAGAGATCGACCGAGTACTGAAGAGCCCGGGGGCACTGGCAGTGTACAGTTACGGCATTCCAAATTTTCGCCATGATGAGTGCAACAAAAATTTTCAAGACTTTATGAGTAGCAAGTGCACTTGGCCTGAAGGACCGTATGGTCATATGCTTGATGTTATTCAAAGCCATTATCGAACAGTCAGGCTGCCGTATCCTATAGCAGAGCGGCACGATTTTATGATGGTAGAAAATGAGACTATGAGTCTGGAACATCTCTATGGTTACGTGATGAGCCTGGACGGCTATGTGACATACTGTCAAGACCATCCTGAAGACAGCAACGCTCTTGAAGACATGATAGATGAGATCAGGAAAGTGTTAATCAAAGACAGACCAAGTGATCAGATATTATTAACAATAGATAGACCATACTTTATTCTTTTACAGTGCTTACAGCCTAAAGAGGGCACTCATCTGATTTTTTAATTTAGTCTACAAAACTTTCTACATTGCTATTTCTATTGCATTAATGCAGATTGCAACTTTGACCACGAGAAAATGCAAGACACACGATGCTCTACAGCTCTCTCCCATTGATGCTAATACAATAGCGCCATGTTTGTGACATCACTACAATTTGTACGACGTCACGACGAACCACACCCACGACACAGCAGCCACTGTCTAGCGCCACAGCGAGGCTTAGTGGTTATTATTTCCTCGAGCTTAGCTAGTATCTATGCTGCAGAAGCACGCTTAAGAACGGGCAAAGCGCAAAACACAGATTTTGATCGGCGCCATTCTTGCCGCTCGACGGTTAGCGGCGCAGCGCACGCAGAAATGCGTAATCGATAAACGCTCATATTGGATGAATATCATTATAACACGGCAGAGAGTCGAAGTGACAGCTAAAGGTTGGTGTTCTCGACGACCGCGTTTGCGCATGGATGGACGTATCACGCTAGTTTAAAAACTAGTGAAAACTACAAGTATTCGGCTATCCATATATCAAGTGGTTTTTCCTAACTCGCAAAGCTGTTGAATTCTCAGCTTAAAGCAATTTTCAACTAAAAAACACCAAAATTTCTGTCCTTTTTGGCTTCCTACATTAGCATGAATCAAAGATAAGCCTCCAAACTTTGTGAGATGAACAAAGACCTACCTTACAATCAAACAGTAAATGGTTTTTGCTTAACTCAAAACAGCACTAAAATGCTGGCTTAAAGGTCATTTGCAATTGGAAGGTGTCAACTTGTATCACTTAAACATTATTATTTTCAGAACCACATAGAATTACTATTTGTAATTTGACTAACATAGGCAGAGAGGATCATTCTACACTTACACCAACTTTGGAAGCAATAGCTCCCAGAATAATGTTTTTACAACAAAATATGTACTGAGTTGCTAAAATCAGCTGAGTGCCCTCTTTAGGCTGTATGCACTGTAGCTGTGAGGTAATGTCATGATACCATCAGAGGTTGAGGTGACATAAATTATGACATAATTTTTTTAATTGAATTATTTACCACTCTAACAATAGCAACAAGGTGACAAAATTTTGAGCGATCTTTATTGCCACTAATTGTTTAGAGCTAGAGCTAACTATTAAAAGAACTATCACGATGTAGTTATACACAAATTAGGTTTTCATAGCCAAAAGCATAAAATATTTCATGGTGACATTGGAAAGCTGGGCAACCATGCTATTATCAGGTTATAGTGACGCATTAGGTAGGCATGTCTTGCATCAGGTCATCAAGGTCACTCCTGGGTTTCAGCAGTATTTGTGGAGGCTCATTACATACCCATAAAGTCATTCGAGACATCTCTTATTCTCTACAGTTACAATGCCACTCAGCTAGAGTAAGTACTAGTTTTACGTTTTCGTAGTGGTTTCCAAGGGCATCAATTACTGGACCATATTGACTACCTTATTGTTGACAAAGTCATGAAGCATCTTGTTATACATTGGTCATAGTTTATGATTGGTATATAATAACTATACACACTGCCAGGGCCCCAGGTTTTTAGAACTCGATTGATCTCGGGCAAAACAGTGTTTGCAATTGGGTCAAGCCAGTGCCATGCCACTGCACAGGTAAGATCAACTGATGTACCTTGCAATGGTAGTTGACTGGCAGCAGCATAAACTAACTCGACTTTCCCAGAATAGCATGTGCTAGTGCTCAAGCTGTGCCTTGCTCATATGTCCACACCGACTGTTTGTTGGTAGTTGCTGCAGAGCTCAAATGTTTCCTGTCCTGACCCACATGCAAGATCCAGAGCTATGTTAGTGGCCACTTCATGCAGCTCTAATTTGAAGGCAAGTATTGTGTTCCAAACTTGCTGTGGGTATGCTGGCCGATACTTACAGTATTGCTGTGCAATATGAGTGTCTAAGGTCTTATTAATGATGCCAGAATAAATAAATTAACACCTTCCGCATATACAAACCTTATATCACTGCCTTAGATGCAAAGACAACTTAATGATAACATGTAATCTACATTATAATCACACCAGCTTGCCAACAACACAACACTTGACAACATGACACATGAAAATGAGATTCTTAAAATTTTTCAAAATTTGCTGCTGACATTTTGACTATGTACACTACATGTGTACATATAGTGGGTACATCCAATAGTAAAAATTATAATTATTCATCATAACTTTGAGATTATAATAAGCACGCATGGAGTGTGTTGAGAGATGCACTGACCAGAATCGGAGAGCATGAGACAGCTAGCAGAGTAGTGAGTGTGAATACATACCTGCTTAGTGACGTTTACTTGTTCGTTCTTTCCAAAATGCAGAGTGACCGATTTTGGAGCTATAACATTGTTATGGAGACACAAAATTCTGACTTCTTCTTGACTACATGTACTAATACACGTACACATGCAGTATTCCTCCACCCACCTATACTTAAAAATAATTATGTATTTTATTTTATGTCTTCAGTGATCAAATGCTTTAAAAAATTTCACACACAAAGACACTGTGTCAATTTTCTCTCAAAAGTTGAACTTCATCATCATCACTCACTTCCCAAATATGGTCGTCCAAGGTCACCTGTAATAGTGTCTGATGCCTCTGGGCATTCTTCTCTTAGAGGATTGGGGCTGGTCCTCTTCAATGACGGTCTCCTGTTAGAATCTGTCCCCATTTTGCTGTTGATCATGTGATTCGAAGGGAAGACGGAGTAACTACCTGTACGTCTTCATGTTCAGCACTAGTCTGGCAGCCAGACTAGTTCAGCACTGCATGAGCTGGAGAGAAATAAAGAATCTAGTAAAGTAATTTGTACAGAGCTCTCAATCATTGCTTGCCTGATTGATGTTTGCTGCTGATCGCCATCATTACTAGACATTACTTACTCTACATTACTCTACGCCATCATTACTCTACATCTGTGGACAGGTTGTCACTGCCTTCAGCATGCATGCAAAGTCCATACCGGATTATGAGCCCCGCCCAACAAGATCCGCCCCCTAAGCAAGTGCCATTCCTGTGTTTACTACATTACTGCATTAAAAATCCTGTCACGGAAATCCTGTCTGCTGTTTGCTGTTGTTCGCCATCTTTGCTCGAGACTGTAGTTGTACTTGAACTGTCAGCTAGTAGCAGCTTCTGCAGGCAACTGAACTGAGCCTACATGTAAGTCCGATCGGGCAAGTCTTCGCCCATTGCCGGCCCAGCGAGCCCCGCCCAATAATAGATTCACGCTTTGCAGTTAGGCAAGCAGACTGTTTCTTGCTCAACCGCTCTAAATTGTGGTTTTGATACAGTTTACACATTCCAAGCTGTGTGTTGTGCATGTAGGTATGTGCTTGTGTAAACTGTATCAAAACCACAAGTTGGACTGTCACTCAGTGCTTGCTTCTGACAATATACGGTTTGGGCTATGTCACAAAAACAAGTGTATCTACCCGAGGATCTACACTCACTGGAGAGAAAGTTCCTAAATGCGTTCGAACGAGGAACCAAGCAAAATGCTGTGAGGCTACTGCCACAAGTATCGCAACCAGCTGACATCAGGATAACGACAGACTATAAAGTAGTCGCCAATGATACCTGGAAGATAGTTGTTGCTAGTGGCTCCTCTCTGGTACACTTGGCAGCTATCCACGGCTGGATAGATGTTGTTAAGGACCTAACGATAAAGTACAAGTGCGACGCCAAGTGTAAAAACTCCCGGGAACGCACTCCACTGTACTGTGCCTCTGCAACCGGTCAGCTGGAGGTGGTAAAGTACCTCATCGATGAACAGCACTGTGACCCATTGGCTCAAGATTGCGAAAATAGTATACCACTTCATTTTGCTTGTCAGCCGTTCGATAGCCTTAGCGTTGTAAAGTATCTAATCAATGAACAACACTGTGACCCTATGAGTAAGAACGAAAGTAACCAGACACCACTTCACTATGCTTGTCGACATGGTAACCTCGGCGTTGTCCAGTACCTCATCGATGAACAACACTGTGACCCAATGATTAAAGACAAAGTAGGCTGGACGCCATTACACTTTGCTTGCTTCTATGAGAAAATACATGTTGTGTCTTATTTAATCTCCACCGGTAAAGTTGACCCATATGTTAATAACGACGATGGCATGACTCCAATACATTATGCTGCTTACCGGAGTATTTATGATCTACTGAAACTATTCCAGTATTTTACACAGGCGCAGAGAGAATTTCCTGTCCACACGTACACAAAGCTCATTCTAACCGGATGCAGTGGAGCAGGAAAGACAACTTTATCTAAACTCATTTTCCTCTTAGCAAACGATGTTGGTCATGTTTCTGGCGTAGAATGTCTAACTGCAGGAATCATACCTCTCCATGTCGAAAGCAAGGTTAAAGAGCTTGGTAGCATGGTAGTATATGATTTTGCTGGGCAACAAGAGTACTACTCTAGTCATGCTGCTGTGCTAGAACCAACGAGGAATTCTGCCGCTATCTTAGTTTGTATCGTAGACCTGAGCCAGTGTATGGAGAAGATCAGTGAGTCCATACATTACTGGATCAGTTTCATAGAAAATGTCTGCTTTTCAGCCAAGGAATCATCACATGTCATCCTTGTTGGCAGCCATGCTGACAGGGTCAAGTCATCACAAGAGCTAAAGGAGAAGTGCATGGTAATAGAGAGCATAGCAGAGAGCAGAGTGAAGCATCTGAAATATGGAGGATTTGTAAGCATGAACTGTCGAGAGTCAAAAGCAAAAGAAGCACGTTCTTTTCAATCTCTAATCTCGATCAGTCAACAAGCCATACTATCATCCCAGCCCAGCATGAGTTTATACTGTCATATGCTATACGCTTTTCTCAGTAAAAAACTTGTAAAGACAAGCCATACACTGCAAGAATTGACTTCTGCCCTCGCTTTGGAGAAAGAGTTTTTGATTGATGACAATTCACTGAAAAATTCACTCATCTCTCTAACTGAAAAAGGTCTGATCTTGTTTGTGCAAAACCAAGAGCATCCTCAGTCTAGCTGGATAGTGGTAGAGAAAGAGACATTGCTAAGAGAGGTCAATGGAACACTATTCGCTCCTCAAAATTTTAAGCAGTATCGCCAAGTTTCAAGCAACACTGGTATAGTACCAATCACGACCCTTCAAGAGTTGTTCCCACAGTACAGGTCAGAGATGCTGGTCGGCTGTCTCGAGAGTATGGAACTCTGTCATCCAGTGGACCTCTCAACACTTCAAGACACTAACCTCAGGAGCAATATAACTACTCCATTTTCTCCTCCATCAGGAGCTTGCCATCTCTTCTTTCCAAGTCTTGTTAAAGAGCATCGACCTGATGACCTTCCCTCCTCCCTTAGTTCTGGCTGGTGTCTGGGCTGCAGCGATCCTCACCAATTTTTCACAAATCGTTTTCTCCATGTTCTTCTTCTCCGGCTTGCCTTTACATTTCCTCTGGCCAGCAAACATCTTCCACCCTCTTCCTCTCTGCGTGACCTTGAGCGACAGTGCAAGGTGTGGCAAAATGGAATCTGGTGGAAAAGTGGCTCTGGAGTATCTACTATAGTAGAGATAGTCGACCGTAATCGTTGGATCATTGTTCTGGTGTCTGAGAAGAGCAGTGAAGCAGCACAGATCTGCAGCAGTGTCATCAGGATGATCCTCGACCTCCAACAGCAACTGTGTAGTGCTGTAAGCACTTCTGAATGTCTCATTTCTCCCTCTCTACTGGCCCGCTATCCCTTTGTTGTCTTGCCTGATACCGACCTCTTTGATCTACAATCAGTAGCTAGGGCAATGCTTCTGCGCCAGCCACAGCACAAGTTCCTTTTGGATCGAAAAGAAGGAATGAACACTTATTCAACAGATGAGGCTCTATCACATGAACCTTACTACCTCTTGCAACCCTCTTCTGTGTGCCAGCTCTTCAAGCATGGCTTAGCCTGTCAGACTGTTCCTGATACCCTCCTCCAGGAAGTACTCAAGTACTGCCAGCAGCCACAAGAGAAGCCACGAGACCACAAGGAGCTCAGGGAGTGTGTCAACAATTATAGCACATTTGCTGGCAGAAACCCTATCGTAAGCAGTGTGCATTCATATCATGCATACCAAGCGTGACAGTATGCTTTTTTCTACCTATGTACAGGAGGTAGCTGACCTAAAGGAGGAGGACATCTTAACTACTATTACTCCACCACCTGCTGCACTTAGTGAGTTTTGATCGGAAATCTGTCACTTATAATGTGTTTGCACACACAGGTATGAGAGACCTTGTGAATGTTCTAGAGGTAGTGGAATGTGTCAGTGACTGGAAGAGACTTGGTCTGAATCTAGGACTGTTTTACCATCCCACGCTTACCGATATCGAGACCTATCGACACCACAAACCTGAAGATTGCAAGAAAGATATGCTATTAGCATGGCTCCAGCAAAAAGACAACGTCACACAAACTGGGATTCCTTCATGGAGTGTGTTGAGAGATGCACTGAGCAGAATCGGAGAGCATGAGACAGCTAGTAGAGTATAGTGAGTGTGAATACAAACCTGCATAGTGACGTTTACTAGTTCATTCTTTCCAGAACGCAGAGTGACCGATTTTTGGAGCTATGACATTGTTATGGACACAATACTCTGACCTCTTTCCGAATTAAAAAATTTTCACACACAAACACACCGTGTCAATTTTCTCTCAAAAGTTAAAATTCATCATCATCACTCAGTTCCCAAATATGGTCGTTCAAAGTCACCTGTAATAGTGTCTGATGCCTCTGCATGGGTATTCTTCTCTTTGAGCAGCAGCTTCTGCAGGCATCTGAGGCAAGTCCGATCGGGCAAGTCTACTCAGTCTCTTCGCTCATTGCCGTCTGCATGATTATAGCCCAGCGAGCCCCGCCCAATTAGATTCAAGATCCGCTCCTAACACATCTATGGCTATGCTGTGGTGTGGTGTAGCCCTGACAACAATCTACTCAGTGACTTCACGTTTGCTAGTTTAATTGGCTCAGCCGTTTGGGCTATGTCACGAAAACAAGTAGCATTGGCGAATGAGTTCCTAAATACGTTCGAACGAGGAACCAAGCAAAATGCTGTGAGGCTACTGCCACAAGTATCGCAACTAGCTGACATCAGGATAACGAGAGACTATGCAGTAGTCGTCAATGGTATGGAGGTAGTTGTTGCTAGTGGCTCCTCTCTGGTACACTTGGCAGCTGTCCACGGCTGGATAGGTGTTGTTAAGGACCTAACGATAAAGTACAAGTGCGACGCCAACTGTAAAAACTCCCTGGAACGCACTCCACTGTACTCTGCCTCTGCAACCGGTCAGCTGGAGATGGTAAAGTACCTCATCGATGAACAGCACTGTGACCCATTGGCTAAAGAATGCCAAAATAGTACACCACTTCATTTTGTTTGTCAGCCGTTCGATAGCATTAGCGTTGTAAAGTATCTAATCAATGAACAACATTGTGACCCTATGATTAAGGACGCACATAACCTGACACCACTTCACTATGCTTGTCTATTTGGTAACCTCTGCGTTGTCCAGTACCTCATCGATGAACTAAACTGTGACCCAATGATTAGAGGCAAATTAGGCTGGACACCACTTCACTTTGCTTGCTTCTTTGAGGAAGTACATGTTGTGTCTTATTTAATCTCCACTGGTAAAGTTGACCCACATGTTAATAATGACGATGGCATGACTCCAATATATTATGCTGCTTACCAGAGTAATTATGATCTACTGAAACTATTTCAATGTTTTACGCAATTTCAGAGAGACTTTCCCGTCCACACATACACAAAGCTCATTCTAACCGGATGCAGTGGAGCAGGAAAGACAACTTTATCTAAACTCATTTTCCTCTTAGCAAACGATGTTGGCCTCCTTTCTGCACTATCATCTGGTCATGTTTCTGGCGTAGAATGTCTAACTGCTGGAATCATACCTCTCCATGTCAAAAGCAAGGTAAAAGAGCTTGGTAACATGGTAATATATGATTTTGCTGGGCAACAAGAGTACTACTCTAGTCATGCTGCTGTGCTAGAAACCACGAGGAATTCTGCCGCTATCTTTGTTTGTATCGTAGACCTGAGCCAATGTATGGAGAAGATCAGTGAGTCCATACACTACTGGATCAGTTTCATAGAGAATGCCTGCTTTTCAGCCCGGGAATCATCACATGTCATCATTGTTGGCAGCCATGCTGACAGGGTCAAATCATCACAAGAGCTAAAGGAGAAGTGTATGGTAATAGAGAGTGTAGCAGAGAGCAGAGTGAATCAGCTGAAATATGGAGGATTTGTAAGCATGGACTGTCGAAAGTCAAAAGCTAAAGAAGCACGTTCTTTTCAATCTCTAATCTCGATCAGTCAACAAGCCATACTATCATCCCAACCCAGCATGAGTTTATACTGTCATATGCTATACGCTTTTCTTTGTAAAAAACTTGTAAAGACAAGCCTTACACTGCAAGAATTGACTTGTGCGCTCGCTTTAGAGAAAGAGTTCTTAATTGTTGACAATTCACTGACACATTCACTCATCTCTCTAACTGAAAAAGGTCTGATCTTGTTTGTGCAAAACCAAGAGCATCACCAGTCCAGCTGGGTGGTGGTGGAGAAAGAGACATTGCTAAGAGAGGTCAATGGAACACTATTCGCTCCTCAAAATTTTAAGCAGTATCACCAAGTTGCCAGCAACACTGGTATAGTACCAATCACGACCCTTCGAGAGTTGTTCCCACAGTACAGGTCAGAGATGCTGGTGGGCTGTCTCGAGAGTATGGAACTCTGTCATCCAGTGGACCTCTCAGCACTTCAAGATACTAACCTCAGGAGCAATACAGCTACTCCATTTCCTCCTCCATCAGGAACCTGCCATCTCCTCTTTCCAAGTCTTGTTAAAGAGCATCGACCTGATGACCTTCCCTCCTCCCTTAGTTCTGGTTGGTGTCTGGGTTGCAGCGATCCTCACCAATTTTTCACAAATCGTTTTCTTCATGTTCTTCTTCTCCGGCTTGCCTTTACATTTCCTCTGGCCAGCAAGCATCTTCCACCCTCTTCCTCTCTGCGTGACCTTGAGCGACAGTGTAAGGTGTGGCAAAATGGAATCTGGTGGAAAAGTGGCTCTGGAGTGTCTACTCTAGTAGAGATAGTCGACCGTAATTGTTGGGTCATTGTTCTGGTGTCTGAAAAGAGCAGAGAAGCAGCCCAGATCTGCAGCAGTGTCATCAAGATGATCCTCAACCTGCAACAGCAACTGTGCAGTGCTGTAAGCACTTCTGAATGTCTCATTTCTCCCTCTCTACTCGACCGCTATCCCTTTGATGCCTTACCTGATACCGACCTCTTTGATCTACAATCAGTAGCTAGAGCAATGCTTCTGTGCCAGACACAGCACAAGTTCCTTTTGGATCGAAAAGAAGGAATGAACACTTATTCAACAGATGAGGCTCTATCACATGAACCTTACTACCTCTTGCAACCCTCTTCTGTGTGCCAGCTCTTCAAGCAAGGCATAGCCAGTCAGCCTGTTCCTGATCCCCTCCTCCAGGAAGTAGTCAAGTACTGCCAGCAGCCACAACAGAAGCCACAAGACCACAGGGAGCTCAGGGAGTGTGTCAACAAGTACAGTATATTTGCTGGCAGAAACCCTATCGTAAGCAGTGTGCATGCATACCAAGCGTGACAGTATGCTTTTTTGCTGCCTGTGTACAGGAGGTGGCTGACCTAAAGGAGGAGGACATCTTAACTACTATTACTCCACTACGTATGCCTGCTGCACTTAGTGAGTTTTGATCGGAAATCTGTCAGTTATATGTGTTTGCACACACAGGTATGAGAGACCTTGTGAATGTTCTAGAGGTAGTAGAGTGTGTCAGTGACTGGAAGAGACTTGGTCTGAATCTAGGACTGCTCTACCATCCAACGCTTACCGATATCGAGACCTATCAACACTACAAACCTGAAGATTGCAAGAAAGATATGCTATTAGCATGGCTCCAGCAAAAAGACGTCACACAAACTGGCATTCCTTCATGGAGTGTGTTGAGAGATGCACTGAGCAGAATCGGAGAGCATGAGACAGCTAGCAGAGTATAGCTAGTGTGAATACAAACCTGCATTATTATAGTGATGTTCACTTGTTCATTCTTTCCAGCAGAACTCATAGAGTGACATTAGCACATTCGCTGTGACATTGTGATTGTTTTGTATTTTATAAATGATGAACAGACATGGACACAAATAATTCTGACTTCTTTCTGACTGCATGTACAATGTTGGTAACTTGGTGCCCTGTTGGACATTTTCTACGTCACAAGTTTACCTATACGCGCGCATTGCCCAGTTAAAGACTATATAAATAGCTAGAAGCACTGCTCCAATCGGGTCAAGATTATTGTAGACTACACGAAAGTGCCCAAAAGACCGAACACCAAAGCAGCTAAGTTCGATATCACGTCATAACAGAGGGATTGTCAACTCGACGGCAGAGTTGAAATAGCACCCCTTTCATGAGGATGGTGATTGCTATTATAGACCCCGAGAAACCGTTGAATTGAGGGCTAGCGTTGCCCGAATTCGCGAAGCAATGTCGATGAATTGATTATGAGCCCCGCCCAACTAGATCCATGATCAATAATTATTATTAATTTTTGTGCCCAGCTGGCGGGCGGGGCTCATAATCACTCAATCACGAGTCAGTTCCAAGTATGGATTTTGCTGAAGGTAGTAATAACCTGTCCACAGATGTGGACCCTTCAAATACGCCTGCTGTGTCTAGTAATGATGGCGAACAACAGCAAACACCAGTCAGGCAAGCAATGACCGAGAGCTCTGTACACGAAATTACTTTACTCGATTCTTTAATTCTCTCTAGCTCACGCAGTGCTGAACATGAAGATGTACAGGTAGTTACTCCGTCTTCCCTTCGAATCACACGATCAACGGCAAAATGGGGACAGATACTAACAGGAGACACTGAAGAGGACCAGCCCCAATCTGCCTCAAAGAGAAGAATGCCCAGAGGCATCAGACACTATTACAGGAGACTAGAGAAAGACGAAGCAGCTTTAGAGGAAGCAAGACAACTCTCAAGTCTTACCTCTGATGAGGAAAGAGATACGATTGATGGTGAAACTGAGCGAGCTCCGCTTTCTAGAAAATTCAGTTGTCGAAGAATCTATAATCTTTCTGTGTCCTCTGCTACACATTTGACTCTGTCCGTCAATGTTTTACTGCTTTTTTCAAAATTGCTGCTGCAATACAGTCTGGTTCCCTCTCGGTCATCTCAAGTCTTGTGGACTCAACTTTAGATCTTTTCTCTGGTGTCGTGATAGCTGTCACTAGTTACCTAATGCGTCACTATAACCCGTTCAATTATCCGATTGGTCGGACAAGACTAGAACCAGTCTCGATTATGATAACAGCATCAGTCCTGGGGACTGCTACACTGCAAGTAATCACGACATCCATCGAAGACATTGCTTCGGGCAACGCCAGGCCTCAAATCAACGGTTTCTCGGGCTCTATAATAGCAATCACCATCCTCATGAAAGGGGTACTGTTTCTACTCTGCTGTCGAGTTGACAATCCTTCTGTTAAAACTCTTGCAGTCGACCATCAAAATGACGTGATATCGAACTTAGCTGCTTTGGTGTTCGGTCTTTTGGGCACTTTCGTGTACAATAATCTTGACCCGATTGGGGCCGTGCTCCTAGCGCTTTACATAATCTTTAACTGGGCAATGGTTGGGTATGAACAGCTCAAGAATTTAGTCGGTCATCGTGCAGATAGACGATTTCTAAGCAAGTTAACTTACATAGTCGCTGAGCATAGTGAGAAGATTCTAAAAGTGGATACGGTCCGTGCGTACAGCTTTGGAATTAAATATTTGGTGGAGGTGAACATTGTTGTGGACCCTACGATGCAACTCAATGAGGCGCACAATGTCGGCGAGAGTCTCCAGCTGAAACTGGAGTCACTAGATAGAGTGGAGAGGGCGTTTGTACATTTAGACTATGAGTATTGTCACTCTCCTTCATCAGAACACATCTATCCATCAAAAAGAGATTGACACATGTACTTTATGTGAATAATGTTTATGTAAATATGTAGTTTTGCATAATAATAAATTTTAAATAATTATTGATATTGAGTTTGGTCTTCGGTACAACACTAAAAAATTACTGTACAGTCGACATTTCTTCATTCGTAAGCTGTATAGAATGCTGAGTGAACGATTTTTGGAGCTATAACATAGTTATGGACTGACTTCTTTCTGCAGTATTCCTCCGCCCACCTATACTTAAAAATAATAATAATATGTATTTTATTTTTATGTCTTGATCAACGCAAAAAAATTAAAATTTTTTCACACAAACACAGTGTCAATTTTCTCTCGAAAGTTAAAATTCATCATCATCACTCAGTTCCCAAATATGGTCGTCCAAAGTCTCAGCGTACAGCTTACTAAGACCAGTTAGTTCTTCGAGATAGTTCGGAGTGTTGAAAGCACGCAGGAAGAACTCAAATCCTTCCTTACGGTAGCACGTGAGCACTACATCAGAGCAAGCGGTGCACATGTCGAACCGCTCACTTGCTGGAACGACATTTTGAAATCGGGAGAGGAAACCACGAATTTGATGAGGCACTATACCCAGGCCACATTCGGTGTCAGCATCGTCTTGGTTGTCATGGCTGTCAGCTGCGGCTAGGCCTGCATTTGGGTGCTGTAAAACTGAGACTAAAAGCTCTACAGCGAGAGCTGCAGCGATCATGGAGAGGCCTGGCCGTGACACAGTGCACTGCTGGTCAAGAGTACGATCTCGTGTTGAGTCAGTTGGAGCTACGACATCATTACAATAGTAACAGCCTAGTTTGTTTCCTGGTATACGCTTGCCGGGAGGCATGGAGGGCAGTTGTGCATCGGCCGGAGGTAAGAATCCGTGACGCATGATCATGTACGTATCAAATCCTAGAGCAGCGTTGATGCACAGCTTGGAATAATGAGCACAAAGAAGAGTAGGTAGCCATCGACTCTCTCGGGTATCCATGAGAAGGAACACAGCATCATGAGACACAATCAGTTCCTCAAGCTTCTTCACATCTGCTTTAACTTTGTCAACAGCACCGGGCTCAGATCCAACTGAATGTCCAGGCATTGGGATGGTGAGTTCAACCCATTCCGATTCCATTCCAGGGAAAATCTCCTTCAGCGATTTTGCAGCTGCTTCAGCCTTCTTTGCTCCGCCATTGGGACAGTCAGAGAATTTGAACAGACTCTGCCTCACTGGGTTGCTGTACGACACACGGCTGTTGTCCACAAGTGTGATACTACGCACCCCCCAACCCATCAAGCAGCGAGCAACATTGCAGCCTAGTGTGCCTGCTCCCAAGAGAAGGCAGCGTGTCTTGCGGATAGTGTCTAGGTCAAGAGAAGGAAGCAGACGCCATCGCATGAGCTTCAGGTTAAGGTCTGTTGCAGATTCAGCGAGGCGTGCAGGATCCATGTTTGAGCTAAGGTTGACTAATCGTGGTGACAGCTTGCCTTTTTCGTTCTTCTCCCAGCCGACAATTTTCGGTACTTTTGAAGTATCGGCTACTTTTTGAGGCAGAGAGACTCCTTCGAAAAAGAGACTATGCTCAATGTGTCGTTGACCCTCACGAGTGTAGTCACGGTAACAAAGAATGTCCACCTCCTTTAGCTTGTCTCCCCACTGCTGAGAGAGAAGGAAGAAAAAATTCCTCAGCGGCCAGCCAGGGTGCAACTCTAGGGTGCTTGGATCGGAGAATCCAACAGTCAACTTACTGTCTTTGTAAACTTCTTCGAAAGATGAAAGCGGCTTGAAAGAAAACGAGTCGTCTTTTATGTCAATCAGAAAGTAAGCATCGTTTGGGTGAGCTTGTTTGAAACTGTCAAAAGCAGACGCTAGCTTGGTTCGCTGGTCGGCAGTGTGAGAAGTGGACAATTTTGACACTTTTTGATAGGTGATGGGAGGCGAATCAGCTACAATGGCAGGAAAAGCAAACCAATAGGCATAGTTGTACTTTTTCAAGTCAGCATAAGTGAGGAGAAGGAACTGAGTAAGCAGAGAGGGCTTGCTGATGGCTTCACCGGAAACGATAGCCTGCCACACCTTCTCTCCAGCTTCGTTCAACAGCTGTTTTTTGTCGCAGGTCTTGAACGCGTCCATGGTGTTGGTATTGCGCAGCTCTCCTGGACTGGTACATATCCACGAACTCGAGGCAGTCGGCTCTTCCTCGAAAGCTCCATAATCAAGCGACAGAGCCATGGGCAGGTCTGGCAAGCACGAATTCGTGTAGGTCCCGGTGATAGGAACAGGATCGCTGCTCAGGCGATACTTCTCCAGCTTTCTTCTGCCCAGTTCGTGCCAGAACCCAGCATCCAACGTGCTTTGAAAAGGATTGAACAGCATGGGAGAACGTTTCGCCTCTTCTTGCTGCGCCATCTTGTAACAGCTAGCGCGTGATTAGGCGCGCCCACCTGGAGGCGTGGCTGAAATAGCAAAGATCGGGAGAGAATGGAGCCAGCTGGTGAGGAATGGTACTCTTCAAGCAACCCAGGAGAGGAAGGAACAGATGGACAGGTATGGTTCTAGTTTAAAGACATTTTTACGTGTGTATAATGTATAGAAGCTGTATTGGATGAAGACTAAGCTAGGCAGTGCATGATTATAATTGTTTCTTTTGTCTTTGTAGGAGACGGCTATTTTGTTAGGAGAAGGCTTAGCGTCTGTTGAACCAAGCTCAGTGGAGTACAGTGGCGCCATTAGTTCCCCACCAGCTGAAGATGGAGCGAGAGAGGAAGAGTGAGCAAGATATTTGTGTTGAAATTGAGACAATTAAGGGTTAAAATAATTATTGTCTGCCCATGATTATTTTTACAGGAGAGGCCCAGATGGATTATTGGATGGGATTCGTGGACAAATTGGACAAGAAATGGCCGGACATGTATGCAATAATAGTACCATCTTTATGTTTATTGTTTTGATTTTTTCCCGATTTTTCCTCAGTTGTGGCACGCTGGTAGACAGTCTACTCAGAGACTGATCAACACGTATGCTCACATTGACATCCTCAGACCTTACTTTGACGTGGAACCAGCTGAATTTAGAGACAGGTACTGTAATAACACTCTAAAAATTTGACTCCAAAAATTGGATTCATACTAAAATTTGTGATGGAATAGAAAAATTTGTGATGGATGAAAAAATTGTGATGGAACGGAAAAATTTGTGGGTTGTAACCTGGTTTAAAATCTTGAAGGCTAGCAAGGCATCAAATGTGACTTGCCTATACATGTACGTACGTGGGTACCAAAATTAATGATTCTGTTGAATATCATGTTTGAGTAACCTTTGGCCTTTTTTTGCTTTTGTCAGATTGCTTCGGTCATTCATCCCCAGTGTAAGGATCAGTGTTCCTCAGGTAAGTGCTTATCTTCTAGTCACCATTACCTCTATCACTCACTCCAGGAGGTCTCCTCTGAGCTGTACGGCCCCACCATGTTGGTGTTCTCCCTCGTCGCTGTGCTGCTCTACGGCATGAAGACGTCAGGTCATGTTGTGGAGGAAGGAACGCTGATGGGTACAGCAATGGTGGTGTGTCTTGGATACTGGGTAGGAGTCTCCATGGTGCTGTTCTTCCTAGCTTACCTATTCAACGCTCACTTCAGCTTGCTTCAGATATTATCAATAACTGTAAGCTGACTCATTCATTCAGTCACTCACTCACACACTCACTCACCCAGTCACTCACTTACCCACACACTCACCCACTCACTCACTCACTCACTCTTCCCACACTCACACACTCTCTCACTCACCCACGCACACACTCACTCACCCACGCACACACTCACTCACCCACGCACACACTCACTCACCCACGCACACACTCACTCACTCTCCCCACACTCACACATTCTCTCACTCACTCACCCACCCACGCACACACTAATTGTCAGACATCCAACATGGTTATTAGCCATAACACTAACACACACATGTACTGTATTGGTTAGTTTGCTTTCCAAGCTTTTATCTTTCTCTCTCTCTCTCTCTCTCTCTCTCTCTCTCTCTCTCTCTCTCTCTCCCTCCCTCCCTCCCTCCCTCCCTCCCTCTCTCTCTCTCTCTCTCTCTCTCTCTCTCTCTCTCTCTCTCATTCGCTCTCTCTCTCTCTCTTGTTGTCAAGGGTTATTCACTCACTGGTCACTGCACCATACTAATGCTCAGCACAGCAGGCGATCACTACAGCACTCCCGGGGTGTTCTACCCGGCGTGGATTCTGATTGGTGGAATCACAGCAGCTAAAATGGTAGCATAAAATTAACGGTTGTTCAACAAAACAATCTGTGTTTCAAAACAAGCTTAAATTTTACTGATGATATCCTGTTGTCTTTGTCTTTGTTGAAGGTCGGCATGTTCATGTCAAGGAGTTGGTCACTCAAAGATGGACTCATATTATCATCAGTCGCTGTCGTGTTTCATCTTCTCTCAATCCTGTACCTGAGACTAGCATACCACAGAGTATATGAAGGTCAGGCCTCACTCACACTCACTCACTCAGTCACTCACTCCCTTGCTCACTCACTCACTCACTCCCTTGCTCACTCACTCACTCACTCATGCACTCACTCACTCACTCATTCACTCACTCATCTCTTCTTCCTTGCAGTTGTTGCAAAGGTCATCTAACCTCCATTGTTAACCTACATCTCTCAATCCAAGAAACTCTCTCACACTCACCAAGTCACTGCCCAACCATTCTAACTAATGTTCAAATCAACAAACTTTTAATTTTTTTTCAAATGCAAATAAACCTGTATTTCAATCATAGAGTTGACCTTCACAAAACTGAACACCAGTAGGAACGAAATTTTAATTTTGTCTCCACAGTTTAGGATCGGGGGCTTGATACATCTAATAAATGAGAGAAACTTCACACCAGCAAACTTAGCCTAAAATAATTTTATATTTCAATGCTGTATTAACACGTAGAGCTTACCAGATTGACCGATGCTACAGATTCTATCGTAGATACAGTGGAGTTTCACGAACACTAGCGGGAGACTAATTTTTCAAATTAAGGTTAAGGTGTAAGTCTGATAAAAATTTAAACTCAATATCCCTATTATGTCTGGGTGAAAGCGGAATATAAATTCATGAGTCATGATAGTTATTGTCACAATGAAAAACTTTAAAAAAAACTTCAAAAACTACGTATTGAGTGGACTACTAAACTGGTCTGTACCAGAATGACTGGTTCTACTAGTTGTCTCTTCTATCATAGCCGAGTCCTTCAGTGCCTTGTATGCATTGCATAGCGACCCAAACTCCTCCAGGGAGAGCTCCTGTGCTCTGACAGTGTCGCTCACTCCACTAACACGAAACAACTCATCCACTCGAGCTAGGTCATAGTCAAACAGCACTCTAGGTTGAAGAGAGAGAAAATAACCACTACTGTCTGCTAGTGGCTGGATACGAGGCTAGTGAGGTAGTACCCCACCCCTAGTGCCTGGATACCAGGCTAGTGAGGTAGTGCCCCACCCCTAGTGCCTGGATACAAGGCTAGTGAGGTAGTACCCCACCCCTAGTGCCTGGATACAAGGCTAGTGAGGTAGTACCCCACCCCTAGTGCCTGGATACAAGGCTAGTGAGGTAGTACCCCACCCCTAGTGCCTGGATACGAGGCTAGTGAGGTAGTACCCCACCCCCAGTGCCTGGATACGAGGCTAGTGAGGTACTACCCCACCCCTAGTGCCTGGATACGAGGCTAGTGAGGTGTCTGCTTATTGAGAAGTACAGCCCATCTTCATAAATATTTATTTCTCAAGAACTTGTACAGACAGTTTCATCTCTCTACCGTAGCTTTTCCTCTTTTCGCTTTTTTGAGTCTAATCTATCTTGAGCTAAAATGTGCTTGCTTAGTGTCAGTTGTCCATAGACATCAGCCTCTGAGTTGAACTCACTCTTCATGCCTGCCGTAAAATTAACCTAAAGTTAATGTGTGCCATTGTATACTATGTGTGGGGTGGGGTACTACCTCACTAGCCTGGTATCCAGGCACTAGGGATGGGACACTACCTCACTAGCCTCGTATCCAGGCACTAGGGGTGGGGTACTACCTCACTAGCCTCGTATCCAGGCACTAGGGATGGGGTACTACCTCACTAGCCTGGTATCCAGGCACTAGAGATGGGGTACTACCTCATAACCTCGTATCCAGGCACTAGGGGCGGGGTTCTACCTCACTAGCCTCATATCCAGGCACTAGGGATGGGGTACTACCTCACTAGCCTCGTATCCAGGCACTAGGGATGGGGTACTACCTCACTAGCCTCGTATCCAGGCACTAGGGGTGGTGTACTACCTCACTAGCCTCGTATCCAGGCACTAGGGGTGGGGGTACTACCTCACTAGCCTCGTATCCAGGCACTAGGGGTGGGGCACTACCTCACTAGCCTCGTATCCAGGCACTAGGGGTGGGGCACTACCTCACTAGCCTCGTATCCAGGCACTAGGGATGGGGTACTACCTCACTAGCCTCGTATCCAGGCACTAGGGATGGGGTACTACCTCACTAGCCTCGTATCCAGGCACTAGGGGTGGGGTACTACCTCACTAGCCTCGTATCCAGGCACTAGGGATGGGGTACTACCTCACTAGCCTCGTATCCAGGCACTAGGGGTGGGGTACTACCACACTTGTATGTAAATAGAAAACAGACGAGGCTTCATTTTTTTATGAGAGAGGGAGAACTCGCTCCTTTGAATCATACAATACCAGTATTTAGTTGTCCCCAACACATGATTCATTCACCCCCTGGGGAAATTCTAAATTTGAGCCATACTGGACTACTGTCTTCATTTGGTAAACTGACTTTGCTCCATGGCGGATTATTTTTCTTCTTGATTGAAACATCCCCTTCACCAGCTCTTCGAGAGTATCATAGTCGACATTGATAACTGGTTCAACTAGAGGAGTGAGCTTGAGCACCATGACATCCACCTATAGCAAACAACGCATGATTCATGGATCTTGTCCAGACAACTAATTATACATTCTTTAATAAAAGACATCATCAAAATCAAGCCGTTATTTTTCCTGATAATCTCTCCATCTATAGTGTTTTCCTATAGCACAAGCCCACTCATTAAAAAAATGGAAACAGATTTTTATCTTGCCTTGGTGGCCGAAGCCACAATCCATAATTATGATGGTAACACACTAACAAAGAAATAACAATAGCTAGTGGGATGAAAATTGTCCAGCGCGTCCAGATTTATTCTTAGGTGCTGAATCTATTAAATTATTATGCGTTCAATTTTGCAGAGGTTGGTCTGGCAAGACAGAAGTATTGCTCCGATACCCGCGTAGAAATACTGTGTACAAAGTAACGTGACTTCCTGTGTGGTTTCACGTGAGACAATCTCATAGTCTCCACTCATGTAAATTTATGGTCTCTACTCGTAGTCTAGGTATACTTGATTAATCTACTGTGTTTCCTCACGTGTGACTTCACTGGAAGTCATGTTACTTTGCACACAGTGTTTCTACGCTGGTATCGTGTTCAGAGGTTCGACACTCTTCTTAATTATAAAGTCTTGCTTATACCAACCTCTGAAAAATTGGGCGCATAATTTAATAGATGTATATACTTTTGGTATAGGCAACCAACCACAATACACTAAAGATCTAGGTACCAACTAGAGACAAGTACTCTAACTATTCTTTATTGCTTGCCTTGGGTCTTGGTACAAATGCTGATCCGCGTATCTGAAATCCCTTCTTAATCTCACACAGATGCTGACACATAATGGAGAGACGACTCCTTTGAACATCATGTGGAGGAGCAAGAATTCGCTAAAAAACTAAATTCAATCTGACAAAGTCTATCACCCTTTCTCCTACCTCTGCTACTTCTTTTTGAAATGTAAGAGTGAGAGAGCAACGTCCGAATTTGAAAGGACCACCAACCACTGCAGTAGCAGGGGAATGGAGATATTGAATGGAAGGTTCCCCACTATGTGAAAATCAGCATGTCCTGAGAAAGATAAATAGATAGTGAGGAAGAGAGAGGGTGTGTGTACCATTGCTGTTCCAATCTGTTATCTTGACATGTTCCGAGCATTCTTTCTCCCAGTCAAACTCGAGGACATCTCCTCGCTTCACCTGCAACCGGTCTCCACTTGCATCTGAGAGACCAAAAAGTCAACCTCGAGCAGATTTCTATTCATACTTCTAAAGAGGGCACAAATCTTCTGTCCTTCTCCACTCCGATGACCATGCGAGGTCCTGCGCTCATTATTGATCTTGTCAGTGCTCCTGGTCCCGGGCCTACCTCGCAGACACATTTATCCTTTATATTAATTGCCAGCCACACGAACGATCTTGTCTGCAGCACGTGGTTGCAGTCGTTCCGCCAAATGACCGGAAGTCCAATCAAACCAATACAAATTTATCTTCCACCGCGTAGCGTTTTCAAGTGGAAATATTTCCTTACACAGTACTACAAAACAGCGCATAACTTTTACATAATTCATTGTATTTGTTAGCTTTTTTCAAGACTACATTCAGCTATGTCGTCTCTTTGCATTTCCCAAGTATTGTACGCACAACATATAAAATACTTGCTAGAATTCGTGTTTTCTGTTTGCAGCATTTGCCGTCAGAACTTATTTGCAGACACTGCTATTATTCTGTTGTTTCAGCTGACAAAACTAATGATGTAGACACAGCTTTTTACTAAATATAGACTTGTTCCCGCGCGCGACTAGAGAGTTGTACTCGTGTTTGTATCTGAGCTTGCGTGAACTATTTCCAACGAGGGAAGCAGCCACACAACTTGGCACAAGGTATATTTGTGGTTTTATAGCACAAACATCTACTTCATAATGTCATCAATCATTATTGTGAACATAATATCAACACAGTATGGCATCCAGACGGCAATTATCCTTCACAGAAGAAGAGGAGCCGGAAGGCCAGTTGTGTGCTCTATGCCGACACCATCACAGCCACATCAGTAAAGTGAGTACATGGAAGAGAACGCAGGATAAAGAATTTCTTGCTGATTATGGAGTCAATGAAGATGATTTTGTGTGTCGACCATGTCGTCATGATGTCCGTAGGTTAGTGAGATCCCAAGGTCCTACTCAGATACCTAGATGGGAGAAAAAGAAGAAAGAAGTTAGGTGCTGTGTGAAGGGTTGTGAAGAAATGTGCTTTGCACATTACAATTCAAAAGATTATAGTACAGTACAAGTAGTTTTTGAAGCTACGAATCTCGAAACAAAGGGAGATACAATCCCTTTTCCCACGCCACTTTGTACCTGCCACTATTATACTGTATATAATGCACAACTTGCTCACTTGGCAAACTGTCCCGTTTGTGGGATTTGTCTCAAGCATGTTCAATGAAGGCCATGTCCAAATGCAGAACGCATTACAGAGCACCTAAGAGACACAGCTGGTTTCGAAATCAGCTTACAACCAGAGCAGAAGGTATGTTACTCTTGCTATAAATCGCAACTAATTATTTTGCAAGAGCAAGAACTAACTAGTATAGACAGGCTGACCTTCAGCTGCTACTAGAAGAGATCAAGGAAAATAGCACAGGTCAACCTAGTACAGTACAACAAGCCCGATCAATGGCAATGGATTACACTGCCATTTATGTCGGTGAGATATTGCTACAAAAAAGGACAATCCTCTTACCCATGGTTTAAGATTTTTTCTGGAAAAGCTAGATGAACTGGTGGCTTCAAATGGCATACCTGATGTGACAGAAGAGCAGACAAGAATCAAACCGCTGTGGATATTAAGTCGTTTAACTGTGGCTTTACAACATCATCTAGCATACGCATGCAAAGTCCGACATTCTTCCTACTACAGAAGCTCTATGGAGACATTGGCTACGCTCATGTTGGGTCATCACAATGTGGAAGCAATCAGATAGGAACATAATGCAAGTGGCTGATATAACAAGATGTGGATGGAAGATAAACAATGGAATTGTTTCTATTGACTGGGATAGTGATAGTAACCTGGCTGCTATAAAAGAAAAGGTGATTCTCCTTACTAAAGGTTGCAAGTGCAAAAAAGGTTTGCAACTCTAGTAGATGCAGTTGCAGAAAAAAAAAAAAATTGTACAGAAGGATGTGAGTGTTTGCATTGTTCAAACCTTCCCAGT